>JADXDR010000116.1:9399-25441 GCA_025026875.1 Chlorella ohadii
CCAGGCTTGGAGGGCAGCTTGGCGGGCATGCCAGGGTGGGCGGCGGCGGCGGGGCCGCCCACGCCGCCCGTCTCCTGCGGCGTGCCGAGACAGTTGCCCATGGCGGCTCCCTGCAGTTCGGTAAGGGCATTGCAAGGGAGGCTGCCGTTGGTGAAGACTGGCTGGAGCAATGTGCAGGTCAACATGGCTCGAGCAGTGCAAAGAGCCCCCATGTCGGCTTCAAGGCAGCGCTCTCACCTCCCTGACCTGATTAAAGCCGCCGGAGCGGGGCGGGGAGGCCGCTGGAGCGCAGCCGGCGCCTCCACAGTTTCGGCTAGTCGACTGCCAAAGAGTTTGTGGCTGCTCCGACGTGCTCGTGAGTTCCGATCAAACGCTGGCTGGATTTGGAACAGCCGGACAGGCGGTGCAAGCGCCCGGCTGCAAATGCAACTTGCCCATGTCGGCAGAAGTGGCGTGATTGGAATAGGGCGCCATCCCAATTGCACCGATCATTCGTTTCAAGCATTCAGCAGCGCGATCGGGATGCGAGCAGCGCTCCAGGCCGCGCTTAGACGGCGAGGCTTGCCGGCCGCCGAGGCCCTGGGCCGCCAGCTGCGGCAGCTGCATGGAGCAACCAGGTGGGTTGCAAACGGCTGGCGCACTGGCCCACCGGGCCAAGCCCTTCGCTTCCCGCACGGTCGGTGGGCCTACCCTCCACCCGGCCGCGCCCCGCCCCGCCCACAACATGCAGGGTGGCAGCAGAGCCCGCCGCCAGCAGCGGGCCGCGCGCAGCTTTGGGTCTTGCTGCCGCCGCCGCTGCCGCCGCCGCTGGCTACGGCTTTGCTGCCCAGCCGCTGACAGCGCATGCCGAGGCGCCATGGAAGGCGGAGAAGGGCAAGGGCGGCGACATTGCGGTGAGGACATGAGTTGGGTGCAGCAGCCCGACCACGCAGCTGCCAGGCGGCCGCCCCGCCGCCGCCACGGCACATGCCGGTGCCGCCGCTGCCTGCTTGGCCGGCATGGCCGCCTGCCTGCCTGGCAGTCTTGTCACGCACTCGCCCCGGCTCCAGTGCCAGACTCATGAGCAACTCACACGACATTTGTGACTCCTCTCCCCCCGCTCCCCAACGCTCCCCCACAGCCCGAGGACCGGTACGAGCGGCCGGCGGCGGTGGCTGGGCGGCTGCCCAAGGAGATCATTGTGTACCAGTACGACGTGTGCCCCTTCTGCTGCAAGGTCAAGGCCTTCCTGGACTACTATAAGGTGCGTTGAGGAGGAGAGGAAGGCTGCGAAAGTTGGCTGTGACTGCGCACCTGCGCTGGGGGTCCCCACCCTCGTGCGAGCTGCTGCTCTGCCGAGGCATGGCTGGCCGGCTGTGAACGCGCCAAGCTCATCGCCAGCGTTGCTGCGTTGCGACGGCTGCAATAGAGCCGCTGCATGCTGTGCATGGAGACCATGACATGCTGTGCCTGCTGTGCATGCTGCGCCTGCTGCAGATCCCCTACCGCTGCGTGGAGGTGAATCCTCTGACCAAGGCGGAGCTCAAGTGGAGCGAGTACAAAAAGGTGCCAGTCATCCTGATCGACGGCCAGCAGGCAAGCAGGCTGGCTGGCTGTTTGGTGGCGGTTGGATTGGCGTCGAGAGGAGGTGTCACATCAAGCTGTGGCAGGGTCGTATATGAAGCTGCAAGAAGTTGGGCGGCGCTCGTCATGGCAGGTGGTGGGTGGGGCAGCGGGCTGGTCGCGGATGGCCTGCAAAGCAGGCTGCCGTCCCGCTCAGGGTGTTGCTTACGCCGACGCAATGCTCCGCACCTGGTTCATGCACAGGTCAACGACAGCAGCGCAATCATCAGCCGGCTAGCAGCGGAGATTGATGCGGGTGCGCTGAGCGGCGGCAGCAGCAAGGGCAGCAAGGCCAGCAGCAAGGACGAGGGAGAGAGCGGCGGCTTCCTGGCTGCGCTCTTTGGCAGCAGCAAGCCCAAGCAGCAGCAGGCGGGCGGCAGGGCGCCAAGCGCGCTGGCCCCCGCTAGCGCGGCAGAAGAGGAGAAGTGGCGGCGGTGGGTGGACGACTGGTTCGTCAAGGTGGGTTGGCGGTGGGTGCTGCTTCTGAGGGCAGATGCGATTATGAAGGGGACCTGCTGCTGTGCGCAAGAATCTGGTACTGGTGTGCTGGCCGCCAGGGAGACATGCGCACTGCACTCTGATAGCTGGGCAGCGGCAGTTGAGGGAGCAGTTGAGGCAGGCTTTGACGGAGCCCGCTGCGCGCCCTGTTGAATGGATCAATCGTCATTTCCAACACGCCCCCGCAGGTCATCACCGTGAACATCTACCGCAACATGCGCGAGGCGTTCCAGACCTTTGACTACATCAGCGAGCGCGGCAACTTTGGGTGGGCGTCGCGCGAGGCCGGTGAGCGGCGGCGGGGGTTGGTGGGAGGCAGCGGCGGGCGTGAGCGCTGCTTGGTGTGCGGGCGTGCTGCCAACGCTGTGCACCCGGCCAGCAGCAAACTCAAATGCAGAACAGCTACCCTGCATCTCCCGCTGCTGCCGCTGCCACACGACAAAGCCGCTGACTGGTGCCGCTGCCTGCCCCGCAGCGCGCGTGTGCGGCGCCATGCTCGTGTGGGGCATCAGCTGCCGCTGCTTGTGACCCTGCCACGCAATGCGCTTGCGCTCCTTTGCCCTGCAGCGCGCGTGTGCGGCGCCACGCTCATGTGGGGCATCAGCGGCAAGCTGAAGAAGAAGTACGGCGTGGAGGGGGACGTGCGGGAGGTGCTGTACGAGGTGGGCAGCTTTGCTGTGTATTGCTGCGAACAGTGGAACGTTTAACCTGCTCCCTCGTGTGCGATGAATGTGCGCATGCTGGGCTGGCTGCCATCCGACAGCTTGCAAGTGCTGCACAGCCAGCCTGCACATGCAACCTGAGGCCACACCCCTGGCCAACCTCTTACCCCCTACCCTGCCGTCCCTGCTGACGGCCCAACCCTCACCCCCACCCCCTCCCTGCCCCCCAGTCCGCCAACGACTGGGTGGCTGCGCTCAAGGGGCGGCCATTTCTGGGCGGCGACAAGCCAGACCTGGCTGACCTGGCCGTGTTTGGCGTGGTGCGCTCGGTGACCGGCACAGACACCTTCAACGACCTCATGCAGGCGCGCTGCTGTTGTTTGTGGGCTGCGCTGGTGCTCTTGCCTGGATGGTTGGTGGTGCGGGCAGTGCCCGGCACAGACACCTTCAACGACCTCATGCAGGCGCGCTGCTGTTGTTTGTGGGCTGCTGCTGCTGCTGCTGCTGCTGCTGTCTCCGCTGCTGCTGCTGCTGCTGTCTCCGCTGCTGCCGCTACCGCTGCTCTGTATGCTGCTGCTGCTGCTCTGTCTGCTGCTGCTGTCTCTGCTGGTGCTGCTGCAGGTCCACCTGCTGCTTGCGTTGCCCCTGCCGCTGCTCGTCCTGCTGCCATATCCCGCTGCCGCCGCTGCTGCCACCATGCTGCAGCTGACGGACTTCTTCCTCCCCTTCAACCCTGTCCCGCTGCCTCACAGAACTCCCAGATTGGCAGCTGGTACGAGCGCATGTTCACCGCCGTGGGTGATTCCTCCCGCATCAACGACCAGCCCTGATTCTTTGGGCATGTGCCCTGGGCTTGCGGCCACTCAGCGCTGCTGGCCCNTTGCAAGCGGATGCCGAGCACCGTGGCAGCAAATGGGAGCCTAGAGACCGGCAGCTTGCGGCGCTATCACGTACTGCTCTTGGCCGCATGCCGCAGCCGGTATCCCGAGCCACGCTGCCGCTCACTCTGGCTTGCAAGCCTTCTGGCCAGCAACCCCAATCTCGTTGCATCTTAGTTCTCCACAAACCAGTTGCCAATTCATGCAGCACCTGTAAGCACCCTTGCATGCCCGAGAGAACATGGGCGCTGTGGGAGGCGAGCGGCCAAAAGCGCGCGGGCGGCGGAATTCCCAGGGGTGAGGCACCCTAGAATAGGTGCTTCATCGACCACATTCGCTCCAGTTACGCACCAGATCACACTTGCAAGCCTTTAGTCGCGAACAGTGGCCCAAGCCGCACATTTCTGCCTGCTGGGAAAGGGCCCACTGTGCCTGCTGCCCTCCGCCCGCAGCTGGGAGGTGCAGGCGGCTGCGCGGCAGCCATGCTGCTGCCGAGCCTGCAGAACTCTCTGAAGTCGTCCTCTACCTCTATCAAGGCTGGAGGGCTGGACCAGGAGGGCAGCGCCGACGGCCAGCAGCCCGCCAATGACGGGTGCGCGGGCAGGGCCTTGCTCGCGCCTTTCTTGCCCATTAAATTTCAAATTACTGCCAGCAAACAACGGTAGCCCCGTTCGCTCGCAGGTTCACGATCAAGGCGGCTCACACCCGCGACGCGGTGGTGGTGCACCTGAGCGTGGCGGCGGGCCCAGCTACCGACGTGCAGCAGCATGGAGGTCACCAGAAAGCGCAGCAGCAGGCGGCCAAGGGTGCGGTGCCGCCGGTGGCGCCGCCGCCCGCTGCCGCCGCTGCCGCCGCCGGCCCAGCTGCAGGGGCCGCAATGCGCCCCATCCCCGCCCCGCGTGGCTACCGCTCGCTCATGCAGTTCGGCCAGATCAACGAGGTGTACTACAGCAAGTGAGTGGCAGGGTCAGCCTGTGAGCCGCCGCACTATGCAGAGGGCTGTGGCAACCCCCCATTGGCTGGGCAGTTACGCTCGGCGCACGGCACTGCCCGGTCACAAGCTCAAGCCTTTGCTGTGCTCAGGCTGCCGCGTGTATCTTTCACCAGGTTATCATTTCAATCCCGGTGCTGCAGGCAGTCGAGCGTGTTCAAGGGTGTGTGCCAGGCCAGCGGCGCTCCAGTCATTCTGAAGCGATACAGCAAGGCCAAGATGGACGGCAAAGCAGACCACAAGATGCGGCGCGAGGTGCGCAGCGCTGAGGGGAGCCAGGCTGCTGGTTGTGCCGGTGGCGCTAGTGCAGCTGGTGACTGCCTGGGCACCTTGGCGGCAGCCCAGTTTGTCCGCCAAGCCAGGCTGTTTGGCAAACCAGCCGCCGCCGCGGCTCCCCCGCTGTCGCCATGACCTGCTCTGCCTCACACGTCTCCACCTGCCTGCCTTTGCCGCTCAGATAGCGCTGATGTACCAGCTGCGGGGGCTGGCGGGCGTCACCCAGATCCTGGGCCACTTTGAGAACGAGCGGTGAGCTACAGTGCTTCTGCTAAGTTGTGTGGCTGCATGGGCTGCTTTGCAGGCCACCTGCCGCTGCGTGCTGCCGCCATCACTAGGCGGCAGCATCGCAAGCAGCCCTGCCCCACCAAGCACCGCAGAGTGCAGCATGGTTTGAGCTGCCTGCCGCCCGGCCGCCATGCCAGCCTTTTGACCTGCTCCGCTGCCCCCACCCTGCCCCACCTGCTGCAGTTACGTGCACATTGTGATGGAGTGGGCTCCAGGCGGGGACCTGTACCAGCGCTGCACTCAGCTATGGAAGACGGGGCAGCAGCCGGACGAGCACTGGGTGTGCACCAAGGTGATCTGAGGCTGCTGGGGCGCCAGGCTTGTTGGGGCGTTATGCTTTGGGTTTGGAGCTCAGCAATCCGCACCTGCTGCCAAACACTGCTGCTTGCATTGGCCATCACACCCTCCATTCTCATTCCCACACCCACCATTCTCATTCCCCGCCTGCTGCAGGTGATAACACCCCTGCTGCGCACGCTGAGCGCGCTGCACGAGGCCGACGTGGTGCACCGCGACATCAAGCCCGAGAACCTGTTCCTGTCCACAGACGGTACGAGCATCTTGGCGTGTGCTGTGTGCTGGCTCTGCTGCTGGTCTTCCGTTGCTCACCCCCGCCGTACAGCGGCATGCCAGTGACCTGCCCCTCTCCCTCTTTCACCTGCCCCCCACTCCCACCACATCCTACCCGCTGCTTCCCATCCATCCTCGCAGATGAGCTGCTGGTGGGCGATTTCGGGCTGGCCATCCAGCAGCAGCGCGAGCTGCCCTTCCTGAGAGCAGGCACGCTCGACTACATGAGCCCTGAGGTAACTTGCTCGGCCGTGTGCACAGCCTGCCTGCTGCAGCAGCTGGCAAATTTCTGTCGGTGGCGCACTTCTTGATGTGCCGCCGATGCCTGGAATCTCAAGCCATGAGCGTGTGCCCTGTGGCACTGAACTGTGTTGTTGGTCCAACCACTCCTGTCCCTGCGCCCCCACCCCATATCCACGCAATGGCAGGTGCTGCGCAACCCAGTGAGCGAGGAGCTAGATGAGTCGTCGACCCACACAGCCACAGAACTGCGTCGCCGCGGCTTTGAGCCCTACAACCAGCAGGTGAAAGGGTGTGGGTGGCTGGCTGAGGCATGGTTTTTGTTGGCATGCCGGGTGGAGGGCTGCATGAAGTGCATCGAGCCCTACAAACACAGGTGGGAGGGGAGGCAGCGCAGGTGTGAGCACCGCGCCGGGTAGAGGGTCGTCCGTACTCTAGTAATGGGGAGCGCAGCGGCATCAAGTCGAGGCAGGGCAGGAGCGCTGCACCCCTACCTCCTTCTGCCCCCCGCCTCCCTCACCTGTGCCCTGACCTGGCCCATCCATCTACTCCTTTTGCCCAGGTGGACGTGTGGGCGGTGGGCGTGCTGGCCTACGAGCTGATGATGGGTGGGGCCACCCCCTTCTTCAATGAGTGCACCAAGGAGACGGAGAAGCTCATCCAGCAGGCAAGGGGCACCTGCAGGGCACAGCTGTGGGGCACTGGTTGCTTTTGAACGCGCCTCTTGGCAACTTCCGGCGTGCCTGGCCTGCAGGCCTGTTGCAAGGCTGGTTCGGCAAACCCAAGGTGCTGCCTGAACGCCAGATGCTTGCGGCATGCTGGCTTTACTTGGCCTCAGCGCAATCCCCTCCCCCAACTCAACCCCGCAGTGCGACGTGCTGCCCACCCGCTTCCCGCGCCACCAAATGCTCAGCCCCTGGGCCGACTTTGTGCGCACCATTCTGGTGCACGACCCGGCGCGCCGCCCCAGCGCCGCCCAGCTGCTCAACCACAACTGGATCCAGCAGCACGAGCGGCAGGCGGAACGCCTACGGCGCCTCACCTCCCTGCAGCCCTTAAACCCGTTCCTGGCTGCCAGCCTCAACCGCACCGCCAGCATGCCCATTCTCACAAAGGCGGCACGCCCAGCCACGCCTCTCGCCTCCCGTCTGGCGGTGGCGGGGCCCGCTGCCGCCGCTACGCCCATACCCACCAAGCAGCTGCCCCTGACGGGCAGCGCCTGCTCGGTGCTGGACGGGTTTTCCAGCCGCAGCAGCCTGGCCACAGCCACCGCCTCAGCCATGGGCAGCGCTCGCAGCACATCCAGCACCGCAGCTGCTGTGCCTGCTGTGCCCGCTGTGCCTGCTGTGCCGGCTGTCGGCGGCAACAGCATTCCAGGTGTACCGATGCTGCCCGTGGGGCTGCCTCCTTCGCCCTTTGATGCTCGCCTTCCGCCGGCGCCGCCGCGCGGAATAGAGGCAGCTCTGGCGGCCGAGGCCGCCCTGGTTGCCGCGCTGTACAGCAGCGGCAGCACAGGTGCGACAAAGCGCAGCGTGCACAGCAGCGTGCGCAGCGGGCCTAGCGCGGGCCGTCAGCCGGCTGGCCCCCTGCCTGCCCCCCTGCCCAGGCCCGCGGGCGCGGTGGGCCGGGTGGCAGCCGCCATTCGGCGGCAGACCAAGACGATGCTGAACAAGGTGCGCTGGCCGCGAGCCAGCCGGGAGGGCAGCCGCGGCGGCTCTGCCCGCAGCCGCTCCAACAGCCTGCGCTCGGTGGCCAGCTGCGGCAGCGAGGCTGGCCGCAGCCGCGGCAACAGCATCGTGTCGGTGGGCAGTGGGGCGGGGGACCGCTCTCGCTCAAGCAGCCTGTTTGCGCCGCCCAACTCAGACCGCCCCCAGCGCAGCGGCAGCCTGGACAGGCCCTAGCAGCAGTGACTGGCAAGAGTGGCAATAAGACAATAAGGCAGCAGCTGCGCTGCATGCACTGCTCGGATACACTCATCGATGACGCCGCATGCAAACGCACTGCTACTAAGCGGCCTCGCTTCCCCACCATGTCTCTTGGATTTTTCAGCGGCACAGTGTGCCTCCATTCATCCATTCTTTTCTCTACCCTGTCTCTCTTCTCCGCCGCACAAAGCCCTATCTCATCTCACTTCACTCCTCGGTGCCTATTGTTATGGCATCCTGCTCCGTGCGCCCCATCTGTTCCGCTCACTCAAGCGCTCTGATCGCGCCACCGCAATGCCCCGGCCCCCGCCCGCACCATCATATGCACCACTTTTTGGGTACTGCCAATAAGCCCCAGAGGGGATTGTGAATAGGCTAGGCTCTCCTTGCATCAACCAGGTAGACAGATAGGTCATCTCTTTTCACTGTAAATCAGAAATTTCTTGCGCCCGGCGGCATAGGCAGGCGGCGGCAGTTAGGCACGACGGGCGGCGGCGGTACAGTAGGCACAGCCACCTGATTGAATTTGGATGCAGTGCAATCGCCTGGACGATGCTTGGGACAAGCAAAGCTGACAATTTGAAGGGCCCATGCCCTCATGCCAAGAGGAGCTGAGCCGGAAGCAGCTGGGCCGCGGCCCCATTATTAGACGGGGGTGCCTCCTCAGTTCATTTCGCCTCAACTCTGCAACTGCTTGGCAACTCACGCCCAGGGCCACCTTCGCCCTGAACATTCCCGAACCGCGTGGCACTTCAGTCCCTCTTCTGCCGGGCGCTCCACCTCACCGCGATCCATTGCAAACATGCTACGCAAGCTCCCTGTTCTCGTGGCCGCCTCGCTGGCCCTGCAGGCAGCGGCGGCGGCGGCGCGCCTGCCGCCGCCCAACCCTGCCGCCGCCTCCGCCGCTCCACACCCCGTAGAGCGGCGGTCCCTCATCTCTGGCGGCTCTGATGCACCCGCCGGCCGCTACCCTTACATGTGCGCGCTGGGGCGGGCCTCCAAGAGCGCCGACACAATCGAGAAAGACCTCCAAGTAAGCGGGAGTGGCGGGAGGGCGGGTGGCAACAGCGAGGCAAAGCGACAGCGGCGGCACTGCTGCTCCCTTGCTCAGCACGGCGCAGCTGACAGTAGCAAACGGCGTAAGCGGCACAGAAAAGGAGCGTGGCAGCCTGGCCATGCAACAGTAGGCCGGCACAGCCGCCAGGCAGACCGTGCCGCCTAACCTTCAAACCGACGTTCCGGGTGCCCCCTCGCCTTCCTGCCCTTCCTCCCCTTAGGGCTGTGGCGCCACCCTCATCGCCCCGCAAGTCGTGCTCACTGCTGCACACTGCGTGGGTGATGAGGCGCGAGGCGTGGTGCGGCGCGGGCTGGCCGTGCTGTGCGGCGCAGTACGCCTTGGGACCAGCAGCGGCCCCGCCCAATTCCGCCGCGTCAGCCAAGTGCTGCTGGTGCGCCTGCTGCTGGTTTGTTGGGAAGTGGAAGGGCCGGGGGGTTGCGTCGGCACACAGAAGCGGCGGCAAGGGCAGCATCCCTGAATGTTGCAGTCACGGCTCTTGACCGGAATGGGCAGGCAGCTGCCATGTTGGCCGCTTGCTTCGGCGACAGCTAGCCTGTGCCCACCCGCGCCACCCAAGGCAACTCCACCTCCTCTCCACCCCATCCCTTCCTCCTGCTATCACTGCAGCACCCCGGATCCAAGGAGGCCGTGTCCATCGGCGAGCGCATGGCAGCCGAGGGCAAGTCGGTGCAGGCCCCCGACACAACCGCCTCCGACCTCATAATCGATGAGTCCGCCTTCTCAGCCGGCGACCTGGCCCTGCTGCTGCTGGACAGCCCCATCGACAGCCTGGCACCCGTGGGCCTGGCCAGCGAAGCAGACTGGCAGGCGGTGGCGCAGGCGGGGCGGGAGTTGCGGTCGATCGGGKGGGGCSCCMCCGMCGCCGGCCGCASCCCCCGCTCCTYCCCCACCCGCCTGCAAGAGACGGTGCTGCCGCTGGTGTCGGACAAGCGGTGAGTGAGGCGGGGGTGGGTGGGGAGTGCATGGCTGGACGCGCATGCAGCGCTCGCCCAGCGGCTCGCAGGCCGGCAGGCATTGTCATGCAGCGGCATGGGAGCAATCAGCCTGCCCTGCCCCGCCTGCTCGCCGTCCTGCATACCTCTGTTGCTGCCTCCCACCTGACCGCCTCTTACCACCTCCCTTTCCATTTCTGCGCAGATGTGCTGAGGAGTACACAGATGTGGGCGGCTACGGCGAACACGTGGACCCTTCCATCGCCATCTGTGCCGGCTACTTGGCTGGTGTCCCGCCACTGCCCTGCAACGGTGACAGCGGCGGCCCGCTGCTGCTCACGCCCAACCCCGACGACCATGCCACGCACAAGCAGGTAGGGACACATGGGGGGACACATGGGGCGCTGTGCAGCATCAATCAGCATCAATGAAAGCGCAAGGCAGCTCCTGGTCGAGCATGCTGCAGCAGCTGCGCACATCCAGCCTGTAGTTAGTTCCCTGGTTCACATCCCTTGCTGTGTCGTGCACCCAACCCGTGCAGGTGGGCATCGTGTCAGGCGGCGCCGGCGAGTGCGGCGGCAACGCGCTACCTGGCGTCTTTACCAAGGTGCCGGTTTACTACGAATGGATTCAGGAGGGGCTGCAGGCCGTACAGAGCGGCCAGGGGCTGCCCGGCGGCCAGCAGCCGCCAGGCGCGCCCGCTGCACAGGGCCAGCAGACCGACGGCAGCGGCTTTGCACAGCAGGCGGGGCAGGGAGCGGACGTTGCTGCCAACGGCGGCCGGCGGCTGGCACAGGTTGGCCGGTACGCTGGCTGATGGGGCACGCTGAGCGGCGCTCTGAGGCTGGCACTGTGGTTTATGAATGCGTGTTATTTCTGCTCTGGCCAGCAAGACCTGCCGCCGCACTGCTGCTGCGGCTGCTGCTGCTGCTGCACCTGCTGCTGTGCATGCATGGCCCCCAAGCCTCCCGCTGGGCTTGTAACCGACAGCCGCTTGGCGGCAGAAGGTGCAACTTAATCGGCCGTTGCCATTTCTCCCGCCTCTAAGCGCACATAGTCGCGGTGTTGGAGGGCAGCTTGGCAGCAGGAGCACATGGCATGTGCAATGGCAGGTATCCCCGGGACGCTTAGCGGCAGGCGGCACATGTCTTCACAACCCAGCGGCGGCATGCAAAACACACCTTTCCGTGCCAGATTTCAGTTTTGCATGACATGCTATCGCTGCCGACTCGTGAACTTGGTATGAGGAACGGGAGGGCAGGCTGATATGGCGCAAGACGTGCAGGACGGCAGCGGCAGCGGCGGCGGCAGCTGGATCTGCAGGACGGCGGCGCCCGGAGGCTGGCGCTCATCCTTCATCCCCGACAGCTTGCAGATGCTATTGGCATGCCGCTGGGGCGAAGCGGACGCCGACCGGGGGTGGTGCTGCACTGGCCTAATGGTGCCATGAGTCCTCGATGCACGCTCCGGCTTGCAACCTGCCATTCCACTTTATTTTCGAGCTGCTCAATCCATCCAACCAGCCTGCATCGCCTCCCGTGATGGCTGCGCGCTGCTCGCGCTTGCTTGCGCTGGCGCTGTGCCTTGCCGGTGAGCCCGCATGTAAACGGATCCTCTTACGCCCAGAATCCTCTGTCAGGGGGTGCTGCGGTGCGGCACAAGCGGGCGGCCCGTCCCTGCACGGGGACTTGGTGCTCGCTCGCCGCCGGCGCCCCCGCTGCCGCCCAATTTGCAACTTCAACGCCGCAGTCAGCATGAGGGCACCAGCAGGGCCTCCGGGATGGGCCACTTGGGGTCGCCAGTGGGTGGCTGCCGCTCGCCGCGGAGCTGGCCTGGCAACTGGCACATGCGCCCGTCCTTGCCCTTGCCAATCCCATGCCACCCCAGCAAACACGCCATGCCGCAGGGTGCTGCTGACTAGCGCACATCATGGATCTGTTTGCAAGCATTCCCCCTTCCTCAGACGTGCCTGAGGCGGCACCAACCGCAGCCACCCACCCCACCGCCGCCACCCACCCCACCCTTGCATGCAGGCCTCGCCTACCCATCCGCCGCCGCCCTGCCGAGGTACGGCTGCTACACACCCAACTGCCAGACCTGCCAGCCCTACAAGCCCTACCAGTGCTCCGTCTGTAAGTCTGCGGTTGGCGCCGCCGCCGCTGCTGCTGCTGCTGCCGCTGCTTGCTGCCCAGCAAGGGCCTCTTGTGCCCCCTGCCGTCCCACCCCAGTGCCAACCCCATCGCTCGCCACCTTGCACCTCATCACTGCCCATCCTGTTTCAGGCCGAGCTGGTTATGAGAAGAATAGGTACAATGTGTGCACCCCTTGCACAAAGACGGGCCAGACGTCGTCTGCCTGGTGCGCCGGGCAGTGGGTTTGATGCTTGGCAGCAGCCGATTGGCGGCACCTGCTGGCACGGCCGCAGCCGTGGAGCTCCTCAAGAGCTAGACTAGCATTCTCTTTGAGGGGAGCGGAAGGATGCATGCAGACCTCATCCGGCCCGCTGCCGTGNCCCTCCTGCAGTCTGACGTATGCGGTTGCAAACGCCTGCGCATGCCGAGAGTGGTGAGCAGGGACAACTGTATCGGCGGTAGGGAGGTCGCCATTCCGACAGGCACTGCTGCACTGCTGCAACTGTGCAGGGTATCTCACCTGGCGACATGCGCTCCTTCAGCACGTGCTGTCTTTGTGACACCTCTGTCGCTGGTGCCCCCCATCGCATGCAGCAAGCCTGGCTACGGCCCCACGCCCAACCTCAGGGGACAGTGCCTGCCGGTCAGTATGGGGAGCATGAGAGCAGCTGCCGCCTGCAGGTTTTGAGTGAGGGCTGCATCTACTGCTTATCAAGCTCTTGTCGAGCTTGAAATCCGCTTCTAACTCGGCTTGCCAAGCTGCTGGGTGCCATACCAAGGTGCATAGCTGCCAACCACTGCTGCCGCTGGTCCCTTCTTTACCGCAGTGCACCGTGGAGGGCTGCACCCGCTTCTCAGCTGCCTGCACCTGCAGCCTCTGCCGGCCAGGGTACACGTCCGATGGCAACGGAGCCTGCGCCAAGGCAAGCCAGGAGGGGCAGTGGACAGTACTCGACGGAGGGTGGCGCCGCATAAATTCTGCCTCACAACTGATGATGTCAGGTCACTCAGTTCATGCTCCACTTGCCTGCTGCCCGCAGTGCACCGATGCCGGCCAAACGCTCGCAGAGTGCCAGAGCTATCAGGCGGGCACCTGCACCTGGTGAGACCAGAGCGCTGCATGGGTTGCATGCTGTATTATATTGTCGTGGAGACTCAGAGACAGAGTGGTTGCCTGGCGGGCAACTGCCGCTCCGACTAGCCACCGAACTTCTCTCCCTGCCGCCCATCCGCCTTCCTGCAGCACCCGCTGCAAGCCTGGCTTCTCCCTTGATGCTGCCACTGGGGCATGCATTCCGGTGAGCGGGCATCACCTCAGGAGGGCTGCCCTTGCAGGCTAAACTCTGGTGTCGGCCCATGCCTGACATACAATCCGCCACCAACAGCCTGCCCAACCATTGTCCTCCCTCTGCCCAACCGCAGTGTGTGGACGATCAGAGCCCGGAGGTCTGCCGCACATACCTGACTAACACCTGCACCTGCACAGCCTGCAAGCCAGGTGCGGGATGGGTATGGGGGGATGGGTATGGGGTGCAGCGCTGATGATACAATCAATTAACGCCGTGCGCCGGCCAGCTGTGCAGCTCTAGCTGCAGCCAGCCTTGCGGGGGAGATTGGTGCTGGCCGTCCCGCTTGTGCTTTATTCTGATCACAAACTGACCAGCCACCCCANCCCTCCCCGCCGCAGGCTATGGGCCGGTCACAGCCGGTGCCTGCCCCCAATGCACCGACCCCGCCCCCGGCGAGGAATGTGCGGCTTACGGCTCTGTTCCAGGCCAGCGCGGCACCCCCGCCCTGGGCTCCTGCGCCTGCTCTGTCTGTGCTAGCGGCTACGCACGTATCTACACTGGAGACTGCATGCAGGTGGGCGGGCAGTAGGAGGGGAACTGGTCTGCGCACAAGCACCTGCTTCTTTGCCACCGTCTGCGACCGCCAAAGTTGGTCGGATTCAAGCTAGCTGACTCGCTTGCTTTCTGCCAGCCAAACGCCAAGCTGTCGACCAACTCAGAAAAGCAACGCTGTGTCCCTCGCCTTGCAGTGTACCGGAGACGGCCAGAATGCTGATGCCTGCCTGGGCTTTGAGCGCAACAGCTGCCGCTGCACGCAGTGGTGAGTGGCCACCTTGCAACTGCAAGCAACCTGCACGGCATGCAGAGAACAACTGCGGCACACCGGCCTCATCCACAGCTGATTGAATCTTCTTCTCAGTGTGCTTCCTTGCGACTGCCCACAGCTGCTCTGCTGCTGCCTTCTCCTGCAGCGCCCCCAAGTTCGGCCCGCTCACCTGGGACAAGCGCTGCCCTCCCAACACCTGCGACGAGGCCCACGACGCCACCGTCTGCAAGTGTGAGTTGTTTGCTGCAGGCGCTGGCCACTCACTCGCCACGACGCATGAGGCAGATGATTGCCTGCGATGTGATGATTGAGCACTGGCCTGGCACATGTCCCCACAGTTTCTCTAAGCTTCCTCCATTGCCGCCTGCCCCCCGCCCCCATGCACCTGCCGCAGCGTACAAGGCAGGCGTGCCCTGCTTCTGCACTGCCTGCAACCCCGGCTATATGCTGAGCGCCGGCGCTTGCCTGCCCTGGTGAGCACTGCAGCCGGGCATGCGGTGGCCATGCATTTACGAGTAATATTGCCTGCGTGCTTACTGAGCGCTCATTACAGCGCTGACCAGTCATGTGCAAGGGCTGCTGATGTTAGCCATCTTCAACTGTTGAGGAACCAACCTGTTGAGAAACCAAACCCTTGGCCTCCCCTGCACTCCTCCCTCGCAGCACCGACCCCGCCCGTGACACCGAGTGCCTCACCTATGCGTCCTACTGGGTGTGGGGCGGCAAGGGGACCTGCTCCTGCGCCGTCTGCGCCCCCGGCTTTGTGCGCAACTACTACGGCGACTGCATCCCGGTAAGTTGCGGCAAGGCTGGGATATGTCGACCGCCCCTTTGGCAGCTGGTTGAACCATTGGGGCAGCAACGAACAGCTTCTGTGCCCCCCATAGCAGCGCAACAAACAAGTAAGTAGCTCTGCTTTTGCTTCATGCCCCTGCGCAGTGCACTGGAGACCAGGCGGCCACCAAGTGCGCGGAATATGACCCCAACTCGTGCCGCTGCCGCAAGTGCCGCTCTGGCTTTGGCCCCCTCAATTGGCAGAGGCGGTGCCCTGCGGTAAGTGGGGTTGGGCCCCCAGACTGGCTCCCTAATAAGCTGTACGAGGTGGTCCATGCTTGCAATATGGGACATCGCGATGCAGGAGTTGCGTCCAGTGGAGCGGGATCCCGCTCTCTGCAACTGCCGACACCAGTTGGGCAAGAGCGCTCAGCACCGACTCCTCCCTCACTATCACCTGCTCTGTTGCAGTGCACCAACCCCACCGCAAGCGAGTGCACAGAGTATGCAGACACCCCCGCCCCCGGGCCAGGCAGCCTGGGCACCTGCAGCTGCAAGACGTGTGCGGCTGGGTTCCAGATCGTCCCTGCCACAGGCGACTGCAATGCGGTGAGAGCTTTAGGCCGGCATGCGTGTTGCCCTGTGTGGCGCAGCAACCAGGGCGGCAGTGAGGCAGTGGCATGCGCCTTGCTTCCCTGCAGTAGGTTATGGCAGGTTGTTCGGCACTGGAGCCGACGGTCTGTCGCCTGTTTGCTCTGCCGCTTACATGCCGGCTTGCTGCCTCACTCCATGCAGTGCACGGCGCCACCCAACTGCGCGACGCCGGAGAGCAACGTGTGCGACGGCTGCCTCACCTGCCAGAGTGGGTACTCAAAAGATGCCAACAACCGTTGCAACGTGTGCAACAAGCCCAACTGCGCAACGTTTGATGAGAACACGTGCGACTGCGCAACATGCAAGCCCGGCTTCAAGGGCACCGACTGTCTCACACCGGTGAGGCTCGTGTGCATGCATGTGTGCATGGAGCAACCCCCGGGAGAGCAGGATACGACTTATYWGCNAGNTRCARYRYAGNMACWGC
>JADXDR010000116.1:25922-57154 GCA_025026875.1 Chlorella ohadii
CCAACACNCTGCACCTGCCTCACCTGCAAGGACGGCTTTGAGGGCACCGACTGTGCCACCCCGGTGAGGCTTGTGTGCACACGTGCATGGAGAACCCTGGCTTGTAGCAGGATACAGCATAGAAACAGCGCAATCAACAAGTGCAATAAGCACCCTGCATCTGCCGCAGTGTGTGGCGGACAACTGCGCCACCCCTCTCACCAACGCCTGCGATGGCTGCGAGACGTGCAACGGCGGTTTCTCCTTGAACGGAGCCACCTGCGAGGACTGCCAGAAGCCCAACTGCGMCACCTTYACACCCAACACATGCACCTGCCTCACCTGCAAGGACGGCTTCAAGGGCACCGACTGCGCCACCCCGGTGAGGCTTTGTGTGCACACGTGCGCGGGAGAGCTGTGGGCARGCATGATGTAGCAGTGCAACGGTGCAAGCNAAGGCTGCARCANCACCCGCCTCTCCCGRCCCCCGCCTCGCCGCAGTGCGTGGCGGACAACTGCGCCACCCCTCTCACCAACRCCTGCGACGGCTGCGAGACRTGCAACRGYRGYTWCTCCTTGAACGGAGCCACCTGCGAGGACTGCCAGAAGCCCAACTGCGCCACCTTTACACCCAACACCTGCACCTGCCTCACCTGCACGACCGACGCCTACATGGTTGTTGAGGGCGATTGTGTGGAGGTGAGCCGGGTGGCAGTCATCCCCAAGTTGGGGACCCATGTTGAGCTGGCTGGGACAGCTGATGCGGGTCTGCTAGTCGCACCGCCAGCATGGGTGGCCTGGTCGAGTTGGCTGACTGGCATATGCGGGATGCAGTGCAGGATACAGGTGCAGGTTGGCATCGCCCTCGCCTTGCAAAATTCGCAGGGCAGCGGATGGGAACGGCTCCYCAGTGGCTGCTGCCTTTGCACCGGCTCAACTCACCTCAATGTGTTGTTCGCGCTGCCGCGCGCTCTCCCTGCTTACAGAAGGCCGCCCTCACTGTCGCTACAACCTCCACCTTGGACAGCGGGGATCTGACCTTGAATGTGGCCATCAGCAACGGCGGCACCGTGACCGCCACCGGCGTCGCCCTCACATTCACCGTACCCTCAGAGGTGACGTGGTCTGCAACCACCACTGCCGGCACTTGCAGCATCGACAGCGCCAGCGGCGCCGGCACTTGCACGCTGGGAGACCTGGCAGACGGCGGGAGTGCGACAGTCACCATCACCGGCACCCCCACTGCCTCGTTTGTCTTCTCGGGCGCTGTGGCCGCCTCAAACGTGGAGGCGGCAGACTGCACATCCTGCGACATCAGTGAGGACATCACGGTCTAGTCCTGCTCGAATAAACCCCATCGGGCCAATGCACGTTATCACAGCGCCAGCGCTGCAGCCGCTGGCGCCTTGCATCTGCAAACAGTTTTCCAGACAGCACCCTGGCTCATGCCCCGCCCTGCCCTCTGTTGTGCACTCACCACTGCATTCACTCCCTGCCTGCCATGTTGCGCTTCACGAATCCTCATGCCTGCATGTCCGGGGCACGACATCACCCGTGCCTTGTGCTCACAAATTCTGCCGTGGCCTGTCCATTTCATCAGCAGCGTGATTGGCGGCCCTGCTGCATGCATCACCTTCTCAACCTGCGTTTTCTCATCCCACTTTGCGATGCATTTCACACGATTCTTTTGACTTCGCTTGC
This sequence comes from Chlorella ohadii, assembly GCA_025026875.1. NCBI lineage: Eukaryota > Viridiplantae > Chlorophyta > Trebouxiophyceae > Chlorellales > Chlorellaceae > Chlorella > Chlorella ohadii. The sequence continues at coordinate 27,603 of JADXDR010000116.1, forward strand.
CGGCTGTTCCCCTTTGTAATTCTTCAATTCATGGTTGTTGAACAGGTATGGCAAAAAGGCCCGGTTGCTTGACTGCGGCACAATCAGCGGCGGCGACGATGCGGGCGGTGGCCTTCATTTGCAGCGCTCCGGCCAGCGACGTGCGCTAAACCAGTCGGTAGTGAATGATCGTATTGTCGGTATAATCTGACAGGAGTGAAGCTCCAGGGACCTGAGCGCGCACTTCCGCGCGCGTTCCGCCGGCAGCCCGGGCGGAAAGCCTCATAGGCTCGCCAGCCGCACACCGGCAGACGTTTCTAAGACGTAAGGCTTGCGATCTGGCGCGATAAGACATTCACTGCAGCCGCCGCCGCCGCCGCCCGCTGCACCTGCAAACCTGCTCTGGCTCACGCCTGGCCGCCCTGCCCTGTCTACCCCTCCATCAACCCTGCAGTCAGTGCCTACAGCAGCATGGATGTTGATGCTGCCGGCCAGGCAGGCCACCTGCGCCTAGAGAGGCGGTTCGCCAACTTGGCGTTCTGCAGCTGGCGCTTGTCGAGCACCCTGGTCCAAGCACAGGGCAGCGTGGCGTTGCCAGCACCCGTCGTGCCACCGCAGGCAGCAGATACAGACTATGTGACTGCGCGCCACGCGGCGCTGCTCAACGGCCTGACGCAGCAGCCCCGGGGCTGCTACTTGTTCCTGGAGGGGCAGCAGGGCGCAGCGGCGCTGCAGCTGTGCGCTGTGGAACTAGCAGAGGCCGGCAAGGCGCCGCAGCTGCACCACCTGGCGGGTGAGAGAATGCTGCTGCTTTCCTCCTTGCCACCTGTCGCCTCTGTCCTCGCATCTTATCCTCCCATGGGCTGAAAACGCTGCTGTCATTGGCAACCCGCCTTCTGCCTCGCCTGTGCGGGCCTGGCAACCTTGCTGTCGCCTGTGCTGGCACCAGGGCTTGAACGAGCTTCCCCAGGCCCACCCTTTGTCTTGCAGGTGTGGCTGCCCCGCCGCCGAATGCACCTGCCGGCGGCCTGGCCGGGGGCGCCCTGCCGCCCTCTGTTGTTGAGGTGCAATCAGCAGCGGCGCCTGGCGATGCGGCAGGCAGCCTGCTGCTGGTGTCCGGCGGGCATGGGGATGTGTCGCTCGTTGCGCCGCATTCCGCCGGACAGCAGGGAGAGGCGGCGGCAGCACCGGGCGCTAGCGCCCTGTCGCCGCCCGTCTTTCCGCTGCGCCCCGCCCCGCCGCTGCTGGGCTCCCGCCCTCTGCACCTGGCCGCAGCATTCATGCTGCCTCCAGAGGCTTGCAGTGCCGCTTCTTCAGGCAGCGTAGGCAGCGGTGAGGCCCAGCTGTGTGCCATCCTGTGGGCAGCACGGCAGCGCAGCGGGCGGCATCCCTCSTGCTGCGAGGTCTATGCAGTGNCACCNTGGCGGCNAGCGGNTGCACCCTGCCCCTGCGCTGCGCTTGCNTGAGCGNTGCAACNTGCTCAAGGKKGGTGCTGAGGCAGCTGCTGGTGCCATGATGCGCCTCAGCTGCTGATGTGCTTCAGAGTCGTTGGTGGCGCCTTGGGAAGAAACAGCAGGGGCCTCACCACAACTCCAGGCTGTCGTTGGTGCGCAGATCGCATATGCACCGCCGTTCCCATGTCTTAGATTAGTGTCGCCCTCACAACCACACCCTCCTTCCTGCCGCCAGGTGTCCGACCTGCCGCCCCACGGAGTGCTGATCAACCCAGCCACTGGCGGCGTCCTGCTGGCGCTACAGCCATCCTCAGGCGGCGCAGCGGAGGACGAGGCAGCAGCGCAGCGGGCGGCAGCCGAGGCAGCTGGTAGCAGCGGCGCTGGGCAGGCAGGAGGGGATGGGGATGACGCAGAGGATGACATGAGCCCGCGCACGCTGCAGGCGGCTGTGGCCCGCCTGGCAGCCTTCACATCAGAAGAGCCGGTTGGTGAGTGGTGGCGGGCGTGTATAAACCGGGCTGTGCACTTTTTTTGCCGTGGCATGGCTGGGAGTGAGGGTGAGAAGACTGCGTGCTGCAGGTTTACGCTCCTGTGCGTCTGCTCACTGTCTCCATTACGATTGGCAGCCAATGTTCATTGCCGGCTGTCCCCTCAGCCTGCCCACCCACACTCGTCCACAGTTGAACCATTGCTGCAGGTCCGCTGCCGCACCAGCAGTATGCCGACCTGTACAGGGAGGCAGGGGCGGATGGTGTTGGGGCCATGGGCTCTGAGCCCACCTGCAGCCTCTACACCTTCGCCCTGGCGCCTGCCGGCGATGGCAGTGCGCAGGCGGCGGTGCAGCCGGGGCAGGGAGAGCAGGCAGGGCAGCCTGGCGGCCAGCCGCTGCTGCGCCTGGTGCACACGCTGTCCTGCCAGCCGCACAAGCTGCTGACGTGCCACCTGGAACAGCCAGCGGGGGGTGCACAGGAGCCACCTACGCCTGACACGCACCTGCAGGGCGGCGCAGGCGGGGAGGGCGCGGCAGGTGCTGCCAATGCTTCCAGTAGCGGCAGCAGGTGCGGCAACGGCAGCCATGCCAGCCCCCGCCTGCTGCTGGGGCTGACTGATGATGTGGACTGCGCTGTGGTGGCCATCGGATGCACCAGCCCCGAGGCGGCAGCAGCGGCCAGCGGTGGCGGCAGCGGCGCAGCTGGCCCTGAGGAGGCGGCAGCAGGGTTTGTCATCCAGCACGTGGCGTCGGTGCCGGCCCTGTCCTATGTGGCGGCAGGTGCGGCTGCAAGAAACCTCGTCCTGCAGGGTCATGTTGAGTGAGATGGCACTGCAGGCTGCCAGACAAGCTGTGCTCCTCCTTGCAGACGTTTGCTCTAGAATGCCCGCCCCACTCACGCTTGTTTTAATCCATCGAGCAGTGCCCCTCTCCCCTGCCCCGACCCGCCGCAGGCAAGGTGCAGCGCAAGTTCCTGCTGCTGGCGCCGCCCGGCGGCGACATTGCGGCTGCTCTGGTGGAGGCCAGCAAGTACTGCTGTGAGTGGTGCATGCTGTTTGTTTCTCAGGACAGAACGAAAGGCGTGTCCTTTCCTGTCCAGAGCTACTGTCTACTGGTAGGTGTGGACATGCATGAACGCGCTGCCCTCCCGTTGGTAAACCCGGCCGGCCGGCACCCTGGTGCTGCAGATGTGTACCGCACCACCGCGCCTCGCCAGGAGTATGGGGAGCACCAGGTGGGCAGGGGCCTAGGGTTTGGTGTAGGGCTGGCTTTTCGATGTACAGCCGCCAGCCTGGAGGGATGCATGCATTGAACAAGGCATTAGCGCACCCCATACGCAGCGGCAATCGGAGACGGCCTTGTTGGACACACTCTGCAACCCAGCCATCCTCAACCGCAGGTGGACATGAGAGCTGGCGGAAAGTCAGAGAGATTCTGTTGTCCAATAAAATACTCGTGTATCATCTACATGCAACCGCAGGTGGTGGACATGGAGCTTCCGGACAGCGGCGGGCGCGGCGTGCTGGGCGCGGTGCTGGCGGGCTCCCGGGCCGGCGCCTGCCGCCTTCTGGTGCTTGCGCGCGAGGGCTTGCGCGTCATTGACATGTAGCCTGGCAGAATTTACTTCGTGTTGATGCGCACTTTCGGCTTCGTGCATGTGTAACAGCTGGCTGGTGAGTGGGAGAAGAGGGCGAGGTGCACGATCGCCAGGATGCAGCAGCGGTGCAAGCAGGGCGGTTGCCGCAGGAGACTTGCAGGGGCGATCTCGCGCCATGCAGGCATTCGCTCGATTCTACCCTTTCAGCCATGTCATGCGCAACGCACTGTGCTGCTCCTACAGCCGGCCGAGCGTGCTTCCGGCCCACAGAGACAACAGCGGCGAGCCGCGGCCCAGCAGTGCAGCAGCTAAGAAGATGCGCAGGCTCTGCAAGCGGCGTGGCGACCTGCGGGCGGCGATGCCTGCCGCCGCCGCCTCAGCGGCAGCAGCGGCGGCTGCGGCAGAGCGGCCTCGGCCGGCATGCCTCCCCATGGCTGCTGCAGGCAGCAGGCGCTGGTGCAGCTGGCAGCACTGAGGACCTAGTGACCTTTGAGGAGGTGCAGCAGATAGCACGGCTACGGTGAGATTCAATATGGCGGTGGACGCTTGCCACGGCCTTGCTTGCACCCAAACTGTTGTTGCACATTGCCCAACGCCCGGGCTTCACCCCTCCTCGCACCCTCATCCTGTCAGGGGGCTGGAGATCAGCCTTAAAACTCTGGGACCCGCCTACCGCATCGTCTGTCGCGACGCAGCCGAACCCAGCAGCAGTAGCAATGGCAGCAGCAGCGGCGGCAGTCGGCGGCGGCGCAGCAGCGCCGAGATTGCGGCAGAGGAGGCGGCGGCGGGGGTGGGCGGCCCCGGCCGTGTGCTGGCAGTGACCTCTGGCTTCCTGGTGCCGCCGCTGCGCCTCATGCACTGTGACACTCTGCAAGTGTTCACACGAGGGCTGCGCGGCGAGGAGGGCGCACGTGCGCGCGGCGGCGTGCTGGGGCTGGGCCTGCTCATGGGGGCGGCCACCTTTGCCTTTGGGCGTGCGGCGGGCTGCACCAAGGCGGAAATCCTGGCCATCAACGGTGAGGGCTCGTATTTGGAATGTATATGGCGTTTTGTGAACGGTCACTGTGTTAGGAAGTGGCTGCACCAAGGCCGAGATCCTGGCCATCAACGGTGAGTCGAATGGCTGCTGCAGGGAAGTTGGGGATGGCACTCTGCGACGACGCATTGCTGCTTCAGCCAGTGGCTGTTCCAGGCGCCTTTGCAGCACTCTTTGCAACAACCCACTCCCCACCCTTGCCAACTGCCCTTCTCCCCAGATGATGACGCCTGGCACGAGCGCCTGGTCTCCTACTACTACTCCCGCTTTGGTCACACTCCAACAACAAACTCCCCACCCCTCCAACTTCCCCTCATCCCCCAGATGATGACGCCTGGCACGAGCGCCTGGTCTCCTACTATTCCCGCTTCGGCTTCCGCCCAGTGCGGGTGGTGCGCGGCGACTCGCTGGCAGACCTGCCGCACATGCTGGTGTGGGGCGGCGCCGGCACGGTGAGCGGGGCCTGGGCCGGCTGGTTTGGGGGGCTTTCTTGAGTTTGTGAAGTGGAAAAGGCATTGGTACTGCCTGGGGTCCTGTGCCAGCAGCCGGGCTTGTGCACCCTTTTCACATGGAGTAGTTCACATGTAGTTGATTTGCAAAAACGCCCATGCTGCTGTCCGTCGACTGGTTGTTTCACCAGCTGCACGCGTGTCTCCATTGAGTGCTTGTTTTCCTGGGTGTGTGCCCATGCAGCGCATGGACGCTGATGTGGAGGCCATGCTGCGGCGGTGGAGCACCGCTGTGCGGCGCAACACGGCAGCAGCGGATGCGGGGGCTGGGGCAACAGCGGCCAGCCCAGCAGGGGTGGGCGCTGCGGCTGCGGCGGATGGCGATGGCACTGCATGAGCATGGCTACTGCAACATGCCATGGCTATGCAACATGACCTTGCACGGCCGAAACTAGAATTGATGTTGAAGATTGAGATCTCTTGACGAGCATGAGCATAGACAGACTGAAAGACAGGGCGCCGTTCTCAGCCACAGGCCAACGCCTCGTCAGCGCTTGGATGGCGCAGCCGGCACCCTTGCTGGGCTCTCACTTGCGCCTGCTCTGCTGTGCCTGCACAGACCCGCAATGGAGGATCAGAAGCCCGATGGGCAGGGCGGCCCCTTGGACCAGGCGACACTGCTGCAAGTCATCGCCACCGGCACCCAGGCGCAGAACCAAACCATGCTGGCTGTGCAGGTCAGTGAGTTTGAGACGATGCTGGTGCTGGCCCCGCCGCTGTGCCGCTTGCACCCGCCCTACCCCTCCACCCACCGACCTCTCAGCAGAAGCCCACGATTGAGCTCCAAGGCATGGCCCAATGGCTGCTGCAAGCATTGCCAGCTATGTTCAAGATTGATGCGAATCCAACCATGCTCGCGTGCGCAGGTCATGGTGGAGACGATGAAGCCGCTGATCGACAACCTGCAAGAGGAGCGGCACGAGCAGCGAGCCATCACGCAGCAGCTCATTGCCGAGACCCAGCAGACGCGTGCGGAGCTGCAGCAGAGCCGCGCTGTGCAGCAGAAGCTGCTGGAAGCGCTGCAGGTGGGAACGAGGGCCAGCAATGGGTGAGCAGGGCAGGTGTTGGCGGCGGCGAGTAGGTGTTGCGATTATAGCGCCGCTTCACATCAAGCCGGTTACAGCGCCGCCCATGAAGGGGGTGGCAACGACCGCCAATGTATTGAGCCCTCAGACACTGGTCGTCTCAGGCAATGAGCGGTTGCATGGCACAGCAGGAAGCCCAGCAGACACTCACCTCATTCCACCTCTGCTCCTCCCGCAGGCACGCGAGGCACCCCCGCTGCCCGCCCCCAGCCAAGCAGACAACAGCCAGGATGCCGGGGCACACGTGCCTGCACCCGCGGCCTCGGGTGGCGCCCTGCACGCACCGGCAGCTGCGCCGGCTGCCGCCGCGGCCGCTGGGGGGCCGGCGGCAGATAAGGGCGCGGCAGCAGTGGTGCTGGCGGGTGAAGGCATCGTCAAGTACAGGTGAGAGAGGCGAGCAGGCAGCATTGCGGGGCAGGCAGGCACACCAAGACTTTCCTGACACTCCAGCCGCTATTTGGTTGCGGTCTTGGCCCCTGCATTGCTCCGCCCAAGCAGAACTCATGGCTGGCGGCCACGTCTGCCCCCGACGTCCGACCCAGCAACCTCCCTTCCTCTGCTTTTGCCCCGCTTCCCGCACACTTGGCAGGCTGCGCAAGCACACTTTCAGCCACTACGTGGGCGGCCGGCTGTATGAGGAGCCGCGCCTGCACCTGGGCACGCTGCGCCGCCTGACTCCCGAGCTGATGGCTGTGGAGGAGGTGCAGCACAAGGCCGGCAAGATCAGCCGGGACGTGCTGAAGAGGGGTGAGACCTGGCGGTAAGGGTGGGTGGGAAGGTATGGCAGCTTGCACTGCTGGGTAGGAGCGGACAGCATCCATAAGCAGCCTGCTGGGGGAGGGGGCCAGGCTCAAATCAGAAGCAGCATGCCCTGCTGTCAACTGCCGGCGGGCAGGCTGTCCACAGTGGCTGGTTTGTGACACAGAGCCGAGAACATCGTCAACCGCCGCCCTCTCCTTCTTTTGCCGTGCAGCGGGCATCCCTCTGGAGGAGTGGCCAGTCATGCTGAACGAACGCGGCGACCGCGCCTGGATGACTGTGCGCAAGGCCCGCAAAATCGCCAACATCTGACGGCTTTGAAGTTGGGGCCCACACCTGGCGGCCAAGCAGCCAACCAGCCAAGGAGCCAAGGAAACGCTGCCTGCTGGCCCGCACCCCAAACCAGCCTTCGAATTTGCCTCCCCACTGCACTACAGCAGTGCTGCGTTGGCGCCCAGCTGGTGGCAGCTCTGCCACCACTTGCATCTGCTGTTGGACCTGCTGCGCAATCCAGCACCCTAAGCTGAGCCCAGCGGCATGCCCGGGTANCGCCTGGCTGAAGCCCACCGCTCTCCAATACGACCTCCTCACCTGTTTCTTGTTCATGCTGTGTACTGTAGCTGCGATAGCGACTTCGTTTTGGCATGCCTGTGTCATCCTCCCACTCTGCTGCATGCCTTGCTGCTGCAGCACGTGGACACTGTTTCTTTGTACTTTGCACACTAGCGTTGCTTCCCACCTCATGCCCACACTGCCACCTCTGCACTGATTGTAGTACGAACGCCCGCATTTGCTGAGCGTTGTTGGTGTGGTTGGATTCAGCATTGGGCCCATAGCTTTGTCCTGCAAAGATGCTAGCGCTCTGAAGCCTACCAATTGACACTCGGCGGGCTGAGCAGCTCCTGCAGCTAGCCAGTTGCATTTACACGCACTGCACCGCTGCCAAAAAAAAAAGCAACAAAGCTGTGCACGTTGAACGCTACGGTTGCAGTACAGCAGAATTGTGTGGCAAGCAGCTGGAGCAGCGGGCCGTCTAGTCTAGTCTAACCGCAGACAGGCCAGTAGGCACCCTGGGCGCCCTTGCCCATCTGCACTGCTCAGCGTGCTCGACGCCCCTCATGCTGCCCCCGCCCTGGCCGCCGGCGGCGCCATCTTAACCGCATACTTGGCGTCCCAGCATGCGCAGCACAGCGGCTTGAAGTAGGTCCGCACCACCGCATGGGTGTTCCACGTCATGGTTCCAACAAGCACCAGCCGAGCCTCACCCATGCCTTGGCAGCAAGGGAGCTGCAGGCGGCGGGGGGCGGGGTGGCAGAGAGGCAGCGCATGCTCAAGTTGCAACAGGCAGGCTAAGCTTTATTGTTCGCGCCAGCAGGAATGGTAACCCTCTCTCCCCTGCCACCACCCCTCTCACCTGGCCGCTGCAGGCAACAACACTGGCCGCCACTTCAGGCAGGCAGCCGCGCTGCCGCAGCAGCGGAGCCAGCTGTTTCAGCCGCTGCGTGCTGCAGTGCAGCCCGCAGCTTGCGGCGGCAGGCTGGGGTGCACCAGCAGACGCCGCCGCTGCGGCCGCAATCAGGCGCTCGATGTGTGCCAGCGCAGAGTCCCGTGCACCAGTGCTGCGGTACTGCCCGGAAGCAAAGCTCCGGCCGCCGTCGCTGCGGCGCAGCGGCGGGATGAAGGGGTTGCTCCCGCTGCAAATGGCAGCCTGAATGCCCAGCAGGTGCTGCCATGCCAGATGGGCCAGCTGGGCAGCGTCCAGAGCGTGCACGCCTTGCGGCAGCGGGCGCAGCGGGGCCCCAGGACCGGGCCTGCCGTTGGGGACAGCCTGCAGTGTGCAGGACAGAGGCAGGGGCAAACAGTCGGCTGCAAGCTGCACCTGCCATGGGGCTTGGCTGCAAGCTGGCAAGCCTGAAACCTACTTGTATGCCACAGCATGTGTTGGCACATGCTGTGCAAGTGTTGGCACATGCCACAGCAATGCCACAGCATGGCACAGGGTGGCACGGCACAGCGCAGCAAGGTGCATACATCATGGCCCAGCACAGCCCACCTCGCCGCGGCCGAGGTGTGTGCAAGCATTGCAAGCTGTCTTGGAGGAGAGCCGAGGGCCCTGTACGCCGGCCACGTACAGCTGCGGGTAGTGCAGGCAGGAGGGAGGGAGGGAATGTCGAGAGGCATTCTGAGCGGCTGTCTTTCTGGGCAGCCAACAAGTTGGTGCACCTGGTTGTCCAAACGCCATGAATCCCGACCAGAAATCAACAGCCGGCATGCCGGGTTTGACAGAGCTTACCAGGCCAGGCAGGCCCTCCACGTGGCGGGCCATGCAGCTGGGGTTGCCACCAGCATGAGGGCAGCAGCGCAGCAGGATCTGCTCTGCCGGCCCTCCAGGGTCCAGCACTGCCGGCAGCTGTCTGCCCGGCCCCCGCCCTGCCGCCACCAGCACAGGCAGCAGGCTGTGCAGCAGCTGGCCAGCCAGCCGCTCCACTGGAGCACGCAGGGTGAGCCCCTGTGAGGCTGCTTGCTCAGGTGCCAGCTGCAGGGGTTTGATGCCCTGCAGCCGTGCGCTGCTCCATTTGGCCAGCTGGCGCATTGCAGCCTGCAGCAGCTCAGCACGGGCGGCAGCCTCGTTGCTCTCACACTTGCAGAACTGCCGCCGTAGGTCGGGGCTGTGCAGCACTGTGTGGAACGTCCGCAGGGCTTGCAGCACCGGCACTGCTGCCGCCCGCAGCTGGTCCGCACGGCTGGGCGGCGCCGCTGTGGCTGCGGCATCGCCTGCTGCTACCACTGCTATTGCCGCAGCTGCTGCTGTTGCCGCTGTGGCAGCGGCGGGACCTGGCGCAGCGGCCAGGGCTGTTTCAGCGGCAGATTGAGCAGGCAGCAGGGCTGGCTTGGTGGCCGCTGGAGCAGGCTGGTCAGCCGCCGCCTCCGCAAATCCCTCCAGCCCTCGCTTCCGCTTCTGCCCACGAGTTACAACAGCACACGGCTGCTCTTGCTGCTGCTGCTGCTGCCGCCGCCGCTGCTGCTGGGCAGACAGCGTACTTGTTGAGCCTGCCTGCGCCGCAACCACCGCACCTGCCAACCGGGCAGCGGCAGTGGCTGGGGCTGCTGTCTCGGCTGCCTCTCCTTCCGCCTCTTCCACAGCTGCCGCCTCATCCGCAGCTGGCGCGGTGTGTGCCTCGTCCATCAGGCGCCTGCGCCGCCGCTTCCGGGTCCAAGCATTGACCTGCTCCTCCTCCTCTTCCTCCTCTTCCTCCTCTTGCACAGGCTGCTGCGCCTCGGCTTTCCCACGCTGCTTTCCCTTCTTCCGCTGTCGCTGCCGCTTGCCTTGCTGCTTGCGCTGCTGCCGCTGACTTGGCTGCTGCTGCGGCTGCTGCTTCTGCCCCTGCTGACCAGCCGACTGTGGCAGCAGCTCTGCCTGCACTGGCTCTGATGCATCTGCACCGGCTGGTGGCCGCCCGCCCTCTGCATTTCCTGCCTCCTGTGCAGGGCCATCCTCGCTGCGCACCACAATCGCTGAGCTGTCCTCGCTTAGAGTTACGCCACCCTGGCTGCTGCTGGCCACTGCGGCCTGCTGGCTAGCGCTGGGATCACATGCAGGTTCTGGAGCGGGCCCCAGCAGCAGCAGGGGCTGAGCCAGCTTTGCTGTTGGCTGCGTTGCTCCGTCCTGTGCTGCGCGCTGCGCCTCCTGCCCGCTGCCCAGAGCCGCCAGCTGCGCCGGGCTGCGCAGCTGCGGGGGAACGCCGCCATTGACATGCAGCTGCACCGCCTGCTGCAGGCTCAGCACCGCCATGCCCTGCTCGCTGGCCCACAGGCAGCCCGGCCCGCCGGGCAGGCTGCTTGCCTCGCGCTGCAACTTCTGCAGAGCCAGCACGGTGGGCCAGCAGCGCCGCGCTGTGGGTGCCCAGCCTGGCCCGCTGGGCAGCTCAAGCAGCAGCACTCCGGAGCTGCACATGTGGCGAATGGCCAGCGGCTGGCCTGCTGGGCCCAGAGCATGCACCCGCACCCAGGCCGCCGGCGCATCGCCGGTCTCGCCACCCAGCTCAGCCCGGACTGCTACTGCACCGGACGTTTCCTGCACCAGCTGGGCTGCCGCTGCGCACAGCCGCTGCGCCACACGCAGCGCCTCATGCTGCTCAGCGTCGCCGCTCAGAAACGGGTGCTGCCAGGCCTGCAGCTGCTCATAGGCCGAGGCCAGCTGCTGAAACTTCTGGTTGTCGCCTCCCGGCCTGTCGGGGTGGACCTTGAGCGCCTGTGCAGAGCAGAAAGGGGAGCAGCGAGCGCTGTCGGCCGTCGGCGACGGCCGGGCTGAGAGTGCACAGGACGGGGATCGGCTGCAGGTGGAGCCTGCTCACCTTCTGCTTGTATGCTTTGGACACGGCAGAGCGGTCGGCGGCCTTGTAGGGAGGCAGCCCAACGGCGCCAGAGCACGCCGTGTGCCCTGCATACATCCAAGGGCCCTCAAGCTGCATGGTGGACCAGCAGCAAGCGTCAGGGGGCGCTGCAACTTGCTGGAAGGCCCTCCAAGTCCATGCTGACCAGGCGCCGCTGGGCAAGTCCAGCCCTCTCTCTCTGCCAATCGTAATTTAACGCTCATGAGCTGATACACAGATCCAGTGGACATATAGCTGTTTGGGTTCATCCTGCAGCAAACGTGCGCACGTCCACTCTTCCCAGGTCCGTATTCGTTTGTGTATCAGGCTCACCGCCCCTGCCTGCGTGTTTGCTTACCTGTGTGCACTCGGCCCAAACCGTCAGGCCAGTCAGTAGCCGCCGCCACCGCAGCTGCGGCTGCTGCCGCCCCTGCCGCCCGGTGGAAGCTCCAATTGCAACATTTTGCTGCACCCTTTCTTGCCTGCCCCAGGGTACGCTCGTGATGGCGGATGGACAGGCACCGGGGCCAGATGGTGGGCAGCAGGGCGGGCAGCAGGCTGGCGACTTTGCGGCGGCGCTGGCCGCCCTGCAGGCAGCAGCGGCGTCTGTGCAGGCCAGCGTGCGAGCTGCCGAGGCGGTGAAAGCAGCGCTGCAGCCCATGGTGGGCGCTCTGGAGCTGGCACACGAGCGGCGGCGCAGCGAGGGCGGAGAGTCGGCAGGAGTTCAGAGCCCAGGAGAGCTGCTGCTGCGGTCGGTGGAGAATTTGGAGCGCCAGCTGCCGCAGGAGGGGGAAGCAACTGCCGCAGTGGAGCAGGTCAGTGTGCACGCTGATTCATTGGCTGGGAACCGGAATCAGGCGGGCCATCACCACAGCCATAACAAGAAGGGCAGCAGGCACCACGGCCGCCCGCCCTCATGCTCTTCGCCACATCCCACCGCTGTCCACCCTGCAGGCCTCTCGCCCAACAGGAGGGAGGGCGAGCGTGGAGGGTCTGCGACTTGCCAGCAATGCGGCGTCGCCTGCGGTAGCAGCAGCAGTAGCAGCGGGAGTGGCAGAGGCGCAGGTGCGCAGCTGCTGCAGAAGTGCCACTGCTCATGTTCCGATCTCGCCCTTGCCCCCAGCTGCAAGGCCTGAGCTCCCAACGCTCACGCCTGCCTCCCTTTGTGCATTCGGTGCAGGCAGTGGCAGGCGCAGCGCCGCTGGTTGCAGCAGCGCTGCGAGCTGCCCCAGCAGCCTCCAAGCGACGCAGCGCTGCTCCCCTGCAGCCACCAGCAACCAAGCGGCGAGTGTCCAAGCCTGCCAAGGCAAGTTGGAGGGCAGACGGACACGCGGCTCAGGATTTACTCAGCAGTGGTTGGTTGCCCTTCTTTCTGTGCCGTGGTCAGAATTCAGACGGCCACTCGCACCACCCTCCTGCTTTTAGGTGCAGGCCCGCAAGCCGCACAGCGTGGCCGCAATGCCAATGGGGGTAAGAAGCAGGCATGGCTGGGCATGCAGCCGAGATCAGTGCCGGGTAGGAGTGATGTGCCAGCCAAGCGGTCCATATGTGGCCTGCGCTTCGCGCTAATCATGCACAGAGGCCAACCCCTGCCCACCTGCGACACACATCATGCCGCAGCGGAACTGGCGGTACGAGGATGAGCAAGCGTACAACGCCTGGGCGGCCGCGCACCCTGCGGAGGCATCCATTGATGCGGTGGGTTGGCCGCTGCAGCAGTGGTGCATGCGGAGGACCTGGCACCACCTGCCCGCGCTGGCTCATGCAAGGCGTGCTGCGTGAACAGCCAGCTTTTCTGCCTGATTGCTTCCTACAGTTCACTGGCTGCCTGTTCTGCAGGTGTGGGAGCCGGCGGACGTGGTGGCCACCGGCACCGGCTCCCAGGGCCCCGTCTACCTGGTGTCCTGGAAGGGCTGGTGTGCAACCGACTCTAGGGCTGTGGTGGCATAGCATGTGCGGCCATGGGACTGTACTGTGCTTTCAGCTGCCTGCCACGTGCCAGTTGGCAAGGAAGGCCGCCAGCCTCCAGCAGGGTTGTGAGTTGTATCACCCCTCCTCTCCCCTCCCCCCAATGACGCAGGGAGAGCGAGGCAGCAGTGCGCTCCTGGCACACCGCGGATGATCTGCGCCGATACAACTGGCGGCCCGCCCTGCTGGAGCGGCGGGCGGCGGGCAAGCCGCACCGCGGCGTGGTGGCGGGCATGTGAGCAGTGCCTGCCTGGCAAGCAGGGCAGGGCAGCACCATTGTTTTTCGGTCCCAGCAGAGCTCTGCTGCTCCGGCCAGGCTGCACAGCAATAAATGCAAAAGAAATGCACAGCTGAGCAATGACAAGGTCCTGCTAAGCTTGACGCCATACAACTGGCTTCCATCAGTCGATGTGCACCTGTCGTTTGCGTGCTATTTACACCGCTCCCAGGCCTCAGGCCAGGTTGGGAGCCAGATGTGAGTTGAATCAGGTGCAGACAAGTACAGGCCGCACAGGAGGCGTGCAGCGGCAGTGAGCAGTGAGGAGCAGGAGCAGAGAAGCAGAGCAAGGAAGGGAGCGGCTGCAATCAACAGCAGAGCTCAGCAGCAGCACGAGCTGGCATTTCGGCATGAGATTGTGCGTCAGCCAGCCATCGGCGCCAGTCGTGATGGGCCTCGGTGCCCAGCGGCTGCGGTGGCCGCAGGCCAATCAGCAGTTTGGGCCGTGGGGCACACAGCCATGGCACTGGCTGCTTAGTCGGAGCTGCCCCACATCTCCCGCTCGGGCCGCTTGGCAATCGTGTCCACCTTGTTGAACTGCAAGGGAGGGAAGCGAGCAATGCACGATATATGAGCAATGGGCAATGAGCAGATGAGCGCAGGCAGTGCACAGGGGCAGCAGCTGATGACTGCACGATATCAGCCGAATGCACGCCAAGGTGCAGCCCACGCAAGACAGCATCAGGAGCCGGACGCCTGGTCAAGGTCCTCTTTGGACCGAAAGCAGCAGCCAAGATAGCAAACGGCAGCCCGGGAGCAGACAGCAGCCAAATGGAGCCGCACCTCTGCGACGCAGCCCATGTAGACGGCGTAAGGCACCAGGCCCGCCCAGACGGCGATGTTGGTCAGCGTCCTGGCGTCCCACCTGCGGCATTAAAGAGCACAGGGCAGCAGCAGCTGGCTGTGAGGCGCCGACCTTGCCTAACACGAGGCCATGCGCACAGCGGCAGTGCAGGCTGGCGAAGCACATGTCATGAGCGGCCCACATCAAGTGTGCAGCAGCACAACCCCTGCAACAAGCATTTAGCACAACGAAAAGCAGTCGGCCAGCAGCGAAAGCACACACATTTGGCCAAGCAGCGGAAACATGGAGCAGCGGCACCCACCGGAACTCGTTCTCAATGTGCTCGCGGCGCACGCCCCAGTCCTCGACATACTTGTTGGGCTTGACCGGCAGGTTGCCTGTGGAGCAGATGGCACATCGTTCAGGAGCGGCAGCGGCAGCGGCAGGCGGCATGGCAGGCGGCGGCGGGGGACGAGGGTCACCAGGGCGCCCACCCCTCGGCGCAGCGGGCCCGATGCGAAGCACATCACTTGTAGATGGTCCAGCAGGGGCGGGAGGCCCCGTGCGAGCCCTGCTCACCCGCCGCGCGCTGCTGCTGGTGCTGCAGGGACGCCGCGCGCCCTCTGAGTTGCCGGCCGACAGCCTGGGCCGCCTGCCGGAGCGACATGGCCGCGGGCTACTCGCTGCTGGCGCCGCGCTGGGCTCGGTCAAGCGCAGGGAGGGGCGGAGCGGGTGGGTGATGCGCGAGGCTGACCCCGGAGCAACGATCAAGCGCGATGCCGACGCCCGGGAGTTGGGGTTGGCGGCGGCATGGGCGGGCCACGCACAGCGGCGGGGGCGYAGCCGAGCCGGCGCGTCGGCAGGGCTTGCGGGGCTATTCACGTGTATTTCTTCTGGCATCAAGGGCTGCAGTGCTGTTGAACTCATGTATGTTYCAATTGTTGGTCAGGCTCCCCACACGCCGGCAGCGATGGGCGGCCTGCCGGTGGCCAGGCACAGGTGTCCCACGCAAGCGTTTGTTCCCTCCCCGACTGCAGCTCCAATTTGCGTCTTCTCCAGTGCTAATCCATTCCCAAGCAGTCTCCTGTGTTCTTGAAGCGCTCACCTCAGTGCCTGCGGTAACATGCCGCGCAGACAAAGCAAGGAACAAAGGGGCAGCAGAAGGGCAACAGCTATCGCGCCCAGGCGCAGACGTCCATGCCGTTCATCCGCCCGTTGTTCTGACCCTGCGTTAACCTCAACCAGCATTGAAGTGAATTCAACGGGCTCGTCTTTCAATAGTCGGACGCCCCAGCAGGCGCCCAGGGGATCCCACCCAGGCTGCCTGCCCCGCTGGGTACAAGTGTAGCCAAACTAGTAGCTTGGCTCTGCGTTTCCATACAGGCAAACGTTGTGTTGCAAGTCAGGGTTGCGGCGGTTGTGCGTCAGCTGGACAGCGGAGCCACAAGCTCGTAGGGCACCTGCTCGCCCACATCCCGCTTCCTGTTTGAGCTGCGACATGCTGGCGACATGGGCGGACATCACAAGACCAAGTTGGGACCAATGGCTGTGAATGCTGCCTGCACCGCCTTCCGGAGCAGTGCAGTCTGACCTGATGTGGCAGATCCACAGCCGCACAGTGCCGCCCCTGTGTGGCCGATCAACCATTGCGTGCAGGTGACGCGACGGCGGGCGGCGGCGGCGGCGCGCGGCTCCAAACCCTGGGCGGGCGGCCACGGCTGTCTGCCCTGGCACCTACGAACCAACTCTGCGCCCCATACAACCCATTCCGAGCTCGCTCCTCCAAAACGCAGCCGCAGATGCCTCGGGCATAATTCCTACAGGTGGCGCCGGCGCCTGGGCTAGACAACTCCTGGCGATCTGGGTGCTGCGCATCGAGATCCAACTTTCGTCTGCGCATACACCTCATCTGGAGAGCCTGCTGTTGGCCCACGACCTTGCCTGCCCCGGCGGCGAGCACAGACCGAGCGCCGCCGCGCCCCCAAGCCCACCGACGGCGCCCCCGCTGGAATCCCCTGCATTCTAATCACTCGTGAGCTCCAGTAAGGGGGTTGCAGAGCCGCCAAAACAGGTCGCCTGGGTTCAGTCCCTTAAAGGTGTTGCGATACCGGGCCCCAAGCCCGAGCGCGGTGGGCCCTCCGCCGGGCGCATCAAAAGGAAGCAGGGAGGTTGGAATTTGCGAAGATCGCCGCATCGATCCCATGCAACCTGCAGAGCCGGGCACCGCCGCCGCCACCCGCGCGCAGTCCCATCGCTGAATCTGACCAACCAAGGGGACCAAACAAGCACAAATTTGCTCTTTGAAGAGCTGCAGTCAGGCAAGCAGCAACGCGCGATGTGTGTAGATGCATATCAGGATTGCAGCAGATGGCTAGGCTGCCCCGAGAGCAGCAGATGGGTGGGCCGGCCATTCAGCCCTGGACCAGGCGGCTGCCGCCGCTACTGCTGCCGCCCCGCTGCGGCTCCCCACCTCACCCACCATCTTTGATGCACCGAGCACCCCCGCAAAGCCAGGCTTGTGGGCAACAGCGGTTTGCACTGGGTTCCCTGCCCCCAACGTGCAGCCAGCTGGCGGACCAGACATGTCATCCTCTGCGCTGAAGGGCACTGAAGAGCGGCAGGCCGAGGTGCTGCAGCGCCTGGACAATGCCAAGTTCAGCTGGTGAGCCGAAACCAGCTGTGGGAGGATGCATGTGTGACCTAGGCCTCCTCCCAACCGCTCCAAACCCTGCCCGCCCGTCCTCAACACGTCTCCCCCANCCCCCACCCTGCCTGAAGGTACCACCTGAAGGCCATTCTGATTTCAGGAGTAAGTGGGAGCGATGGGGTTGGGTGCCGGTGGGCGAGTAGGAGCCGCCGTCTGCCATGCTGGCTGGCTGCTGCCACAGATGGCAGCCGTCTGTGCTTCCCCCCTTCCCGCAGGCCGGGTTTTACACCGATGCATACGATCTGTTCATCATCTCGTTAGTGACGCCAATGCTGGGCGTGGTATACTACCCACAAGATAACGGCAAGCTGCCCCGGTGGGTGCTGAGCGCAGGCACAGGGTGGTGTGCCAGCCGCCGGCTGCTCCGCGCGCACGTGCCACCCATTGCGCTCTGTCGCTGCGGCCAAACAACCCCCCTCAGCTCCCCCACATAGCGGCGCGCCACACTGCCGCATGCACCCTGCACTCCCCACAGTCAGCCACACCTCCTGCCCCATGCTCGGCGCCCCTCCGCAGCACCTCCGACCTGTGGCTCAAGGGGACCGCCCTGGCGGGCACGCTGTTTGGCCAGCTGCTGTTCGGCATCCTGGGTAAGCTGCCTGAGCGGGGCGGGCAGGGAGGAGAGGGTGTTCAGCCAGCAAACACCCAGCGCGGCGCCGAGCAGCCGCCACCCTCCGCCTGCGCTGCTAAGGCGGCGCCGCACTTGCTCTCGGGCCCTGCCACCCGCAGGCGATGCCATGGGCCGCAAGAAAGTCTACCTGTGAGCGAAGTATGGGGCACTACAGCCCAAACACGCCTTGTTGCACCGCTCGCGCTGCCTGCTGCCGCCGCGGTCACGCAGGCTGCTGCAGTGTGCCGCCCGCCGCCTGCTGCTGCCCACCGCCTGCCACCCGCCGCGCTGCCTGGACTTTCCGCCTTGTCAACCCACAGCCTTGCGCCCACCACTCTCTGCTGTGCAGGTACACGCTGCTGCTGATGATCTTCTGCACCGTGGCACAGGCGCTGTCTGCACCAACCGTCTCTGGTGCGAGTGTGCCTGGGTTGCACATGATGTTCAAAGTCGACCTGCAGCTGGCTGGTGCACCAGGGGCCCTTGCTGCAATGTCGCGCACCCCATCACATCTGCCGATCCCTGCACCTCTCGGCCCCCGTTCACCCACCCAGGCCTGGGCATTGTTGCCGTCATGGCGTTCTGGCGCTTCTGCCTCGGCATCGGCATAGGCGGTGCGCACCCGCTGCCGCTGCCTTGGGGCTGCCTGCCCTTGCCCCTGCTCCAGCTTGCTCATGCCCCGTGCACCGACAATGACTTGTTTGTCTCGCATCCAGGCCATCTGCCCGGCATCCCCCATCTGCCGCTGCTCAAAACTGCTGGTGGTGCCGTCAGTGGCGCAACACCCGCCCTTCTGCTGCCATCATTGCGATGATGTGCAGGTGATTACCCGCTCAGCGCCGTCATCACAAGCGAGTATGCCACCAACAAGACCCGCGGAGCCATGATTGCAGCCGTGTTCTCCATGCAAGGTGGGCCCAAGGGGGGCTGGGAGGCAGCAGTGGAAGCCGCAGGCATGCCATGAGCGAGGCCTACTAGGTAGCGGCAAGGGTGCTGCAAGGCTAGTAGCGGCAAGAGCGCTGCACGCGGGGCACAGGCGGCTCGCTGAGCGTGCGGGAAACCAGCGGTCCTCTGCGCAAAAGTAGTCTGGCCCAGTGCATGACTGGCGTCGGCGGTAGCGCGCCCATGCACGGCCGCTGGGCCCACCATCCCCTTGCCCTGCTGCCGCTGGCCGCCTGCTCCTGCAGGCTTTGGCATGCTGTCGGCCGCCGCCACAGCCTGCGTGTGCCTGGCCGCTTTCCAAAGCTCCATTGAAAGTGATGTGGACAGGCTGGACACTGTGTGGTGAGCAAACTGGGCTATTTGCGCTACGATGAGCTCGTGTGGCATGCACGGCGAGGCACAGCTGCAGCGGGGCGCGACTTTTGCCTGGTTTGGGTTGCTCTGCAAGCAGGGACTTGCAAAGGAGGCTGCTGCCATGTGGCACGAGCCATTTAGCAACAGAAACCCAACGGGTTGGCCACTCTGCACTGCTCTGCAGGCGCCTGCTGATCGGCCTGGGCGCCGTGCCGGCCGCCCTCACCATCTACCTTCGTGCACGCCTGCCCGAGACGCCACGATACACAATGCAGGCAAGAAGCTGCCGGCAAGCACGTGCTTGGCAGTGGCAGTCTCCCTGAGTGCCCCATGCAGCCGCCCCCATGCACCACCTCTGCCCATGCACCACCTCTGCCCATGCACCACCTCTGCCCATGCACTGTTGCTCCATTGCTGCATGCCAGGCCTGAGCATCCGCTTGATAGCTGCACCCACGTCTGCTTGTCCCGCCCTGCTGCAGGTCAACAGGAATGTGAAGACCGCGGAGCACAACGTGGAGGCCATCCAGTCCACCGGCCGTGGCAAGTTCAAGGTGGGCCGAGCTGGCGAGCTGGCAGGCATCCATCCTCCTGCAGCCGGTGCATCCCTTGGCCACTGCCCTCCAGCTGGTGCATCTCAGTTCCCCCCCGCTTGTCGGCTGGAGTAGAGGTGGATCAGGAGGGCCGTTGACTGCCGTCTAGGCGCCCAGCTGAGCGCTAAAGCAAAGCCGGCCTGTCGGTTGTTTAAATCCCTCTGCAGGACGAGGTTGAGGACGAGGATGCGGACCGCATCACCTGGGCCAGCTTCAAGGCGTACCTGTCGGCCAACCGCCGCAACGCGCTGGTGCTGTGGGGCACCTGCTCCACCTGGTTTTTCCTGGTGCGCTCAGCGTGGGATGAGCCCTGCCCCGCTGCTGCATTCTGCATGCTCATGTGGGAGCCACGGAGCAGCTGAACTTGCGCAGCAGATCCATGGGGCGGGAGTGTCGCACAGGTTGGGCAGTTTGTGGCAGATGGACCCGTACGGGCCCACGCGTGACTGCGGCTCTGGGCAGGGCAACCTGCTGCCTATGTTGCTCATTGCCCAGCCTGCCACGCCTGGCTGAGCGCTGGTGCGACCGCTGACACTGCTGCCGCAGGACATTGCCTACTACGCTCAGAACCTGTTCATGCCCAATGTGAGGTGCTTGATGCATTTGGTACAACAAGCTGGGACCCTGTGTCGGGAGCGCTCTGTACGCCTGGCCTGTCGCCCTGGCCAGCTGCGCTGTGTGCGTTGGTCGCTCCGCCCGGCGACGGCGCACCTGCATGCGCTCGTTGTCATCCCGGACAGAGTTTCCGCTCTGTTGCTTGCTGTTCCACCCCGGCAGATCCTGTCCGACCTGGGCTGGGCGCCCCCCATGAACATCAACGACCCTTCAAGCGTCTGTGAGCTGATCCCCACCCTGCGCAGCTTGCCTGCCTGGTTTGATTTGGCAGGCACGGCCGTATCACACGCACGGCCGGCCTGCAATGCACCCACCCTGCCCATGCATGCCGGTGCTCACGCTGTCGCTCTGCTGCCCATCCCTGCCCCTCTCCGAAGACGACCGCGTGTTTTCGATGGCCAAGGGCCAAGCGCTGATCACGCTGATGGGCACTTTTCCAGGATACTTCTTCACCGTGGGTGCGCAGAACGCTGCACTTCTCAGTGATTTGGTCTTTGATTCATCAGAGATCTAAGAAACAACAGAAATACCACCCTCTCCATCATCGAGGTCCCTGCGACATCAATCATTCTTCTTCCTTTGCTTGCAGCCTTTGTGGAGAAGATGGGGCGCGTGGCCATCCAGTACATGGCGAGCTGGGCTTTAATGCAAATATCTGGTTGGCCGTGCAAGGCTCTGCGCAAGTGGGGGCTGCAGCCGGCTGCAGCTGAGGAGCACAGCGCCGACTCTCCCACCAAAACCCAACCTCAACCCCTCCATGCCTCCAGGGCTTTGTCATGATGACGATAACACTGGCGGTGATGGCTGGCTGCTACAACCTGCTGCGCGCCAACAGCCACTGGTGAGAGATTCTGGCTGAGAGGCATGATGCGCTGAGGCGTGATGAGGCGTGTTGCTGGTGGTGGCCGGCACTGCGACCCAACCACCTACCCCGCCTGCCCCCATCCCCCCGCTGCAGGGCCTTTGTCATTCTGTACGCACTCACATTCTTCTTCGCCAACTTTGTGAGTCGAAAGAGAAAGACCTGCTTGTTAGGGCACATGCATGCTGTTGCTCCTGGCCCAAACGCTCCCCTGCCTGCCCAACCTGCCTGCAGGGCCCCAACACCACCACATTCATCATCCCTGCCGAGGTCTACCCCACAAGTGCGTCACAAACAAGCAGCAGCATTCGGTGTTGTGTTGGCAGTGGGCGCGGCAGCCAGATAGGAGCCAAGAGGTACTGCATGTCTTGCCCCCGACTGCTGTTTCCGCACTTGCATTCCCGCCCACCGCCCTCTGCACCACCAGAGTATCGCGCCACCTGCCACGGCCTGTCTGCCGCATCCGGCAAGCTGGGTGCCATTGTGGGCGCCTTTGGCTTCGGTGAGCGATCAATGGGACCTGCAGCTCGGTTGCGCAAACCTACTCCCTTGGTCTGCAAGTCTGGAGTGGTTGTCCAACTGCCGCGCACCCGGATCAACGCAAAACAAACACGAGGGCCCCTCACAGAAGCAATTTTCTTCAAAGAAGGCTCCTCAAAACACATGACGCAATGAGCAGCCCTGTTGGTGTCACTGTGTGTGCCTACGCAGGGGCCCATAGGCAATGAGAGCGCTCGGCTCTCGGCGTCTTCAACCGATGCCCAAGGGCGTATCACATTTTTTCTTTCTTTCTTTCTTTCTTTCTTTGCCTATGCAGGGGAGCTGGCGTACCGGCAGGGGGCTCAGAACACGCTCATTGGGGTAAGCCCGCTGATGGCACAGCCCGGCAAGTTCCGCGTGGGGTATGCCAGTGCTGGAAGGTCCGCATGTGCCAGGCTTCAGCGTGCAACTGCCTGCCACCTGCCGTCCTTCCAGCCCAACATCGCAAAGGGCTCCACTCCTGCTCCTTATCGCAGCTGTGCGTGTGCATGTTCCTGGGCCTGCTGTGCACCGCCTTTGTTCCAGAGACCAAGGGCAAGACGCTGGAGCAGATCTGGGCGGAGCGCGAGGCGCTGGTGAGCCTGCTGCTGTCACAGTGCTGCTGTCACAGTGCTGCTGTCACAGTGATGCTGTCACAGTGCTGCTGTCACAGTGTCACGGTGACGCGCATGCTTCAGTGATGCAGCTCTGCGTGCAAGCACCCTGTCGTTGACGGCAACGTGTGAGCGCAATGGAGGTTGTTTCTGGGCGGCGCCCTCGTCTCCACATCATGCGAATGGCGGCAAACTGTTCCACTGCCGCCCACCTCCTGCCGCAGGAGGGTGATGCCTCCGCCTCCTCCTCAGACGGCCAAGGGCCCACGCCCAAAGTCAGCAAGATTGATAGCGCCATGATCACGAGCTCCATGGTGTGAGGTGTGCCCAACACCGACTGGCAGTGGGCCTGGCCAGCTCACTAAACGACGCTGTGACGGACGCGTCACGCGTCACGCACACATACACACACGATGCCTGCAATCAAGCTCGCTCTGTTTTTTCACATACGTCCTGCCATCAAGATTTTAGCTGTTCGAACTGTGTTAGCGCTTTAGCGCTCAAAAATTTTCCGTGCCTGCCCGTTGCGCATGTTTGCATCCGCCCGCCCCTCGCTCTCAAGCCCACAACACCAATGCCCACGTCCGTCCGCTTGTCCGCTTGTCACTGCAACAAACCCAAGCACCCTTCCACGAACTTTGCACGACTTTGCATGAACATTGCATGATTTTTGCCCTCGATGCCTGCACCCCAAGACTTGCTTGCCCAAGATCGTTTCCCAACTGCAACATGCTTGTGCTGCATCTGCTCCAGCGCTGCTTCCATTCGCAACCAGCCAGCTGGCCCACATGCCTGTGTCAAGACTCTCTGCACCCGGTGACTTCAGGCCAGCTTCGGTGCCCGCAGTAACAAGCGGCACAGACAAAGCAAGGAAGCAGAAGGGAGCCAGAGGGCAACAACGGACAGGGAGAGAGGAGCAGCAGCAAGTGGGAACACGAAAACAGGGAGTAGAAAGTCGCAGCGGTGCTMGSCGCAGGCAGGCAGGCAGGCAGGSAGGAAGCGCCCGCGCCTGCACCTGCCGCCACAGCCGCTCAGCTGGCGTGGGGCTTGGCCACCACGTTTCGCACGCTGGGGCTGGCAGCCAGGGAGGACAGCCCGCCGCGGCCCGCCACAATGGCGAGCGCAAAGACGGCGCCAAGCACGCCCACCAGCAGCAGCGGCTTTTGGAGCAGGCCCAGGGAGGAGTAGGAGTAGGAGACCTGCGCAGGGTGGGGGAGCAAGGTTCGGCATGTTGGAAGACCAGGTGGTACGTTAGGAAAGCCTGATACAGGCCCATGGAGGAGTAGGAGCAGGAGACCTGGATGAGGTGGGTGAGTGGCACGGTGAGACAAGGCATGCTGATCAGCCGTCAGCCAAAAACAAGGAGCATGTTGGGAGCGGCGCGTGGCAAGCAATCGTCCCAACTGGAGGCACAATGCGCACCTGCAGCGTCTCCCCCTTCATTTCCTGGACCAGGTTGGACAGCCGCAGCACCACCACAGGCCTGCAGGCAGGAGCGATGGGGGTGGCACCGTGGTTGAGTCAGCGCGGGAGCGGCCGCAATAAACAGCCAAATGTTGCCAGGCAGAGACACACGGAGCTGCCTTCATGCTCGACAGCGAGGCGATGAGGACGGATGGACCAGCTAGGCTGGGACCCAGCTGGGGCCAGCCTATCATTTGTCCCAGCTGGCCCACCCACCCAGTTTAGAGCCCGTTTACGTAACTTCCCAACCCCAACCATAGACCCAAGCTCACCGCCCCAGCACGTCCAGGTAGGTGTAGCTGAGCGACTGCTCCAGCTGGAAGGGCAGGTCCAGGGAGACCTTGGGGTCCTTGGCGCCCTCCGGCAGCACCACCTGTTGATGCAAAAACAGGGGAAAGGTGAGAAAAATAGAGGAGAGGTGGTGAGGCTGCTGGGTGCCTGCACACTTGGCAGCTGGGCGGCACATACGAGGGGTCGCCCAACTTGACAGTCATCCTTAGCCTCAAACGACAGCCTGTGAAATGAGCATACAAATGAGGTAGAAAGCTCACCTTGCCAACCAGGGATTCGGCCACGATGTCGTGCAAGCTATCCCATTGACCCAAACGATTAAATATTGAATTAAAAGCATCAGAAGCGCACCTTGACAACCAGGGAGTCGGCCACAACGTCGTCCAGAGCGGGGCCCACGGGGGCGGCAAACACCGAGCGACCGGTCTTGGGCTCCTGGTGCAGGGCAGCGTGGGGGGTGCAGGAAGGATGGTGGTGGCTTGCATCACCAGCCTGCACTGCGGGCCTTACACCGGGCAGCAAGGCAAACCAGCACAGCACAGCATGGCGGAGGCGCTGAGCATTCGCCGTGAGGCGAACTACCAATGCCCTCCCATCCACAAGAGCTCAGCCCAAAGCCAGCGCATCGTGCCCACGCTACCGCTGAGCGGCAGCCAGGAGGCCGCCTTGCAAAAAGTTGGAACTTGCAAAGCGAGTCGCAGCAAGCAGGGAAGCGCACCTTGCCCACGGCGCTGCTGAGCGGCAGCGAGTAGCCAAAGGTGAAGGTGGAGGACCAGCCGCCAAACAGCGGGTAGCGGGGCACCAGTGTGACGCGCACGCCCTCGCTGCTGCGCCGCGTCTCTGCGGGGAGGCCAAAGGGTGGAGGGGGAGTGGATGAAAGCGATGCATGCAGTTCCCTGGCCAGAGTGAGGCGAGCTGGGCACACATGCTGCACATATGGCCAGACGCAGCTGCACACGTTTCCTGCACGAGGCATGCCAGCTACATTGCTGCCACCCTTGAGCAACTTTCCAACGGCTTAAATGCAAAGGCCAGCCGGGGCGCCACTCGAGGAGATGCGGCCCATGGCGTGTGCCCGGACAGCACCCTCAAACGGCTTGTAACGTTCAAAGGGCAAAGACACACACAGCCCCGCACCCGAGGAGGAGATGTTGCCAATGGCGTCGCGGTAGTAGAGCGAGCGGGCCTGGGGTGGCAGCGCAGCCACAAACGAGGGGATGCCCGCCTTGGCAAACTGCAGTGAGATGGGTAGGCAGGCGAGCAAGCGTGAGGCAACAAGCTGGATGGAGGCACACGTCGGCAAGCTGGATAGACTGCTAATCAAAGACATCGAGCAAATGGGTGGGCTGGTGGATCAGGTGCCGAATGGCGCAACAAACGAATCTGGTTGGGCTGCCACACAGACCCAGCAGCGCCAGCAGCTCACAAAGACCCCCAGCGCCCCACCAACCTGCTTGGGGTCACGGGTCAGTGCTGCTGTCCCACGTCCCAAAATAACCACTCCCAAAATGTGGAGCCCAGCAGTGGTTCCCCCCACCAACCTGCTTGGGGTCGCGTGTCAGGTCCCAGCGAGACCACTCGCCCACCAGCTTGGCGCCCACGTGCCGCTGCAGGGCAGGCGGGCACATGTGACATGACGGATGGATCCCAGCATGGTTGGCCATGCAACTGCTTCAGGGACCAGCCCTCACCAACACCGTCTCTGGAGCGCGCACTAGCCTGCAGCTACAAGTGCAAATGAACGGCTGGAAAACTGCACAGCGCAGCACAGCACAGCACAGCACGCACCACGTGGTACAGCTCCTCCGCATACAGAGCATCGATCACTTTGTGCACTTGCAACAACACAACACGGCAATGAAGCGCAGCTCAATACGCACCACGTGGTACCGCTCCTCCACATACACGTTGCCCCAGTGGCTGATCTCAATCTCCCGCTCCACCTCCGCCGCCGCAAAGGGGGCGTTGTTCTCGTAGTGCACTGCGGCAGCAGGCGGCAGTTTGGTGTTTGGTGCAGCAGCAGGCTTGATAGCAGGCAACTCGCAGGCCGACCAGCACGTCCACTTCACAATCTGCTGCCGTCACCAGCACAGCACGCAGCCGTCATGCCAATGTGAATCGAAACAAGCAAGCCTGACACCCCACGCAACCCCACGCACCGCTGATCTGCTCGGCGGCCCAGGGCGCGGCGTCGCTGTACGGCCCGTAGCTCAGCGTGTTGCCGCTGCGCTTGTAGGGCGAGACCTCGGTGGCCGACTGCACGCTGCCGCCCACCTTGATCTGTTCAGATGTTGTGCGTGGAAGCAGGCAGGTTGGCAGCAGCGACACAGACAGGTGGCAGCAGCCGGCACGACAGCTGAACAGGCCAGGTGCTGCCCAGGCCACTCTGCCTCTGCAGCACAACCAGATCAGCAATCAACATAAGCTGGCTGCAGTCCAGCCCGATTCAAACTTCAACGGCAGCTGCCCCTGCTCACCTCGGTGCTCTGCTTGGTGACCTTGTAGGGCGAGGCCAGCTGGGCGGTGCCCGCAAACAGCACGTGCTGCGGGTCGCGCTGCCGCGCCTGCGAAAGGAGAGCAAGAGCAGGCGAGGAGGCAGCTGGATGGGCAGCCATGCGCTGGCAGCATGGCATGGGACAGCATGTCATCCGCTTCACGAGCCAGTAGCGCAATGCATCCCGCAGTGCGGCAACGGGCAGCCCGCTAGCAGCTGCACGCATGAAGCGCTGCACCAGGCATGGCCGTTCTCAGAACGACCCTTGCACGGGGCTCCCCCAGCTGCAACCAACACTTCACACTCAGTGCCTTCAGCTCTCTTACCTCTGCCGGCTCAGGCCGCAGCACGTGTGTGTAGGCTGCGAGCGCGGTCAGCTTGGCAGTGCCCTTCTTTGCCAGCGGCTTGGGCAGGGTGACCTCGCGGCAAGCCACGCCCGCCGGTGCGCCCGCCGGCGCCGCTGCCGCCTGCCACGCCAGCTTGGGCGCAGCGGCATCCTTGACGGAGGCCGTATCCTTGACCTGCGGAGAAAGGGGCGAGCGAGGCCAGTGAAAGTCGCGGCCAGAGCACAGGAAAGCGGCGGGAGCTGCCGCCGCGCCACCGCTGTCGGCCAGAGGCAGATCCCGTCCCTGCCGCGCAGCCCACCATCGCTCCCCGTACCTCCAGGTAGGCTGCCCGGGCCAGGTTGGGGTCGCAGAGCAGCAGGGAGGCGGCGGCCGCGGGACCGTCGTTCCGCAGGCTCAGCTGCAGCTGCTCATGCACCACAAAGCCCGAGATGTCGATCTGCAGCGGGGCAGGGGACGATCGGATCGAGCGGGCGCTGCAGGCGGCAGAGCGGGTCCCACGTTCGTCCAGCAGGCGCCCGCTGGCTGCCCGGCGCCCACCTGCCGCTTGACGTCCTCGATCACCAGCTGGGCCGACGCGCCGATGCCGGCGAGGGCCAGCACCAGCAGCGCCGCTGCCAGGCGCGCCATGCTGCTGTCTGGAGCAGCTAGTGATTGCGCAAAAGCAATGGCAGATTGGCCGGGACGTGTGGCGGGGCGCCGATCGGGCGATGGCTGCCACTGGCGGCGGCGCACCGCTGGCGCAGCAATGAGCCATGCCTCACGCCCTTGTTGCGGCTGCGACACTGTTCCATAGCCTCTTCATCATCCCTGGATCCTTTTTAACACCCCGTGGCCCGCCGGCGAGGCCCGAGGCCCACCCTCGCGCGCTCCAACGCCCGCCTGGTGGCTGCCTGCCCAGCCCCGCATGACTGCCCCGGTGCAGACCACCGCGCCCGCTGTGCAGCAGGTGGCGCCGGCCGCTTGCACCGCCGCCGCCGCTCCGCCGCCGCCAGACGCCGCCCATGTGACGCCCGAAGCCGCGGCCGCCTCGGCCAAGGATTTCAAGGCCAACAAGAAGTGCCCCTGCCCCAACTGCCGGCCCGCGGCACCTGTACCCGCGGCAGCAGGCAACGCCGGAGCTGCCAAGGGCACAGCCAAGGGCGGCGGCAGCTTCGGCGCCAATGTGAAGCGCGGCGGCGAGGGCGACATGGTGTGGCAGCKGGGCAAGAGCGCGGCGCAGCAGGGCCGCAAGCAGCAGCAGCAGCAGCAGCAGCAGGGCGGCAAGGCGGCGGCAGCGGCACAGGGCGGCAAGGCGGCGGGCGGCAAGGCCGGCGGCAAGGGCGGCAAGGGCAGCAAGCAGCAGTTTGACGTGAAGGCCCTGCCCGCCAAGCCACTGATGGCGGCGCCCACCGGCAAGCAGGTCACGGAGGCCAAGGCGAGTTGCGGGTTGGGGATTGAGGATGTGGGGCAGCGCTGTTGTGCTCAGGCATGCTGGAGCGCCTGCAGCACGTTGACAGCTGCCATCATGGTGCATGATGCTGCCTGCTGCACCTGCTTGTCGCCTGCCCTCAACTCAGCTCATGCTCATGCGTGCCCCCACCCACGCCCCACCTGTTTGGCTTCTGCCGCACTCCCTTCCTTGCAGCCCCAGCCCAAGAAGCCCAAGGAGAGCTTCAAGGTGAGCTGAGAGAGGGAGAGGCACGGCTTGGGCCTGCGCTGTCCAGCTGTGAAGGCGGGAGTTGGGCACCGCTGGCCGCACCTTTTGCCACCCCCTTGTTTCCCCACATGCTCGGTAAACACATCCTCTGGCGCTCTGTTGTCCCACCCTGCAGGTCAAGCTGCAGAAGCTGACGGCCAAGCTGGTCAAGCGAAAGAAGGAGTGAGGGCTGGCTGGGCCAGGGCCAGCAGGCCGCATCTGCCCGGGCGACGCGGCGGCCGTGCTCTGGCAGCACCTGGGGGGCATGGGGCGAGAGGTTGACACGATACGGCTGACAGTTGTGTTTATTGTTTGGTTCAAGTTGAGCGATCTATGTAATGACATGACGGTTGCCGCCACAGCTGGTGCGCCATCCACTTGCGCAAAGCCTGGCTGGGGGGCTGGATTCTGAACCGCTCTCTCGCTTTCACACTACCGAGGGCAGGGGTGCACTGCACAACGCGCGCTCAACCGGACCTGAAAATAAGCAGGCTGAAAACAAGCAGGCTCAAAAAGCAGGGCCGAATGAATCTCTCACTGATCTGTACAAGTACACATGGCTTGTGCTAGGCATCGCTCAGGGGTGCACCGGGCGGCAGCAAGCCGTGCCGGTCGCTTGGCTGTGCCGCCGGCCGCCGGCCCCGGCTGCCAGGCGCCACTCGAAGCGCCAGCAGGGATTGAATCTCTTGCAGCGTCTTGCCGCGAGTCTCGGGCACGACGGCTGCCACGTAGAGCCCCGCCGCGGCGGCCAGGCAGGCGAAGAGCAGGAAGGCAAACGGGCCCAGCCAGCGGTGCAGTGAGAGGAAGAGCGTGTCGGCCACCGCGCCTGCGGGCGGGCAGGTGGCGGCGCCGGGTGGAGAGGGTGCTCAGATGCAGGCTGTATTGGGTCTGCCCGCGCATGACAGCCGCCCACCCTAGACAGCAGACCAAGCATGGGCCCATTCACAAGGCGCATGCCCTACAGCAGCTGCTGCACACACCTGTCAGGAAGAGCACGGCGGTGGCGGCCGAGGCGGCCGGTGACTTGGCGCTCATGCTGAACAGCTCGGACAGCAGCACCCAGAACACGCCCGCCCAGGACACGCTGCGGCAGGGCAGGGCTGGCGTTTGAGCATGCGCAATTGGTTGCGTGCGTGTGTGCGCAGCAGCAGCAGC
>JADXDR010000117.1:0-19507 GCA_025026875.1 Chlorella ohadii
GGAACAATTGGCTCGGCCTGCAGAAGCTGGAGAGGTTGCGCCGTTCCTGCATGAAAATGACGTGCCGCATGGGCTCGCTGCAAGGCCTGCTGGCGCCATCAGCCAATTGATCAGAAATCGTCGCGATCACTGAGCAACTCGGGGCTCGCTGACGCCCGCGGGCAGCAGCGGCCTGCAGGGCTTCTCCCGCCCTCCAAACTTAGGCCGGTTTGGCTCACCACCCGCTCCACCCTGCCCAGCAAGCTGTCCTCAATCAGCTGTAGCTCACGGTTGGCCCTGTGCAGCACCTCCTGCGGCCTGGCAGTGGCCAGTGCGGCAGCCGCCGCCGGGCGTCCGCCACGGCCTAGGCGCTGCGAGCTGCTGACGCCGCCCTGCCCTGCAGCCCTGCCGCCGAGCCATGAGCGGCAATRGGGCGGCGGCGCCTKGGCGCGAGCCGCGCCTGCCGGCAGCCTGCGCGCCTGCCTCCGCTGAGCCTTCCCCTCTGCAGCTGCAGCCCCAGCAGGGTGGCAGGTGGGCACCTGACTCCCACTGCAGCTAGGTTATGAGCTGTGGGGGTTAGGCGGGCAGGGCTGACCTCTCCAGCGGCTTGCCGCCTGGGCCGTGCGGCACCGCCGGCGGCACCAGCAGCGGGCGCCGTGCAGCGCCCCAGGCGGGCCTGTGCATGGCCTGCCACCGACTTCTGGCAGAGCTCTTAGACCCAACAGTAAAGTGGCCCAGTGGCAGGTTGAATGAAAACCCCAGCGGGGCTGCAAACCATGCTGCCGCTCACAGGCCGCTGCTGCCGCCACTGCCGCCCACCCGGGGCAGCAGCAGACGGCAGCGGCGGCAGCCCTGCCGCTATACTGGAATGTGTTTTGGCATTCATTGAAGGCTTTTAGGCATTGCAGCGGCGCCAAAAGCGCACTGTGCGGCCCGGCCGACCATGCGGGCAGCGTGTCGCCCCCTCTCCGGGACCCTCCCCGGCCTGGAAAAGCTTATTTCAGTGCCCTGAGGAAGAATTTAATGCGGCAGGAGCGCTGCAGCTCGCCCCCATGCTAATCCACCATGCCTTTTTGGCCAGATTTTGAAGCGCGCACCTTCAGCAAGGGGGCCGTAAAGCACAGCTGAATTTGTCTGGGGAAGGCGGAAGCGGGGAGCATGGGCAGTCCAGTTCCCGCTGCCTTCTGGCCCAAGCCCAGGCACTGCAGCCGCTGCAGAGCGGTCAGCCCCAACGCGCCCGGCAGGGGCGCAGAGCTGTCCAGATGCAAGTTTTCAAGCTGGGTCATGCTGGCAAAGGACGCCAGCATATCGGCGTAAAACTGCTGGGCGCTCAACTGCAGTGCGCCCAAGCGCGGCAGCTGGCGCAGTGCCCAGCCGGATGTGGAGGGTAGGTAGAAGCGGTCACTGCCAAGTGCAACATCGCGCAGCTGCCACAGGCCAGCAAGCGCCTGCATGGCATCTGGGCTGATGGCCTCGTCCAGGCCTCGGGCGCTGAAATGAGACAGGGGCAAGCCCGCCGCGCTGTACAGCAGGCCAGGCAGCACATCTACTGTGTGTGCAGTGCCCCGCTGCGGCCCAACCTCCAGCTGCTGCACCAGCGGGCCCACGCGCTGCAGCTGCCGCAGCTTGATGCACAGCCACGCCCACTGCTGCTCCACTGCCCACTGCCGCAGCCACTCCCGCTGCTGCTCCACTGTCCACTGCCGCAGCCGCTCCAGCCGCCACTGCCCGTCCCGAAGGGGGCAGAATGCGCACGGTTTTTCCAGCCTGAATGTGCGCCAAATGGACGGACTGGCGTACAGCACGCTGTTCCAGTGCCGGCTCACGAGCACAATGCTGCGCCTGCACAGGCCGTGTGCATGAGGCGCTTGAGCGTTGACCACGGATGGCGGCGATTGCATGCTTGTTGGCTGGCCAGCCAGCTGCCGCCCGAAACCTGCCAATCACCCACCAGTCAGTACGTGGAGTGCAGCAAAAGATCCGGCTCAGCAGCTCGTCGGGAAGGTCGCTAATGCCCACGCCGCCACCACAGCTGCCGCTGCCGCTGCCGCTGTCGCCGCACAAGGGCGCAGCGTTGCCGCCGGCACTGCCCTGGCCGCTCCTTGAAGGGCTGCTTGGGCCCACAGCGGCTGCAGAGGCGCTGCCTGGCGAGCTGCTGGGCTGAGCAAGGGGTTCCATGGCCACTGGCGCAGGGGTTTTCGCCTGTCTGATGGCCACTGGGCAGGTTTCAAGGCTGTACTGGCTTGCAATTGGCACGTCACTCGACTGCTGACTGATGCTGCAGTGTAACAGAGGTGGGAGCTGCACACAGGACTGTGGGCTTGCATGGGCGACTGGTGGCATGGGGGCACCTTGGCGCCTGTTTCAACCTTCATGCATGTCCAAGGGACGGGCAGGTGAGCAGGCACTGCTACAAGCGGGGCAGATGGGCAACAGCAGCACCTCCCTCCGGGTGCAGCGGCAGTGGCAGCCGCTGCCACCGGCGCTCACGCCCGCCAAACATGCTGGTTCACACAATCTATTAACAGTCAGAACAGGCATGAATTGTTGTGACATAAAGCACATCTGCGCTAGTGGGGACTGTCAAGCAAGGCGGGCTGCACTTCTGCGCGCTGCGTGCTGCCGAGTGCTACGCTGTATGCTGGTGTGCTACTTGCTGGTTTGTTGCTGTGGAGTCCGCGAGGCATGTGCGGCAAATGCCGCCTGCTGAATCTACGCCTGCGCTGCTGCCGGCCACTCCCAGGCGGTCCCCAGGTGCTCCACAATGCGCATCCGCATCCGATCCGGGAAGGCAGGGTGCAGCGCCGCTGCCGCCGCTGCCGCCTGCTGTCCGGGCTGGCCATCGCCCTCCACAGCCACTCCTGCAGTGCGGGAGGGCGGATGCTCTAAGGTTATCACACCCTGTTGCTCTCCCCTCTCGCGCAGCAAGGTCCTTCTGCAAGCAGACAGAGCCTCAACTGCATAGCGCAAGAATGCCCCACCCAGCCTGCCGGCCCAATCACCTGCATTGCCCGCCAGCCCCCAATCGATGAGGTGCAGGCAGCACAGCAGCTCAGCTACAGCTGCCTTGAATGCCGCCGGCCACAGGCAGTGCTGCTCGGGCATCCAGGCGGGGCGGCGCAGCCGCTCTCCTACCTCCCTGCAGCAGCAGCAGCAGGCAGTAAA
Organism: Chlorella ohadii; assembly: GCA_025026875.1. Lineage (NCBI taxonomy): Eukaryota > Viridiplantae > Chlorophyta > Trebouxiophyceae > Chlorellales > Chlorellaceae > Chlorella > Chlorella ohadii. Next base: position 3,145 of record JADXDR010000117.1, read on the forward strand.
GAACATACAGCAGTGCAGTTTACAACAAACATCATGCACTTGCCACCCCGACAGCACAGACAACATGCTTCGCAAGCCTAGCCCGCCTGGTTGCTGCTTCAATTACCAACACCAACTCACTGCAGCTCTGGCGCGGCGTGCATCTGCGCCTCAATGGCGGCCAGCACACCTCCAGGGTCGGCCCCCGCCAGCACCAGCGCCTGCAAGAAGGGTGTCGGCGGCGGCAGGGCGTAATGGTCTGTCAGCAGACTGTCGATTGCGTCACCCAGACACCNAGGGCATGCAGAAGCGCAAGGCCGCCGGCAGCAAGTCACAACGGCACAGCAGACATGTGATGCAATGCGGCGGCACAAGGCCGTGCCATCTAGCTGCGGCACACCTGGCCGATACGCAGTGCCTGGCCGCGGGTGGGCGAGGCACACAGCATTTCGTAGCCTCCATCCTCACGCCACCGCCAGCCCTGCAGCGAAACAGTAACAGTGTTAGCATGGGCGAGCGCACACACCTGCAGCAGGATGGTTTGTAATAGCGCTGCTTTTGCGAGGCGATTGGACAGCAGTGCAATGCAACGCAATGGCTCACCACCCTGCCCTCCTGCTCCGAGTAGCCAAAGCCCGGCGCCCACATGGCACTGCAGATGGACGATGGCAGGCAACGAGAGGGTGCAAGAAGCCGGGCAGGCATAGGAGCAGGGCAGCCAGCATTGTACACCAGGCATCGTGCATGGTGAATATGTTGGGCGCCCTGCCACGCANTTGANTGCCGTGCCTTGCATGCTGAGCACCAGAACCTGAAAAGCCAGGGCCAGCAGGTCAGCACCCGCGCACCAGTTGGCGTTGTACCAGGTCTTGATGAGCGTGCGGCGCCGCCCGTCGTGCCCCTTCAGCGTCACGCTGGGGCTGAGCCCGTGGGCCAGCAGCGCCTGTGGATGCAACAGTACAGTGTGAGACAGAGCAGCAGCAAAAGAACATGCCACCAGCCAGGGCAGCAGCATTGAGCAGGTTGTTGGCAAACACATTGCTGGGTGTGCATCAAGTCCTAGCAACTGCCGTGCCCCCACCCACCTCCAGGCAGTCGGCGCGGTCCCACGCCACCGCCCGCTGCAGCAGCGTGGCCGCATCCCCCGGTTCCAGGGCCTGGCCGCCCTCCGCGGCCGCCGCCGCAGCAGCCAGCAGCAGCTTCAGCTCGGCCAGCCGGCCAAAGCGAGTGGCGTTGAGGATGTCGTAGGCCTCCGGGTCTGCGCCGTACTGCAGGAGTGAAGGGTGAACAAGCAATGGGCAGGTTGTGGGGCAGCTTCGGTTGGACAGGCAGTGCAGATGCACGAGTCAAGTTGGCACACAGTTTGCAAGCCACATGCTGCGCCACAGGCGCGCACCATGCTGCAACACCTCAACCAAACCTCTCCGCACCTGCAGCAGGGTGTGCACGATCTGGCTCCGGGGCTCGGGCGCCTCCACCAGCAGCGCCGCCGTGAGCACGCTGGTCTTGCGGTGCCGCTCGCTGGGCACGCTGTAGGTGAGGTCGGCACCGGCAGCGCACAGCAGCGCCACTGCCTCGGAGTCACTGCAGGCATAGAGGCGGGATGGGGCAGGAGGAACCATGCGCGGCATCCAGGACTTGGGAGAAGCCATGCCTGGCGGGGCGGTAATGCAGTGTGGTGTGGCGCCTCCTGCATGCGCCAACTAGCCCCGTCACAGCCCTGCCCGCCCTCACCCCTTGCGCAGCGCGTAGGCCAGGGCCGACCAGCCCTCATTGTCGTCCACGTCGATCGCCCGGATCTCACCCTCACCGCGCACCCTGCAGGTGGTTGACGGTTCAAGTTGGAGGTGATACAGGTTGCCGAGGAACGAACTGCATGCAAGCAGACGACGCTTCATGCAATTGCAGCACAGCCAGCAGTGGCGGCGTGCAGGAAACACAGTCCATGCTGCTGCTGTACTTCCCACCACCAATTGGGTACTCTTTCCACCCCACATTTTGCAGCCCCACCTGTACTGCCCGCCCTCCAGCAGCCAGCGCAGCAGCTTGGTCTCGCCCAGCAGCACCGCCCAGTGCAGCGCGGTGCGGTTGAGGTAGTCCAGCCGGGGAAAGGCAGCGCCGGTACGCTTGACCAGCCACTGCAAGGGCAGGGGCAGGGTAGGCAGAGTGAGGCACCACCCAGGCCAGGTGCATTCAACCATATATGCCGATCTGAGGGATGCACAGTAGCGGCAAAGAATCTTTGCACATTTTTACGACGGGCCACCGCTGCCCGCCAGCAACCTTGCCTCGGCAATGTGCTGGTGGCGCAGCTGCAGGGCCAGGTGCAGGGCTGGGTCCAGCAGGTTGGCGCCCGGGGCGTGCAGGCAGGGGAACCTGCGGAGAGAAGTGGGTGGTGTGGAGCAGCAGGGGATGTGCTTGAGACGATTCCATTGCTGTGCAGGCGCGTGGCCTGCTGGAGGATTTAACTGGATTTGCTGCGCTCTGCTCTGCCCTTCCCCAGCCCCAATCGCCTCTGTGCTTCCGCCCTCACAGCCCCTTGCAGGTGCCCACCTGCCCTGCCAGCCAAACTCCCGCAGCTCCCCCTCCCACTCCTGGGCCGTGCGCCACGAGCAGCGCAGCTGCAGCAGCAGGGGAGGATGCAGAGAGCAGGATGCGGGTGAGGTTAAGGTGTGACTGATCGCCATACCGCAGATGTTGCACAGCGCATGCGATCACAGCAGCCCTGGCGCAGGCCTGCTCTGTCACCGGCTGTGAATGACCATACACATTGACGACAGCAAGCAGCCTGCACGTCTCTCCCAGCAAACCCCCACCTGCGCGCCCGAGGCCCCCGCCGCCACCAGGCATCGGCATGCGTCCAGATGGCCCTGCGCCACTGCCACCCGCAGGCAGTAGTCCATCTGCCAGTCGGCGAACAGCTGCTCGTGGGGGGCGTGGCTGGGCAGGGTCTGCAAAAGACGGTGGGTGAGGTGAGGTAGCAGAGGGAGCCGCCGGTTGAAGCCACTCAACTGTGTTGTGTGGCATGCTGCGCCGCCTTGCAGCTTCTCACTCTCGGCATCAACCAGCATCAATCGCCGCCTCCCTGAAACACCCAGCCCAGCACACAAAGCACCCACCCCGCTGGGCCCGCCGCCGCTGCCGCCATTGTCGCTGGGCAGGCGGCTGGCGTCAGGGCCCTCTGGCCCCTCCAGCACAGACCAGGGGTCGGGCAGGTTGGGCAGCTCATCATCCGAGGAAGAGGATGGATCGTCCTGCAGGTGAAAACGCATAAGGGGCAGGGGGCGCCTTGCTGGACAGCGGGGAATGAGGAGGCCACCTTGCAAGTCAAAGGAGTTCGGTGGGCAGATGGCGCCCATGCATTCATTGCGAGTCACAGGCACAACGCCCGCCTGCCTGTGTTCCCAACTACAAACTCACCGGCCCGGTTAGGATGGTGCGCAGCCAGGCGGGTGGGTGCAGCAGCAGGCTCGCCACTTCAGTGCTGCCGTGCGCGGCAGCCAGAGCCAGCAGGTAGGCGGAATCAATGCCTGCAGCGCAGGGGACAGCCTGTGATGGCTTGCATTCAAGCACATCAAATTTGGAGCATCACGGCCGCCCAGTGCTCTGGCAAGCAAAAGCACTATGAGCGCAAGTGCTGCGCACCGTGCTTGTGGTAAATGGTGGAGCCCTTGGCAGCCCACATGCAGTGCGCCACCACTAGGGGATCTGCAGCCGCGAGACATAGGTGCAGCGAGGGCAAGGTTGGGCATGCCGCGCCCGGCCAGCTCCCCGGGAGGGGCCCTCGACACACCAACACTGCCCACTTGCCAAGGACATGCAAGCATTTTTGCCAGCCCTGGCGATCAGCTTCCTGCTGCCCAGCCGCCACAGCAGCCACAGCACCCACCTCCCGCGGCGCAGGCGTGCTCCAGCGGGCTGGTCCACAGCGTGCCGTTTGGCTCCAGCGGGTCCAGCCCAGCACCCAGCAGGGCGGCCACCAGTGGGGCGGCCCCCGCCCCCGGCCGTGCATGCTGTGCAGCAAGCGAGAGTGCGGACTCATCGTAGCTTGCATCCATGCCAGCATCCTCAGGTGGCAGGGTGCGGGCCAGAGGGTCAGCACCCGCCAGCAGCAGCAGGTGCAGCGCCGCCTCGCTCGCTCCGCCTGGCCGTGGGCTGGCCGCCAGGGCGTGCAGCGGCGTCAGGCCGAAGCAGTTGCGCCGCTCCAGCTCCTCGGCGGCGCAGCCCTGCAGCAGGGCGGCCAGTGCGGCGGGCTGCGCCSCMGCCSCTGCCACATGAAGCGGGGAGTTGCCCGCTGCATCCATGGGCAGCACCAGCCGGGGGCTGTCGCCACTGCCGCTGCCCCCGGACGTACTGCTGACACGAGGCGGCGAGCCGCCCGGCTGCAGCTGCTGGCAGCCGTTAGGCCGAGTGGGCCCCTCGTGCTCTGGCTGCTGCTCGCTGCCTTGTGAAGGCTGCTGCTGGCTGCCTTGCGGCTGCTGGGCAGCGCTCGACTGTGCGCTTGCCTCGGACTGCTGGGTGCTGCGCTCAGCAGCCAGCTGCCGCAGGCCGGCGGTCAGGGCAGCCACATCTCCTGCTGCTGCTGCACCGTGCAGGGCGGTTGAGCCCGGCCGCACGCCGCAGGTGCAGCAGCAGCGCAGCGCCAGCTCCCGGGCCCGCTCGCCGCTGGCGAAGCGGGAGCAGGGGCAGTCGGCCACGGCTGGGTGCTGCTCAGCCTCCATGGCGGTTGTCTGCAGCTGTGGAATGTCAAGGGGACTTGATTATCAGCTTGGGTCTGAAGGTCCGTTGCGCAAGCCTGCAAGCGGCGCGGCAGACGGGCGGGCTTGGCGGCCGCCGACAGCAGCGCACCTCGGCGTGGCTGGGGCGCGCCTGTAAGCCGCCTCCTGCCTATGCTGCGCGTCTGGAGCAGCCGCTGGGCCGGCAGGCGTGAAGACCTGGGCGGCTTCAACTAGGGCAGCACCCTGCAGGTCACGCCAGGCTGTGTGGCAGCATGTATGCGATCGGCATGTTCTTGATCAGGTGCAATGGGGCCCCGANTTCTCGACCTGAGAGAAGGGCTCTCCATGCAGCGGCATCATCAGGGCGGGCCCATTGAGTGAGCCGGACGGCGATCGGACCGCTGCATAGCAGAGAACAAAGCCGGGGCACTTGCTGCTCGACGCATAGGCCGCAAGCAGCTCCCGCCCTTGGCTCGCGTTCCCCAGTTTGGGAGCGCACGCCGGGCCTTGCAACCAGCCCCANGATGGCCGCCGCAACTGCCGCAGGTGATCTGCTCCGCTGTTCAGCCGCTGTGCAGACGTCCCTGCCGCCGCTGCCGCCGCCGCCTGCCGCCTGCTGCCACTGCCGCCGAGCCTCACGTCATCCTGCTCCCTGCCGACCTTCCCCTGCCTGCAGCGTCAGCGTCGCCGTCGCCCGAGACGATGGCCTCGCTGTCGCTGGACAGCCTGCTGTCGGAGCGCGACTGCTGGCACTGCGGCATCGAGCGCGAGCTCTGCCTCACAATCGTGGTGGCGGGTGGGTGCTGTGTTCGTGCAGCCACCGCAGCCCAGCCTGGCTTCTCAGCTGGCGCATGACCTAACGAGACAACGCGTGCAGGGAGTGCTGTTGTTGCTGCAGCTGCTGCCCGGCCGTGGATCGCACACCCAGGGAGGCCGTTTCGCGTGCTATCTACCTGCCTGCCTGAGAACCCATGCGGCGCGTATTGCCTGGCATGCCGTGCAGGTGCCTCTGGTGACCTGGCTGGCAAGAAAACCTACCCAGCCCTGCAGTTCCTGTTCCAGCATGGGTGAGGGTTTGAACATGGAGGCCCTGCAGGGAGGTGTGCCGCAGCTGCATGCATGCATGCCAGCTGCTGCACGTTGGCGGCTCTGTGCCTATCTTGCCTGCCATCGTTGCTCTCGCTGCCCAACTGCCGCCAAGTTGTCATCCCACTTGCTGTCGCTCCCCCCTCCCCTGACCCTGCACCCAGCTTCCTGCCCCGCAACGTGGCCATCATTGGTTATGCGCGCACGCAGCTGACCAACCAGCAGCTGCGGGACAAGCTGCGCCCCCGGCTCAAGGGGAGCGACAAGGAGAGGGACGACTTCCTGGGACGCTGCACCTACGTGGCGGGTGGGTGGGGGTTGTGAGGTTGGGCGGCAGGGTGGCTGGGCTGCAGGGTGGCTGTAGGGTGGCAGCGCTGGGCAGGCTGGGTGGAGGCGCTGGCGCAGCTGACACAGTTTGGTACCACATCGCGCCTCTCACCTCTGCCTTGCTGTGTTACACCGGTGCAGGCGCATATGACGGTGCTGACGGGTGGAACAAGCTGGCAGCAGTGCTGAACGAGCGCGAGGTGCGCTGCCTTGGTTCCTTCTACAGCCGTTATTGTTTCTCATTGGGTCTGTGCTGCGGTTGCTTTGCATCAATGGCAGCTGCTGTTGAGCACCTGCTCAGTCAACTTGCAGCCTCGACAGCCGCCCCATTTCGCCTGCCGCCTTTCCAGGCGCGCGCCCGCTTCTGCTGCCAGCCCTGCGGCCGGCTGTACTACCTGGCCCTGCCGCCATCGGTCTACCCGCAAGTCTGTGCAGGCCTCAAGGTGGGAGGGGCAGCTCGTTGGTCCTGCGTGCTTGCATGCATTCATTCATACCCTGACAACGGCGTGCGGATACCTCGTCTTTCGCCGCACCTACGCATTAGGATTCTACCGCCAGCCCGCTCCTTGCTGCTCCCCTCTTTGTTGTTTTCCGCCCGCTAGCTGAACTGCTGTGCTCCTCGTCTTTTGCAAAATGCAGACATACTGCGACGACATTCCGCCCTCCGACGGCTCCTGGCTGCGCGTCATTGTGGAGAAGCCGTTTGGGAACGACCTGCAGGTGGGACACAGGGCGTGGTTTTTGTTCTGCAGAAGAGGGCCGTCTAGCGCGCACTGCAGAGCCACATGTCTGGCTGTTTGCACTCCGTCCAAGGATGTTGGCTGCTCCTTTTGTTCCCTGCCCCACCACCCACACCGCAAGCTTCCTCGAACTACATCGCAACAACCGCATTGGAAACCCACTCCCTCTCCCACCCATCCCCTCATTTCCTNCCCCCCCCTTTTCTTCAAGAGCTCCGAGGAGCTGTCCGACATGCTGGGCAAGCTGTACCCAGAGAAGCAGCTGTACCGCATCGACCACTACCTGGTGAGACGGTTGACTGTCATGCTGGTTTGATGGGATGCATGCCTTGTTGAGGTGGTGCTGCTGTTGATGGGTCACTCGCTAGGGGGTGCGATGGCTGCACACACGTTTCACAGGACGCTCCCGCTACCGAGCTGCATGCATGGCACAGGGGCTCACTGGTGCATGAGCCACCTTTTACTTGTGCAGGGCAAGGAGATGGCGCAGAACCTCTTTGTTATGCGTTTCGCCAACATGTGAGGCTTGAATAGGAAAGCAACAACGTAGCAGCAGCAGCAGACCAGCGGAGATGGCGTCCCCATGCGGTGTTCCTGTTCCGATTGCTGCGAACGGCCGTTTCGCGCCTTGTGTGGATCTGGAGTGCAGCATGGGAAACGTGAGCCAATGCGCTTCGCTGAAATTTCCCTGCGCAGGTTCCTGTCGCCGGTCTGGAACCGCAACTGCATCAGCAACGTAAGGCAGGGGCTGCCTGCCATGCAGGAGCAGCCGCCTGCAGCATGCAGCGCCAGAGCGGGCTTCAGCCTGTCCATGCACCAGCGTTGCAGCAGCCTGTTCTGGTGCCCCTGCTCTGCTCTACCCGCCCACACGGCTGCGATATTGTGAAATCGCCGCTTCCCAACACCTGCAGGTGCAAATCACGTTCAAGGAGGACTTTGGCACGCAGGGGCGGGGCGGCTACTTTGACAGCTTCGGCATCATCCGAGACGTCATCCAGGTGTGCTGGCTGGCTGGCTGCCACTGTTGCTGCTTCTGGTGGTGGTTGCAGTTCCGCTGCGGCTGGCGCACCAGTGCAGCGAGCGGAGGAGACCTACCTACTTAGGCTGCTCCAGCTTGCACGGGGGCTGTGCTGCCTGTCTCCCTTCAGGTCTTAATGCTTAATGACCGTCTGTGTTGCTCTTGCCCTCCCTGCCGCCCTGCAGAACCACCTGATGCAGCTGCTGGCGTTTGTGGCCATGGAGAAGCCGCTGAGCATCCACCCGGACGACATCCGCGACGAAAAGGTGGGGAGGGGTGTGCTGCTGGGGAGGGCGGACGGTACGCGGGGTCTGCCTGTCAAGCGCGCACACTTGTGGGCCTGCTTACAANTCCTGCCGCTGGATTGGCTGCTTTTGCAGCTGCAATGAGTGCCGTGCATGTAGCTGCTCACTCGCTGCCCTGCTGTGCCSSGCCCCCCCCCCCCCCCCCCCATCTGCCCTTCAGGTCAAGGTGCTGCGCTGCATCAAGCCGGTCAGCGACCACAATGTGGTGCTCGGGGCAGTACGTTGCGGCGGACGGGCAGCCGGGGTACACAGGTGAGTGTGCGGGGTAGGTGGGTGGGTGGGTGGGTGGGCGGTGTGGGTGGCTGGGGCAGTACGTGGCGGCGGACGGGCAGCCCGGGTACACGGGTGGGTGTGCAGGGTGTGCGGGTGGCAGGCGGCTTGTGTTTTGGTCAAGTTGTTCCGGCAGGGCTTGCAACCTTGAAGCAGGCTTGCATTCTGTGAAGCAGGTGCCTCCTACCAGATGAGGTGTCATGCTGTGGCCAGACTTGCCTCTTGATCTTCGCCCCCATACAGACGACCCCACGGTGCCGCCCGGCAGCAAGACGCCCACCTTTGCGGCGGTGACGCTCTTCATCGACAACGACCGGTGCGCCGCCCTCTGCTTGATTCATCCGTTAGCAATAGGGGCGTACCCTGGTTTATATTGCTGCCGTGCATCTGCTGGTCGTTGTGTACGGTACTGTGATTGCCAGCCAGCTCCCTCGCCTCTCACTTGCTGCACCTGACCTTATTGCTGCAGCTGGGCGGGCGTGCCGTTCGTGCTCAAGGCGGGCAAGGCTCTGGACGACCGCAAGGCGGAGATCCGGGTGCAGCTGCGGCCCACGCCCCACTTTGTGTTTGGCGGGGACCCAGAGACGGCGCGCAACGAGGTGAGGACAGGAAAAGCGCAGGCTGGCTGGACAGCTGCTGCTGCTGCTCAACCAACACTCTGCAGCCGCCTCCCAACGTGGGCGGTGCTGCTGGCGGCCTGTGCCCTGCCTTCACTCTGCGCTTGCGTGCTGGGCACACCCACCAATCCGGACACTCACTCACGCCTGTCTACCCTGTCCTCTGCGTCACAGCTGGTGGTGCGGCTGCAGCCGGATGAGGCCATCTACCTCAAGATGATTGTGAAGCGGCCAGGTGCGGCAGAGGAGGGTGGTGTATGGGTCCAGCGCTCCACCAAGCACAGTGCAACTGTGCTCGAATTTCGCTGGCCAGTAAACACAGGCATGCGGCGCCCCTCGCTCACTGCAAGTATCTTCGGTGGAAATGCAGCTCCCAAACTGCCTGCAGGCCTAGAGGATGGACACCACAACCGCGCGATCTGCTGCAAACGTTGCTTGCCTCACATCAACCCGCATGCCCCCTCAATTTCCTTGTCTTCCCCGCAGGCCTGGAGACGGGGGACACCGCCATCAGCGAGCTGGACCTCGACTACGGCAAGCGCTACCCGGTGCGACTCCTTGCTCTCTCTCTTGCTTGAGCAGATGCATGCACGCCGCCACAGCGCTTGCTTTTTGAGCGCCCCTCGTATGCTGGCTCATGCTGCCCGGGCTAGGGTGCTGCCGGCAGCTGGGCAGGGCGGTGCGCTGGGCGCATCTTTCTGCGTCATGGCCTGTCGTGCATGCTGCCGCAGCGTTTTATGATGCAGCAGAAGCCCGTGCCGCTCACTCCCAAGTGGGTCAGACTCTGTTCACCTCTATCTCGCCACAAATTTGAACCAACCCGCAGGGCGTGGTGATCCCGGACGCCTACCCGCGCCTCATCCTGGACGCCATCCGCGGGGACCAGCAGCACTTTGTGCGCAGGTGGGCAGGCAGGCATTCGCACCGCCGCAGAGCAGCGAACGCTGTGCAGTGTGTGCCCTTGGCCAGGCTGGCATGGTGTGCAAGCACTGTTTGTCCTGGCTGCTTGGTGCCCTGCTGTCGCGGCTGCTGCCACAGGAAAGCAGCTGCCCGCCCGCCCTCTGCGCCAACGCTTGCTGACCTGCCCTGCCGTACCAACTGTGCAGGGATGAGCTGCGTGCTGCCTGGGCCATCTTCACGCCGCTGCTGCATGCCGTGGATGCGGGGCGCCTGCCGGTGCACCCCTACCCATACGGCAGCAGGTGCGCTCTCCCTCCCAGTGCACGCGTACTGGCAGCAGCTGGATCCTGGCCAGCACAAGCCCAGCCTGGCCGTTGCTTGCCCACCGGCGCTTGGAGCTGCTGCAGGGGCGCAGACAGATGCGCATGAGCTGCTGGCTGCACTTGCTGCTGCTGCACCAGCATGACCCTTGCACAAGCTCATGCCCCCATCCTGCCCGCCTATGCATACCGCAGGGGCCCCGAGGAGGCGGACGAGCTGCTTGCGCGGGCGGGCTTTGTGAAGAACCGGGAGTACCGTTGGCCGCATGTGAGAAGGAGGGGAGTGGGGAGTGGGAGGGGCAGGCATGAGAGGGGTCGACTTGGGTGGTGGCAGGGCTCTTCCAGGCATGGCCGGATGCCTGCATTGATGCAGTTGCACGCCGCCCGATCTGCACGCATTCATGCATGCGACACAGTACCCATCAAGAGTGCACTGCTGGCGAGCGCTGCTTGGCTTGCTGACGCTCGCGGCTGCTGCTTGGCTGCTCGGCCTCCTGCCTGCCGCAGGCTGCGCCGAGCGGCGGCGGCGTGAGCAGCGCGAGCGTGGAGACCGTGGGCACCGGCAGCGGCAACCCCAAGCTCTAGCGTGGATTGGCTAGGCTGATGCCGCCGTCCACTTGCGCACTGCCAGGCCGCAGGCAGTGAGTGCGGCTTGGATGGGCAATGGATGGAGGCAGCAAGAGGCAGCGGCTCAGCAGCACCTGCAGAGAGTCGTGGCTGAAGTGGCGGCCTTGCATTAATGTTGCTGAACGCCATCAGCTGTTGTTTGTTTTATCAAGACACTTACCGCGTTGTGTATCTTCGGCTTCTGAGCATTGCTACAGACCTGTGCTTTATCGATGCAATGATGTAAATATCTTCAGCCTCCGGCAGCAAGAGCGGCCGGGCCGGCAGGGCNTGTCGAAGGCTGCGCCGCTGGCGGTGTTCCCACAGGTTGGCCGATCTTCTACTGACGCTGGAACAGATGCAAGAAGGGATGAACGGAGCACTCGCTCGGCGCCTCCGCCCCCNATGCAGCCTCGCGTTAAGTGACGAGAGAGACTGCTTCGGTTGGTGAGACTGCTTGCAGTCGCGTCATCTCACAGAAAACAGCGCAGGCGCCCCGTCCCGAGCACCCCAACTCGACTTGCGTAGCTGTCTTGCGCGCCCCTGTCGGCAGCAGCTGCCTGCACTTCTGGCAGCCTCCGATCAGCCCGCGATGACGGGTGAGAACGGCGGCAAGGCCGCCCTGGCCTTGCAAGTGGACGACGACTTTGGCGCCCTGGCCGGCGAGAGCCTGGAGGCCAAGGTCAAGACGGCCGTCGCCTCCAACAGGTGGGGCAGAGTGCCGGAGCAAGGGGGCGGTATCGCAAGGGCGGGGGATGGGCGTTTGAGATTTGCCGCCGCCGCCGCCAGCCGCCGCTCGGCGCCGATGCTGCTAGGTCCTCACTTGCCAATGCGCGCTGTTCCATAACCCTCGCAGGGTGGTCGTCTTTGGCCGCAGCACCTGCCCGTGAGTTGGGTGGAGAAGGGGAGGGGGCATTGCAGCACGGGTGAACAGGCACTTTTGCCGCATTCGCCGGCACGCATGCGTTCCAGCGGTGTGCTGCACCACGGTCCTGCGCGCCTGCCGCTACGCTCGGCCCTCCTGCAGCGCTGGGCTGCCCAGTAGCACTGCGCCGCCACCTGCTGCGCCCGTCAGCACGCAAACCGCTTGCCAGTCAGTCTGATGCTCGCTCCCCGTGTCGAACATCCCTCCATTCCTCCCCACCCATCCTCTCTTTTTGATTGAGCAGCTTCTGCATCGAGGTGACCCGCACCCTGGTGGAGCTGGGCGTGCCCTTCGTCTACTTTCGCGTAGACCAGATGCCCGATGGCGCCCAGGTGCGGCGATGCTTGCTGTACTCGGGCGGTACGGCTCCCAGGTGCTGTGCCGGTAGCTGCTTGGTGCAGCAGTAGTGCCACACAGCGTGCCTGGTCAGTCGGCGGGTGGGGCCTGCTGGCACAGGACAGCATATAGACAGATTGCGCAGTGCACACACCGGCTTGCCCAGCAGGCCTAGCACTGGCTCCCAACCTTTCCTGCCATGCCCTGGCTTCAACTATTGCCCTGCCCTGCCCTGCGGCAGCTGCACGAGGAGCTGAAGCGCATGACGGGCCAGAAGACGGTGCCGTGAGTGCCAGGGCCGGGGAGGCAGACGGGCCCTGCCCAGCACTTTGTGGTCTTTGTTTTCTGTGATCTGTGTGCCCAACTTCTGTTACCGTCTCTTTGCCACTTACTTTGTGCAGCTACGTCTACATCAACGGCGCCCTGGTGGGCGGCTGCGACGCCACCAAGGCACTGATCGCCTCGGGCGAGTTTGACAAGATGGTCGGAGGTGAGTGGTAGGGAATGCAAAGGCAGTGATAGGCAGGGCAACTGTTTGCTAGGGGCTACTTTGCTGTTTGACAAGATGGTCGGCGGTGAGTGGAAAGGGGGTGATGTCTCGTAGGGCGACGTCTCATAAGATTATGTGCCAAAGGGCAGGGCGTCTGTGGCGCCTTGCTGGCTTGCTGCTCGGGCGATGCAGTGCCAGCCTGGCGGGCAGCCAGTGCCGGCCGCCTCTCATGTGCGTGTAAGCTCGCTGTTTGGAGGCCACCGGTTTGTAGCCTGCTTCCTCACCACCAGAAGCCCACCAACACCCAGCCGCCCACTGCTTGCAGGTGCGTCCGCCGGCGGCAAGGAGGCGCTGGGTGGGCAGGGCCCACCGCGCCTGCGCCTGGCGGGCGTGGACGAGGATGCCCCGCGCGTGGTGGGCGCCCTGTTTGAGTTCCCCAACACAGTGGACAACCGCGTGATTCGCCTGGTGGCGGTGCAGGTGTGTTGCTTTTCAAGAATCAACCGCTGCTCGTATCGCCGTCGAAAGGTTGTATGCGGGTGCAGTCGTGCGCTTGCACCAGCGGCGGTTGGGTGTGTCACACCGCGCTTTGTCCGCTCAAGACCGTCCAGTCTGCTTGGCTGACCACGCTCCGCCCGTTCGCCGCCTGCTTCACCTGCCGTCCTTATCCCTGCCTGCTCCTGCCCCCCTCCCCCCCAGGTCTTCTTTGTCTCCCTCTTCCTGGCCACCTTTGCACACCGGTGCCGAGTCAGCTTGGCTGACCATGTGCCTCCCTTAACCTGCCTCCTCCTGTGAATCCTCCCTTGCAGGTCTTCTTCGTCTCCCTCTTCCTGGCCATCTTTGCGTACAAGAAGCAGCAGTCGTGGCACTGGGTGGCCGTGGGCCTGCTGGTCGACTTCTGCCTGCGCTTCTACGTGAGAAGCTGCTCTGCTGAGTACCCTGCCTGCTTGATTTGGGGGATGGCTGCCTGCTTATCTTATTGGGTGGTGGTGGGCGCCTGCCTGCTCACCAAATTCTACCCTTACATCACTTCTACCCTTATTCTGCCTCCCAATGCGCTGCAGGCGGGCGCCGGCATCTCTCCCCTGGGCTCCTTTGCGATGATGGCGGCGGCANGTGGGCACGTTGAGCTGCTGCCTGTGCTGGCGCGCCAACCACCGCACTGCGAGTGAAGTGCTTGTACTGTTGGGAATGTTCAAGTCAAGTGGTGCCCTGMTGCCGAACCCTTCCTACCAAACTTGCAGCCATGGATTTGGTGCTGCCGCGCCTGGGCATCCAGACCGGCCCCATCTGGGGCGCCGGCCCGCCCAAGCAGTTTGCAGGTGCGCTTTGGTCATCCAGTAGTGGCAGGCCGGCTGGCGAGCAGCTGCAAGGCGGCGGGGCGGCAGTTGCCGCTGCTGCACACGCACTTATGGTGCCGCGGCGGGGGTGCCACAAACGTGGCTGCCGGCCGCTCCTGTGCAAGATGCTGATCAGATACGCANCCCCCCGCCCTCTCACAAGTTGCCCATTTGCTTGAACAATCATTCACTCATCCCTCCCGCAAACTTATATCCGCCCGCAGTGTCCGTGGGCGTCATGTTTTCGGCCATCATCGTGGTGCTTCAGTTCTGCCACGCCTGGCAGGCGGCCACCGTGGTGGCGGCTGTGCTCTGCTTCTTCGCGGGGCTGGAGGCCTTCCTCAACTTCTGCGCAGGTGGGTGGTGGGGTGGGTTGGTTTCGTTTGGGTGGGGAACTAAAAGTCAAGGGGGCTGTGGGGCAGGGAAGTGGGCCTGGAGGCCTTCCTCAACTTCTGCGCAGGTAAGTGATCAGTTGGTTAGGCRGGTCAGTGTGTTGGTGGGGCTGGGTACCGGTGCCGCAAACCAGTGAATCCGCCTGCGAACTGCACACACCACGGCTGGCAAGCCTGGGCCCTGACATGTTATCCCCCTCCTGCCCTCCTCCTCTTCTCCCGCAGGCTGCTGCTTCTTCCAGCTGGCCATCAAGTACTGACTTGCCAACCACATTTCGCGCACTTCTATATGTCGAAAAGGCTTAACTTCCCTCATCCCGCAGGCTGCTGGTTCTTCCAGCTGGCCATCAAGTACGGCATCGTGCCGGACACGGTCTACATGATCCACATCAACACCCTGCCCGAAACCAAGTGAGAGACAACGGCGCGCGCCTGCTGCTGCTAGGCCCGGGGCGGCTGGGGCTGTGGCGAGGCGTGCTGCGGTGCAGCTTGGGTGCCGAGGCAGTGCCTTGAGCGGAGGGTCGGTTCGTGGGCAGGATGGAGCGTCGATGCGGTAAATTTGAGTCCACTCTACTTCGCTGGCTTTTCTGCAGCTGCACCCCTGTGCACCGACTCGAGCACTGGCTCTCCTCCCTCCCCACCTCCTTCCCTCCCCATGCACCACGGGCTCGTGCTGCAGCTGCAAGTGTTGCGATCAGCCATGAACAGCATTCCGCACGACCCACTCAAGCACCAGCATTCCTCCCTCCCCCTCCCCAGGTACCACTGGCGCGAGTGGACCAAGGTCGTCAACCCCGACCAGCCGCAGCGTGTGCGTGAGCCCTTTGCCTCGGAGCTGCGCCCGGGGAGCAAGCCCACCAAGATCGACCTGACCTACAAGGCGAGCGGAGCAGAGGAGTGGTTGAGAGCAGAGCCTTGCATGGCTTTGAGAGTGAACCGCCTGGCTGCAGGTTACATGTGGCAGCTGCTTTACAACGGCAGGGCAAGGCGCGTCCGTCCCCAGTTTGCGCCCACAGTCCCACCTGCTGCCGAGACAGCCAAGGTCTGCGAGTTTTGCACTTTGTGTCTCCACAGGTGGGCAAGACGGACGACTGGGAGCGCGAGTCTTTCGACTTCATCAAGTGAGTGTTTGCTTTTGATCTTGTGTTGCATTCATCAATGTGCGCCACACGCTTCACTTGGTCAAACTCGCTGGACGTTGCACCTGTCGCACGCACGCACAAGCCATTGTTGCGCTGTGTTTCGGCCAGTGCGATTCAGCTGCTCCATATCCGCTGCCAACTGAATGCAGGCACTCCAGCCCCTTCCTCCCAGCTCCTGCACCCACTCTATCTCATCTTTAATTGCCCTTCATCTTCAACACCCAACGCAGGTACTCCAAGTCCGCCTTCTTCTCGGCTCTGCATCTCCTGCCTCCTGGCTCCAATCTGTTGGATCAGATCCAAGCATTTTTTCTTTATTTGCCCATGCAGGTACTCCAAGTCCGCCTTCTTCTCGGCCATGATCGGCCCGGTGGGCATCGCCGCGCTCTTCAGGTGCGCGCCATTGTTCATGCATGACGCGTTCGAGCATGCGCACGTAGTTCATGCAACACGCGTTCGAGCATGCGCAGGCGCGGTACGTGCGCTGCCCTGCCTCAACGGAACGTCAACCAACCCCTGCAGGTTCTGCTCGCTCATGCTCTTTCGCTTTGGTAGTCGATAGTTGTTCGATTGCGCTGCGCTTTGGGGCGCTCACTCCGCGCAGGTTCTGCTCCCTCATGCCCACCATCGGCACCCCGGAGCTGGTGTGGAAGATTATCGCGCTGCTGTCCCTGCCCTGGACCGCCTTCTTCCTCATCCCATACCTCTTCAAGTGTGTCATGTACCCGCACAAGGCAAGTGCTGTGCATGCTGTGCCGTGCTGTGCTGTGCTGGGGTGTGCTTGGGTCGGATGCTGTGCATGCTGTGCTGTGCCTGGGTGGGGCTGGCACTGGGGGCAGGACCGGTGGGCAG
>JADXDR010000117.1:19512-63741 GCA_025026875.1 Chlorella ohadii
CYTGTKTGCCTTGCGCTGGAAATGGTTGCCTATCAATCGCACGCTAGCTCTGCAGCTCAGCCGTGTGCCTGCCATTCTTTCCCTTTGTTGCCCTGCAGATCCGCCAGGAGTGGATGGTGAGGCCGGTTCAGCTGCTGGCTCAGCAGCACCGCAGCAGGCTGCACTGGCTGCGGGGGGATGAGGGCAGCCACGCATGGGATGGACAGGGACAGCGGATCGGCTGGCTAGCGCTGCTTTGGGGGCTGCTGCGCCCTGCTGGCTGGTCCTGTCCGCCAGCCCCACCACACACACACATTGCCACATTCTTCCTCCTGGCCCCTGCAGCACCCCATGATGAACAACGCCTTCTCCATCCCCTGGATGACCCTCGTGGTGCGTGGCCGCTGCCGTGCATGCATGCATATGCCCACCTGCGCCTTGCATGCGCCTTGCATGCGCCCCCCTCGGCTGCCACTTGCATTGTTGTCCGGAGAGCGTGACACTGTACGCACACACCCGAGCCTGCTTTCTGGCGCACCAAGCCCTTCGTTCTGCACTTGCCGTGAATTATTTTGATTGATTTTGATCATATTTTGTATTCTTTGTGAGCAGGTGTACGCCTTCCTGGCCGACCACTACTCCAACACCTGGTGAGGGACCACTGAGCCCGCTGAGCCTGCCGCCCGCCTGCTGGTGCTGAACAGCAGCATGTGCCGGCCTGGTTTTCCTGCCGCCACCACTGAACACGACAGTGGAGAAGCTGCCCGACAGTGGAGAAGCTGCCGGCGGCAGCGTCCATACGCTGAGCATCTGGCCAACACGCTTGCCCCCCCTGCCCCCAATGCCACTCTGCAGGGCCAAGGTGTTCTTCTGGATTGGCTCCCCGCTCACCATGCTGTTCGCAAGTGAGGCGGCTTGGTTGGGGTGTGCTGCCCTCTGCTCTGGCTGCTTGCAGGCCGCTGGAGTAATTATCAGCCACGTGGGCCGCAACATTGTGCCGCTGCATTACCGCTCAGCGACCTGGCTTACCTTGACTTCTCCCCCTGCGCTGCCAACCCCGCTCCACAAACAGTCATCACCGTGGGCAACTGGCTGTCCACCATGCGCCACGAGGGCCTGGTCAACGGCGGCTACCAGATGGCGCCCGTGGGCTGCTTCATCGTGGCCGTCATGGGTGGGTGTGCCACTGGGTGGGTGTGGCCGGCCCCGGCTGCTGGGAGGCAGGCTGGCAGTGCACAAGCGGCGCACAACGCCGGGTTGCAAACTGACATGCTGGAGAAGCGGCAGTTGTGCACAGCACCGCAGCTGCGTGCGCCGCAGCCCTGATGTGCCGCGGCGCTGATGTGCTGCTGGCGCCCAACCCTTGCTACCCGCAGGCCCCATCATCGACCCCGGCTACGCTGAGGTGTCGTTCCTGTGGTTTGGTTTCGCGCTCCTCATGTGAGTGAAAAGCAAAGTGATGACGGCAATGTTGGGCGGCACTGGCTTGCAGCGGTTGACTTGCTCGGGCGTCCAGCGCGCCTGCTTGTTTTGCAGCCGGCTGCATCCAACCACCGCCTGCCTGCTGCACATCCCTGCAGGTGGATCACGCTCTTCATCTTCACCTTCCAGCGCACGGTGAGCCGCTGGTCCACAATCTGCTAATTGACTTTTCTTCTTCGAACTGCTTACACGTGGACTGCATACTCCAGCTAGCCCAGCATGTGTGCCTGCTGACGCCAGACACTCAGGCTGTGCCTGCCTTTCCTCCAACCATTGCTGTCAACCTTTCAACCCATTCCCGCCCACAGATTGTGGGGTACACCGCCGACCCCCGCGGCCGCATGTTCTCTGCAATTTGGATGGCGGCCCCCGCTGTGGGCAGCATCGCCTGGACCGTGCTCACCGCCGCGCGCTGGGCCATGACCGGCGGACTGGTGAGCCAGCTTGGGGAAGAGGCAGACGCAAGGTGGCGGGTGTTTTCTTCCCAGGGCTGGGCTGCCTGCAACAGCTTGGCCAGAGCTTGGCTGCATGTCTAGGCTGCATTTGGACAGGCACTTGTAAGATTGCTGCTGCCCCGTGGCTTGTCGCCCCTTCCAGCTGCCTCGACCACGTAAAACTTCACCCTGTGTTTGCCTGCAGGGGGCGGTGCGGGCAATGCTGGGCGCTATGCCGGAGGGCAACCAACTGGTAGGCAGGGCAGGGTGCTGGGCTGCTGTGTATCCATGTGCTGTTTGCCGGTCAGGCTCAATGCCATGTGCTTGCTGTTGGAGCATCGGTGCTGTGTTTGCCACGGCTGTGCAACGTGATCCTGCGCCCCACGTGCCTGTCTGCAGGCAATGCTGGCCCGGTTTGGGCGTACCAGCATTGATCAGCTGAGCGTCAAGGATGCCATGTGGTTCCGCGTCATGGATGGCGGCAACGGCGGCGGCATGGATGCGGCTGGTGAGCACTTGGGCAGGGTGCCATTTCAAGCCACGCCCTGTGCACATGCAGCACGGGTGGTGGCTTGGGTTGTATCCCCCCAAGCCACACCCTGTGCACATCCAGGATTGGTGATGGCTTGCTGGGCATCGGGCTCGCACCCCTCCAGCACACTGTAGTCCAATCAAACGCATCAACCCTCCCCACCGCGACCCTGTGCCTGTTGTGGAGCCATGACCTCCATCTTGTCCCACTGCTCGTCGATGTGCWGCCATNGACCCCCGTCTGTGCCCACCCACTTTTCATGCAGCCATGACCCTGTTCTACATGGCCATCTCCATGGCGCTGGTGCTGGCCTGGATGGTGTGGCGCCGCTACCTGTGGGCCGACCAGTACTTCATGTGAGGCATCAAGTGCTGGAGCTGAGTTTGGTTGCAAGCATGCGGAGATGCTCAGACTGCTCAGGATCTGGCAGCTTTCCTATGGGTTTGGATTCAATCACTTCAGTGAAATTAGACCCCCGATCAGCTACTGTCGTCCAACTGCCGCTCACGCTGTGCTGCCTGCACCACTCACACGCCCTCAACTCCACATGTCACAACCCACCCGCAGGCAAATGTGGGCCTGGGGCTTCACCACCGCCGCCCTGTCGTGGTCGGCTGTGCTGTACGACCTCACCATCGACACCGCACTCAGGTGTGTGGGCGAACTCATTCCCTGCATAGCAGCAGCCGGCTTCCTGATGCGCTGGCTTGTGCGTCTCAAGGGCTGGCTGTGCCACACTCCTTGGCTCGCTTCACCCCCCACCTTGTCAACTGCAGCAAGGTGCTGGCGGTGTGCCTGATTGCTCTGGCCTGCATCGCCAACGTGGTGCTGGTGGCACGCACCTGCGCCGGCGTGCTGCGCCTCAAGGTCTTCATCCCGGAGCACGTGAGGCAGCTGGCATGCGTGGCTGCGTGCGGGGTGGGGTGGGNGGTNGGGTGGGGGGGGMCTGGAGCCCAAGTTCCTCGCGACAAGTGGCAGAGCTAAGCGGTCTGGACGGCGGGGAGCAGCGCAAGTCCAAAGCATCACCTGCCCCGCCTGCTGCCTGCCCTGTCGATCGTGCCGCAGAAGTGGGGCCCCATGAGCCACCTGCCGCTGGCGCAGGAGGGCATGCGCCACACGCTGGGCGCACTCACAGACACGGTGCGCATTGGCTGGCTGGCTGGTTGGTTATCAGCTGCGCCCTGCCCTTGCCGCCGGCATGAAGCACTTGTGTGCCGTTTGTGTGCAGCTGTCTGCTGGCAGCTCTTGCTTCCCAGTGAGTGCACATGAGTGATCTGACGCCCCCGCCCTGCCACCTCCCATGCCAAAACTGACGCTCCCGCCCTGCCACCTCCCGTGCCACAACAGGCGGGCGCGCTGGCCGCCGACCCCGGCAACGCGCGCCTGGCGGGCCGACTCAGCGAGCTCTGGCGCGGCTTCAGGTGCGGCTGCTCGTCTAGTATGAGCTCAGTGCAGCTGCTGGAAGGCCGTGCACNTTGTTTTGTGTGGCTCCACAGATGCNTGGCAGCATTGCAGCGTTGCTTGCACGCTGAGCGGGTGCATGGGTTGTGTTGACAACCGTCTTTTGTTCAAACTGTTCACCTGCCCGCAGGACGGTGAACGACTTCTACATGGGCCTGAAGGACGAGATCTGCTTNCCCCCAGGTGGGCTGGATTGGGAGCCTGGCTTGCTGCTGCTGCTGCTGCTGGCTTGTTTGTGGCCTCTTGCAGCAACTGCCGCTCTCTGCTCAATCGCAAGTGCCGGCATGCGACTTGCCTGCGGGCTGCGGGGGCATGCGCTTGTCCCTTGGTTCTCCCATGCTGCAAATGCCGACGGTGGCTGTTGGTGTGCTGCCCTGCTTGTGCAGATTTCGGCCTTCTTCCCGGGCCACCACGCCAAGGCGATGCAGCAGAACGCGGAGATGCGCAAGATGGAGGAGGAGGTGCAGGGCCTGCTGGCGGGTGGGTGTGATGGCTGCTGGTGTTGATGTACTTTTGGTTTCTAAATCTGTGCTCAAGGTGTTGCGCCAGCACAGATGGAGGAGGAGGTGCAGGCCCTGCTGGCAGGTGGGGCTTTCTGTGGTGTGCTTTCTGCAACTGCCGCGTGTGTNGCNTATGNAATMMTSCNNAGTGTGNCCTTGTGGGAAGGATGGAGGAAGAGGTGCAGCGCCTGCTGAGGTGGAGACAAGCGCGATAAATCAGCGCCGCCCGTGGTAGCAGTATTGGCCATAACATGTGCACCGAGAACAACCCCACTTGCCGCATCTTCCCTCCCCGCAGGCCTGTCTGGCGCGGCCGCCGCCCCGGCCGCCGCCGGCGGCGCCAACACCGCGGTGGACATTGACAGCTACGCGGGCGCCTCCCTGACCGACAAGCTGGCGGCCGCCGCCGCAGAGAACCAGTGAGCGGGGCCTTGATAGTCTAGTCTAGTCTTAACAGCTTAGCGCCAGCCCTTGATGAGGTCTTGAGCGGGGCCTTGCTGAGCCTGCAGTTTTGATCGCTGGTGCCTTTGCAAAATGCTCGGGCTCAGCGTATTTGTGCTTTCCAGTGAATGCTCCGCTGCATCAGGCATGCCCTTTGCTGCTGCTGCGCTGCCGTGCCTGTGCCCTGAACCTCACCCCACCGCTCCACCCATCTGTTTGTAGGATTGTGGTTGTGGGGCGCTCCACCTGCCCCTTCTGCATTGAGGTGACGCGCACCCTGGCCGACCTGGGCATCGCCTTCCCCTACTTCCTGGTCGATAAGGCAAGCTGCTGGTTTACTTTTTAAATTTATCGATCGACCAGACTGGTGGGGTGAATGCGAAAAAAACAGCGCACTTGTCTGCCGACCTGGGCATCGCCTTCCCCTACTTCCTGGCCGACAAGGCAAGTGGTTCAAAGGGCGTACGCTTTTGCTGGCCTGAGGGCAGGGGAGGGCAGGGTTGGGTGCGTTGGTACCCTCGAGAGCTGCCTGTCTGCGTTTTCACGGCTCCTGTTGCGTACAAGGCAGGTTTGTGTCAGGAATGCTCACACACCGAGTTCCGCTGCACCCTCTGCAGATGCCATCTGGCGGCGCGCTGCACGAGGAGCTGAAGGCGGCCACGGGCCAGAAGACCGTGCCGTGAGTGCTGGCTCAGCCGGTGCTGGTGGTGGTGCTGGTGTTGCTGTTGGAATGCGCGGTAGAAAGGATTGCAAGGCTTGCACGTGCAGCAAGAGAGAGCTCGAACAACAGCGCTGCCCGGTTGACATGCGTTGCTGCATCCCCATGCCACGTGCCTTCAGCTACGTTTACGCTAACGGCAAGCTGCTGGGCGGGTGCGACGCCACCAAGGCGCTCATCGCGTCCGGTGAGAGCTGTCTGCTCTGCACCTGCCGAGCGGGCTTCCCTCGATCTGCATTCCGCACCGCACGCACCTGGGCAGGCAGCAGCCGGGACGTCACAACCTAGCAAGAGTTACGGCCATGCCATGATTGCTAACTGTGGCATGGACTGCCACCCCGGCCGCAGGCGAGTTTGACAAGCTGCTGGGCGGCAAGACCGGCTCCGGCGTCAAGGCCGGCGCTGTGGACTATGCCGCGCTGCAGGTGGGCAGGCCACCATGCGGTGTTCTGGCCGTGGTGGCTGTGTCGTTTGTGGCAAGGAGCGCGCCGCAGAAGCCCTGCTGCTCATTTGCGCTGCCACCCCGGCACAGCAATCCAAAACTGTTTCAAGAGCTGCACTTGCTTGCGCAGGTGATCATGGATCGCATGACTACCTTAACGGCGGCCAATTGTGACTCTGTTTTTGNCACCCTCTGTCTGCGCAGGCGGCCATGGACCGGCTGGCCACGTTTGCGNTGGCCAACTTTGACTACGTGGAGGACCACATCCGCCCCGTGGTGCGACGCTACATCCCCGGGCCCGTGCAGAAGAAGAGTGAGTGGGGCGAGGGGGGCTTGCAAGTGTTGGGGGCTACTGTATCTGCTTGTGAGTCGTGTTGTCCTGGCGGTTGTGCGCCACGGTACGGTCCCCTTCAAAGGGCTGCTTGCCGGAGCGCGGCGGCGCGGCTGCAGGCCGGCGGTGCAGGCTGCATATTGCACGAGCTGTATTGCACGAGGCGCACCGAGCCGCGAGCGCTGGCTCACCTGGCCTCCCCTGCCCGCGGCCCTCCCCTGCCGCAGTCATGAACGACTGCTTCGATGCCCGCCCCGCCGAGGAGTGGTTCCAGGTGCGCAAACACAATCGCTCCCTGTCAAGTATGGCTCTGGGGCTTTTCGTTTTGAAGCGTTTTAAACCGCCGCCCCGCCGAGGGGTGGTTCCAGGTGTGCGGCAGGGCCGGATGCAGAGACGCTCCAGCTGTTGTGTGCTTGGGGCTGTTCCTCAAAGTTCTTCACAATCTAACGATGTGGTGCGGCCCCGTTCCAAGTAGCATGCCCAGCTGCTGCACGCCTGGTGGCTGAGGCGGCCGCCTGCTGTCCATCCCGCTGTCAAACCCACCCCTTGTTCACCCTCTCCCCTACCGCCCTCTACCCCGCAGGTGCTGCCGCTGGTGGTGCAGAGCCTGCCCACCCTGGGGCAGCGCGCCACCTACGTGCGGGCTTTCCTGTGGGCCATGCCAGGTGCGGCCCCTGCCGCGCATGCTGCCCCGTGCTGTGCATCCCTGCTTACTGTAGGATTGCCCTGCTTGAAATAATAAAATGCACGGCCCCTGCCCTCTGTGTTTATTAGAAGCCTGGCCTGCTAGCCCCACTCGCCGGCCCGTCACACGTTGCTGACGCCCAGCTGCCGCCACCCACCGCCCACTCTTGCCCCTCCCTGGATCAATGCAGAGCGCTGCCAGCAGTTTGGCACGATGCTGGCGCTGGGCATGGACCCGGTGAGCAGCTGGGTGGAGATTAGCTGCAGTGCGAATGTATTGCAACGCTAGGCTGCGGTCTGTGTATTTGTGCGCTGCTGGAGCTGCTGCCGCTCCAAGCGGCACGTCACGTCCCTTGCCCCCTGCGCTGTGCTGCAAGCAGAATGCTGGCCCTACCATGGCATGCTGCTGCGGCCCTTGATTTACTCTTCCTGTGCTCTCTCTGCCCCTCCAAACAGGTGGGCTGGTACCGCCTGAGGCACGTCATCCCCGACATCGTCCCGCGCGGCGAGGCGGGCTGGAAGGTGAGCGCTGCTTGGCTGTGAGGGCTGGCTGACTTGGCAATGAGGTCAGGCTTGCCGCAGCTGGGCACTTCTGGACGGGCACACCAGTTGCGCCAGTATGTGGTGGTGCGTTTGTTGTGGAAGCACACACTGCCAGCCGAGTCCTGAGCTGGCACATGCCGCTGACATCCGGCTGCCCTGCCCTGCCCCTCTGTGTGCAGCGCTTCTAAGCTTGGGGACTCCGCCCAGGGAGGGACCGGGCGGCAGGCTGCGGCGGGCGGCCCAGACCTGCCAGGGCAGCTTGTTCCTGCCATGCATGGACACAATCCGCACAAGTAGCGCCTGCTGCCTGTGTCAACCTTCATCACTTCTTCCAACCCATGCCTGAAACTCAACCAGCAACCTGCGCCGCCCATCGTTTTTCCAGCTTCAACAGCTTGTATGTATGCTCCCAGTGCCCCTTTTGAGCTGCATTACCGTGCCTTCCCCTCTTCCCTGCACTTTTCCTCACATGTAGAATGCACGCAGCCTTGATATGCCGATAAATATCAAATGTAAGGATGCAGCGGGTAAATTTGCAACAGGCAGAAGGGCCTGGGGACATTGAGGGCAAAACAAATCAACTTGGTAACCGGAACAGACAATGGAACAGAGCCAGCGCCAGCAGGCAACCACACCACCCCCCTCACGCCTGCGGGTGCAGGGGCAGGCCGCATGCGCCGCAGTTGCAGGCCACAAACGCCTTGCGGTGGTCCAGCAGCATCTCCTGGTCCATCTCCTGGCGGCAGCAGCGGCGGCGTGGGATCACTGTATGATTCTCGTCTGAGCACTGGCGACTTTTGCCAGGGTTCTGGAGCCTGTGATGAGTTGGTCTCACAACCTTTCATGCTCAGTGAGTTTCCAATCAAACCACCAAATTGCAATGCAGTTAAGTACCCAGTCTGTGATGATGACGACTCGGCAACAGAGAAAAGAATGCAATGTTTGTGGGCGGACGATGGATGGAAGGTCATGCCGTGCAAGAACGGGCGGTACATCGGCCATGCAGTACAGGAAAGGGCGTTGACACACAATCAGCCATGTTGCCGGCATTCATTTCCAACCAGGGGCGAGCCCAGCGGCCAGCTCATGCGCTGCTCAGCCCAGCAGGCATGACTCGAGCACCGCCCCCGCTTCCGCCACGCCGTCCTCCTGAGCCATCTCAAATGCCAGCGCCTCCGCCGCCCGCGTGTAGCCGTCCAGGCCGTTCAGCCCAGCCAGGATGCCCGCTGCCAGGCGGGCGGGGGTCAGCCGCTTCACTGCGGCACCAGGACGGGGGGGATGTGACAGCGCAGGCGTTGCAATGAGAAGTGGTTTGGTCACGGCCAGCTTCTTCATGCGTACATGTATTGCAGGAGCTGTGCATCGCAATACCCAACTGGCAAGCCAGCGCCAACTGTGTTGTTCTGCTGCCAGCATCAGCATGCTGGGGCGCCCACCTGGGAACCATCCGGGCGGGCCCAGGCCGCGGCGCGCCACCAGGTCAGCCCTGCAATGGAAGAAAACCGAACAAACTTTGTGCCTTGCATCTGAACGTGGCAGGTGTAGCTGGCTGCATCACAAAGGGCAGCATGCCCGGCCACAGCAGCAGGGCTGCCGCCTGGCCTCACCAGAAGGGCTGGTCCGAAGAAGGCACGCAGGGGATGACCAGAGCCGGCTTGCCTGAACAAAAAACAAGAACGGCGGTCTTTGTAAGTGGAGCAGCAGTGCATTGCTCTGCGGCGCTTTGAGGTCAGGTCTGGAGAAGGTGGGCAGGCACCGGGGGCAACCAAACCTTGCTCCTTCACAAACCCACAAGCCATCCGCACTGCCCCGCCCGCCACATCACCGCTCCCTACCGCCCGCGCCTACCCGCCAGCAGCACCGCCTGCGTGGTGCCCGCCCCGCCATGGTGCACTGCCAGGTCCACCTGAGGCAGCAGCAGCTCGTGAGGCACCGCCTGGCGCAGCAGGAAGTAGGGCGGCAGGCCGCCCAGCCCAGGCAGCTGTGCAGCGGTCGGCGCCAGCTGTACAGGCTCCACGCCTGGGGCTGCACCAGCGCCGCTGCTGGGGCTGCTGCTGCGGCCGGGGGCCTGGTTGGCGGGCGGCAGGGTGGTGTGAATGACAGCGCACAGCGGCACCTTGGCTGCTGCGCGCTCCACCGCCTGTACCATGGAGCTGATGAGGCGGCTGACCTGCACGGTTTGCGGGGGTGGGAGGCGAGGGAAACTGGTGTGGCGGATTGCAGTCCAACTGGCTTGGCAGGTGCTGCGCCAATGTCGCTCAACAACAATTGCAAAAGGAAATGCTCCTGCACCCTCCAGGGCGATGCATGCAAGCGCTGTGCCGAGCGGCCTGCACCAGGCGGCAGCGCAAACCAACATCTGTTTCCCCAACTTGCCTGCTGCGGCTCGAACACCGTAGCCAGCATGGACCCCAGTCCAATGTATACAACAGGCAGCTGCCGCCTCAGCGCAGCATCCAGATACTGCTGCAGGTCGGCGGGCAGGCCCACAGGCGGCTCTGCTGCTGTTGCGGCTGGTGTTGGTGCGGCCAATGGGGCAGCTACCACCACTGGTGCTGTTGCTGCGGAAGGGATGGCAGCTGCAGGGCCGACGGCGGCAGGCGCGACTGTGGCATAAGCTGTCAGCGGCACATCACTGGCTGCTGCGTGGCTGGAGCCAGCATCGCTTTCAGAGCCTGGAGAGGGAGGTGCGGCCGCATCTGGCGAGGCAGGGGTGCCGGGAACGATGTGGCAGGCTGAGCAGTCCGAGGCGGCTGAAGCTGTTGAACCGCCGGTGCTGCAGCTGCGCACCGGCTGGCTCGCTGCAGCCGCATGGTGTGGAATCCCTTCCTCCTCAGCGGTCGCCGCCTCAATCTCTACAGCCACCGGAGCCGCAGCGGTTGCCGCAGCTGGCACATCCGGCACCGGCAGGGGATCCGCTTGAGGCTGCGGCAGAAGCTGCCGGCGCAGCAGCAGCGGGCCCACCACGTGCGTGTGCTGCGGCCAGTCCTCTGGCTTGGGCAGCAGCGCTGGTGACCAGATGTACAGGGTTGGCACGGGGGCAGCAGCCAGGCCCCGCTTCAGACGGGTGCGGGAGCGCAGCAGGGCAGCCGCTGCCTCCAGGTCTGCTGCGGCCGCCTGGCGCGCCTCGGCATCCACCACCGGCGACAGCTGCGCCACCTGAAGGGCTTGGTTTGGTGTGGCGAACTGAGTGTGAGGCGGGTGTGGGGGCACGCAGAAATGGGTGCAAGGTTTGCACTTCACATCGCCTTCCCAACCGTCACCACTCCACAGAAAGAGGGCCATTCTCAGGCTCACTGTGTGTTCCCCATTCCCGCACTGCTCCTGCCCCTGGCACCTACCTGCGCAGCCTGGTGGCCCAGCGAGGTCTCAATCGCCTCATCCACAATGGCTTGCGCGCGTGGCAAGTGCAGCGTGCGCGCCACAGCCACATCCAAGCTGCCCCACTGCAATGCAACAGCAGTCGGGAGGTCGCTTTGAAAGGGGGCTGGTGGGAGATTGCATACCAGCAGTGCTTGGGCCTGCCGCTTGGCACCACAGCCAGCTGCTGCCTGCGCACGTCGCACGCCGCTCTCGCACACAGCACAATGGGCGCAAGCCCCCCTCCTGTCCACCTGCGTGCGGTTGAGCCAGGCGGTGGGCGCGCTGAAGCCGGTGCCAGCCAGGGGCATGCCAAACTCGCCGGTGGCGTGCATGGGGATCGTGTGGGCCTGCGGTTTGGGTTGCGGGCAAGGAGGGGAGCCAGAACGGCTCGATGAGTGTAGGCGCTTGATAACCTGCATGCACATTGCTCGACATGGCATTGACAATGTGGTGCATCCACTGCACTCCAAATCTTTAGAGTCTATAGGCGAGACGAGCAGTTGCAGCTTCCCAGCGAGCCTCACCATGGCCACTCGGGTGGGCAGGCCGAGAATCTCGGGCAGGGCTGCAGCGCCGCTCATCGCCACAAAGCTGGGGCACAGGCAGGGCAGGCGGATCGCACAGTGCTGAACGGTCAAAGTGCAGAGCGGCAGCCAGGTCATAAGCAGATTCAGTACAGCGACATGCTCCACTAGTGATGTGCCACGCTGAGCAGCCACTGGCATCTTGCGCAGTGCTCATTCCATCCCCCTTCTTGCCTCATCCCACCTACCCCACCTGGTGAGCAGCAGCACCCCTGGGCGCAGCGCCAGCAGCAGGCGGCGCACGCCGGCGAACCACGACTCCAGCAGGGGCAGGCGGAAGAACGCATGGGTGGCTGCAGATGAAGAGGCAGACACGGGGGAACGAGTAGGCACACGAGTTGGCAGGGCTGGCAGTGTGAGGGGGGCTCGCAGAGCCATGCCTTTCCAACCAGTGCACACACCGCCGAATGTCTAATGGAGCAGTCATCCAACAGGCTGCTGCAAACACTGTCGCACCCTGAAACGCGTTGAGGGCGGATGCANGTGCNNGCAGTGCCTTGCCCTGCGGGGTTTGAACAATGGCAGCTGAGCTGGCGAGAGAGACGAGCAGATGGCGTCCAGGCCTCATGACGCTTGTCGTGAGCTGCTTGCGGGCAAGGCAGGCTCACAGTGATCCTACAATGCTGGCCTCCAAGCCAACCTTGCTTGCCTGCGGCGAGGCTGCAAAGGCGTGCGCCAGGCTAATGCCGATGTCCTCGTGCTGCAGGCCGTGGCTGGTGATGAAGCCGCGAAACTCTGGTGGCTGCACACGTGGGATGATGGGGGGGAGCCAGGCGGCAGCAATGTGGGGCAGATTGGCTGGTGGCCGGGAGCACAGGCTTGCGTTTTGCTTCACAGCGGCAGAGCCAAAAGGGCGCCAGCATTGGCCAAGTGACATTCTAAGACCGGCCAGCCGCCACTCAGTTCAGCTCACCGCGGCCAGCACGGCGCGCCAGCCCCTCTGCTGCTGCAGGTGCAGCGCCAGCGCCACAAACGGCTGCACGTCGCCGCGGGTGCCCATGCAACATATCAGGATGGAGCGGTTCCGMGSCNGSCKGSGMSRYGGCGGNGWGSCKGCSWGGNGASGCGRCGGNTSGYRGSGASGNCGNCCGGNGRCGKWNGASCNGMCSSNGKGSGSYMSGKTMSKSTATCCGTGCACCGATCGCCTTTACGTCCTCAGGCAATGTGTTCAGTAAGAGGCGCGCCAAAGCCGGCGCTCAGCGCCGTCCGCGATTCTTGGGACGCGGCTGGAGCAACGCGAGGGTCACAAAAGACCTGCTAGAAATGTCTGCAAGTCCCTGTGAGAGAAGAGTGCTGCAGGCGCGCTAACGAGGGTCGCGCTGAGCAAGGCCGCCTCTGCCTCGGGCGCCGCTCTGCTGTGCTGCGCCAGCCTTGTGCCGGTGGCGAGGATCGGACAAATCCTTCTGGCACAGCGGCTTATTACAGTGCAGTTACGATCCGAAACGAAGTTTGGAAGGATTGGTTCAAGGGGATGCAAGGCGCGGCAGCGTGAGCACTGGCAACTGCGCCACAACAGCGATTGGTCGGTCAGGCAGGGCAGGCGGCGAGGCATCAACTGCGTCAGGAGCCGCCGCCCGCTGCCGGCATGGGAACCTTCAACAAGTCGAAGTCGGCGTGGAAGTAGTTGCGGATGTCTTGCAGGGCTGCAGATGGGGAGGGAACGGCAGGGACATGCCAGATCAGGCCGGACAGGTTTGCAGCGTGTTGCAGGCGAGCCCCGTGGCACAAATGCCAGCAGAGCTGCACCCCGCGCCCTCCTGTGTACCCCACGCCTACCTGCTGCTGTTGGCATAGAACTCGGAGTAGTAGCGCCAGCGCACTCCCACAGCAAACAGTCGAGCTGCAACTGCGCCCAAACCAGCGCCCACCTGTGCTGCTGTTGGCGTAAAACTCCGAGTAGTAGCGCCAGCGCGCCTCCTCCTGGTCCTCCATGTCCTGGCGCGCCAGCTGGAAGCGGGGCAGCTCCCCCACCTTAAGCGGCTCCACGCCCGCGTCCAGCCGGCTGTTGATCAGCTGCACCAGCTCCTGCACGGCAGGGAGACAAAGCATTGCAGGGGATAAGGAAGAGGCAGGGCGCGGCACATGCAGGGCAGACGCCCACCTACATGCCCATGTGGCTTTGCTTGTTTCCAACCAAACAACGGCTGCAACCGTTGCTGTCCCCACCTGCATGTCTTCGTCCAGGTTCTCAACCCGCCCTTGACGACTTGGCAGCTTGCTGACATTACCAATACATCTGCAAGCGCAAATGCACACCTGCATGTCTTCGTCCAGATTTTCCACCCGCCCCAGAAAGTCCACCGCCGGCTGGCCCTGGTCGTCAAACAGGCAGGTCGTCTGCGGCTCCGTGTGCTCCAGCAGCCACCCAAACCGCCGCTTGCAGCAGTTGCGGCTGCGGCAGACAAAGGGCGGGGAGGTGAGGCAGGCGGGCGGTAGGAGGGGATGCCAGGCGCAAATTGGGCATGGAAGGAGGGAGCGCCGCAACACTGCTGGCTGCCATGCACTTGCCGGCCAGAAGCGAGCGGCAGGCATGCCGGCAGCACAAATCCGCAGTCCCAGCCCCATGGCGCTCACATGCCCAGGCACTTGGCGCCGTAGCGGCTCGGCAGCTCTGCCCAACGCTCAAACGGCTCCTGCAGCACAACACCAAGCTTGCAAGTCAGTTGCCATGGCTTGGTGGCTAAGAATGAGCGGCAGCTAACGACAGCAGTGGCCTGCTGCCGATGCATGGAGCCGTGCAAGTGCCTCCATAACAGCAGGCGCACCCCCCGGCCAAGCCCTCAGCCATGCACCCGTAAGGCCGCTGCGCTTCAGCAGCACTGCTGGCCCACCTGGCAGGGCGCATGAATGCCCAGCTTGTGCACGTGATGCCAGCTGCTCAGCGCGCGAGCCCAAGGGTTGCGCACAAACGAGAACACTGTGGCATTAGAGGGCGCAGCGCAGGGATATATTAACGAGGTGGGAGGCCGGTGCAAGGGCAGGCAGTGGAACCAGGGCAGCCGCTGGGTTGCAGGTGGTGGGCGATGCAGGGCAGGCACACCGACAGGCACTCGTCTTGCGACACGACAGCGGAAGCAAACAGCCACACGAATGTGCGCTAAACAGTAAAAGAGCACACCAGCGTTCTACCACGTTCCCAGGCACNAAAAAGTTGCAGACGCACTAAAAGCAGCCAGCCTGCCCACCTGTGTACTGCTGGAACAGCTGGCGCAGTTTGTCGGGGTCGATCACGTTCTCCAGGCACACCTGCTTGCCCTCGCACTTCTTGGCGCACGAGTCGGGCCACACGCTGCGACACATGGCGAGGACGCAGGGAGGTTGCGTTGGCAGGGCAGGACAGGCGGGAGGGGAGGTGTGGGTGGGCAGAGGCTTGCAAGGGTAGAAGGGCGGCAACAGCACGCCGTGCCCGCATCGCACAGGCAGGCCCCAAGCTGCAACGGTTCGGCACGCCACACCCAAGCGCTGACCTGCAGTACATGGGCAGCTCCTTCTGGCCCAGCGTCAGCGAGATGCTGGTACCCGCCGTCTTGAAGTTGCGCACCTGCGGCACGGCAAAGTTGACGGTGTTTGGAATTGGAAGAGGGGAGTGCAGCAGTGTTACAGCACTCGCCTGCTGTGCAGCATGAAGCAGCAGTGCACAAGCGTTCCTCTTCCGGTCCGTGCCAGCTTGAAAACTTGCAGGCAACACGCAGTGCATCCAGGAAACAGCCCTCACGTAGAGCAGCTTGTACTTGTGGTCTGCCCAGAAGTGGCAGGCGGGGACGGGCGACTGCAGGTCGCGGTTGCTCTGCCCCGCCGTCTTGTCAAAGCTGCGAGGCAGGCAAGGGGCACAGACATCCGGTTGGGGAGCTGCAAAGACGGTGAACTGCTGACGACATCTGCGGCAAAAAGCTCTGTCCGTCTTGCAGGCAAAGCAGCTGGGCACGCTGCGTTGCTGCACGCACAGCCGTGCCAAGCTTTTGCCCGCCATATCAGAGCGCACACACACATCAGCAAGCCGGCTCGGTAGCAGCACCCCCTGGCGGCTCACGTGAAGGCCTTTGCAAACCACTGGTACATCATGGGCCCGAAGAAGCGGGGGATGCCCTCCTCCCGCGTGTGCGCATCAGTGTCAGTCAGGTGCGCCATCATGAACCTGAGATGCAGCGGAGAATGGCAAGGCAGAGCGATTGAAATCAAGCTGCTGCGGCCGCGCCGGGCAAGCGGCAGGATCACAGCTGCACCAGCGCTGGCGCCAAGGCTTGCCCACCATCTGCATCCGCATGCTGACAACCACGGCATTGCGATCGCTCCAAAAGNAACCTTCCTGCACAAACACACAGTGCTCACATGTAGTTGGCTGGCAGGCCGCCCTTGTGCACGCGGCCGTGCAGCCCCGCCGGCGCCCGGATCAGTGCCTCCACCTTCTCCCGGCTGAGCCCTCGCAGCTCTGGCCACTCATCTGCCGCCTGCTGCTGCTGCCGGTGCGGCTGAGCGGAGCCAGCGACAGAGCCCTGCGGCTGTGTGGCGGCGGTTCCGCCGCCGCTGGCGGCAGCTTCCTGCATCCCGCCGCTGGCCCGCTGGCAGTCGCTGCCCGCGCTGCCGCTGCGCTGGAGGCACACCAGGGAGGCCAGAAAGGCCCAGGCGGCCAGGCACGCGACAAGGCGGGGCTGCCGCGGCCAGCGCAGGCCCACGCCTCCCTGGCCTTTGACGTGCGCCATGTGGAGCGCGTGACACTGCTGTAGGGCTCAGAGCCCTACATGAAGGTGCCGGCGGGCCGGTCGCGAGCGCAAGGCGCGTTTGCTCTCCTCGCTGCGCTGCGCACCACGGCGTCCCTCTAGCAGTGCTGTGCAGTGCCCAGGGGAGCGTTCTGGCGCGCCGAAAGCCCCCTGCTGCGCCTGTCGGCGTGGCGACAGCGCTGCAGCGGGCACAGACGGCAGCAGGTGCGGCATGCCGAGGCACCTGCTTCTCTCTGGTGTTGCCTGTCTGTCTGGAAAACACAAATCAGAGCTCTGACACTGCCTATGCGTGCTTTCAAGAGATGCAGCAGGTGTAGCCTCTGTCGGCAGCCTGGCGCTGGACGGATGTGCCTGCGCCGTGCCTTCACCTCCCAACCGCCGCTCAACCGGATGCCGCCGCTGCAGGCGTCCCACCGCCGCCCTCTGCTGCCGCCCGCTGTCGCTGCACCTCTTTGCAGGCCGCCTTGTGAGACTGCCAATTCGCTTTTTGGCAGTCAGCTGAGCAGAAGTAAACGGCCCGGCAGCCCTTGCACTTGAGAAGCTTGCCCTCTGTGGCCCCGCAGTTTGCGCACCGCTTGGGTTGGCTGGCGCTGCCGCCTGCCGCTGCAGCGCTGCTCGACCCTGCTGTTGTTGCTGCCGCAGCACTGCTCGGCCCCGCTGCCGCCGCTGCTGCTGCACTTCCTGGCGCCCCCACAACGCTGCCGCCTGCTCCTGCCGAGCTGCTGGGGGCCTGCCCTGCTGCCGCCGTGCTGGCTGCTGCTGGCACTGCGCCGCTCCTGCCGCTGCTGGAGCCAGCACCGCTGGCGTCTGCCGCAAGGGAGGCTTCAACGAGGTGATGCACCAGGTCGCGCACCATGGAACGGAAGGGGGGCGGCGAGTCGCGCACGAGCTCCTTGGTGACGCTCAGCACTTGAGGGTTGCACCGCAAGCCGTGCCTCACCAGCACCTCGATGCATCGGTGGAAGGAGGCAGTGGGGCTGCGGGGGGATTAGGGGGGACAAGGGGAGCAGATACGGTTGGAGTATAGACATGCAGGGTTGGGAACACGGGCAGAGTGAGATCAGGGGCAGGGTGGGACATGGGCAGGGTTGGAGCCTCAGTGAAGTGCGGCCGACTCGCGCCCTCCTGTGCATGCCGTACACCACACAGCGCACCGCATGTCAATCCCCCGGCCCCGCTACCCTCAGCTCGCACTGACTTGTGTGGGCAGTCGTTCTCGCAGCGCTGGCACTTGGGCCCGCCGGCCAGGCAGACGAGGCAGGAGGACTGGAAGCACATGCGCAGCAGATTCTCCAGCACCGTGCCGCGCCACCGCTGCGGGGAGGGCAAGACGCACAGTGGGCTGCGGCAAAATGGCAGCGGGTCAGGGAGGCAACGATGGCAGCGGCGGAAGGCAGCCAGGCGCCGCACAGCGCATGCCAGGCCCCTGCTGCTCCCCTGCAGGCAGCCGCTGTGTCCTCTTGACCCAACCCTCTTGACCCAACCAAAATGTTGGGCACATGCCTCGCCAGTGTAGGGGTCTTCGGTTTGCACAACCATGGAGCACAGGTGCGGGCACGCCGTCAGAAATGCATCCATTTCGCTGCAGGTGGAGAGTGCGCAAAAGCAGAAGGGGGGAGGGGCTGGTATGGTGTTACAGCTTGACGCCTTCTGTGAGAGATTGCAGCAGAGCGGTCTTATTTCCACGGAGGAGGGTGGGCGAGCAGCGGTGGCAGGGAGCGTGCCACCCCCTGGCCAACCAGCGGCACTGGCCACGGCCCCCAGCCTTGGCGAGCGCTCCAAAGCAGCAGCTAAGCTATTCCCTGCTCACTCGGCGTTCCCCTGGTTAGCGGTCATCTCCAGCGGAGAAGGGTGCATGCCATTGTGCACCAAGGGGTCAGCACCCGCCTCGACCAGCAGCCGGATGGTCTCTGCAGGGGTTGAGGCGGCGGAAACAAGTGCCCGGCGGCTGCGCTCAGTCGGGCAGGCACCCTGCAACTTGAGATGCGCGTGTCCACAGCTGCACGGCAGTTGCCCTCTTGCTCGCAGCCGCCCAGGCACGAGCAGGTCTCCATGAGCAGCGCTGCACCGCTTGGAATGCACACAGCATGCTGCTGGCTGGAAATGCCACACGCATTTCCTCCCGCTCCCCACACCTGCGCCTGCAGCGTAGTAGCTGGCCTGGTGCAACGGCGTCAGCCCTTGGGAATCTGGCAGGCGGGGGTTGCCGCCGCACTTGAGCAGCGCCTTGATCAAGCGGGCCTGGTGCGCCTGCATGCCGTGCCGCCACGACCCCAGGCTCACAGCTGCATCGGAAGCAGTCGGATAGGACACCTGTTTTGGGGGGCATGGCATGGATAGACCCCCCATGCCCGGTGCCTATCTGTCTAGAGCTGCACGATACCTCTTGTGCCGCAGCGCCGACAAAAACAGCCCCCCAAAGCGCGCTCACTGCCGTGCATGAAAGTGATGTCGGGGCCGGGGGCGGGTGTGGTGACCACGTTGGGAAACACGCCCGCTTCCACGTGGCGCAACGCCGCCTGTGCGTCAAATACACCCTCATGCGGCCGCCTGGCATTGTCGGTCAGCATCTTGGCATAGCACTGCAGTGCAGGGCAGTGGCGGGCCAGCACAGCGCTTTCAGCATTGCACACTCAAAGACAGGGTTGGTCTGGAGGACGCATAAGCGAGCGCTGCAGTTGGCGGTTCGGCTTTCAAACCTGCCTACGTGCTTTGTTCAGCGGGCTGCTGCAAGCTGTACGTGATGCGCCAGGCTGCCCACCTGCGTGTGGTACATTTTCTTCAGAAAGTCCAAAGCGCCGGGCACCGACCGCCACAGGTCGCCGCACATCTTGGCATACAGGGCCGCCTGCAGTTGGGTGGGCATTGTTGCACCGTTGTTGGTTGCCCTTGCGCTGGTTGGCAGCGGCGATGCAAGCCAGGCCGTTCCAGCTGTGGACCGGTGCTGCATCGCTGCTGCTGCCGCACCAGCACAGCCGGGGCGTAGATCTGCATGTAGCCGCCGCTGCTAGGCAACACTGGCGATTGTTTGTAAGCAGCTCAGGCCAACATGTGCAACGGGCTGCCGACCTGGGAGTAACCGCCGGCGGGCGTTTCGTCTGGGATGGGGTTGGAGGGCAGTGGCCGTTCACCCAGCAGGTAGAGACAGGCCTTGCTTTGCTGCTGCACAGCTGCAGCAGGCAGGGAGGCAGGGAGGGAGCTCATCAGGTGCTGCCTGGCCCTGGCAGGTGGCGCATGCCAGGCAGACGTTGCGCGGCTCTGCAAGAGCCACTCCCAGCCAAACGCGCAGGCCCAGCTGCGCTATCGCGACACCAGCAGTGCTGGGCTGGACACAGCCAGGACGCTGCCAGGCTGTACACAACCAGGAGCCTGGCGCGCACAGCCATGGTGCCACCCACCCAGCAGCAGGGCATGGCCGCGGTGTGCAAGCCGCCATATGCTGCCCGCAGCTTCCAAGTCCTCCTTGTGGGCATTGAACCCGCGGTAGTCCCGAACTTGGCCAGAGGCAAACTGCAGGCGGGAGGTGTCCAGAGCGGGATGCGGGTCAAGACAAAGAGCGCCGCCGCATGGCTCGCGGAACAGAGCCGGCAGCATACATGCCACTATTGCAGAGCCCCGCCACCCTCGCCCATGCACCCCAGCAGTGCAGCTGTCACTGCATTCAACCCCGGCCCAGCTGGGCACACCTGCGCCAGCCCCAGAGTGTACAGCCAGCAGCCCTGCGAGCTCATGTACTCGGCACAGGCTTCCCGCTGCGGGTGGCACGCTGCACGGGCCAGGCACTCCTGTGGGCCGTACAATCGGTACCACAGCTCCGGCAGGTGTGCATGCCTGCACAGATGCAACATTCATTGCGCAGCGTCAACGAGCAGCACCAATGGCTGAAGCATGAGCAGCATCAATGGGCAGCAACTGAGGCGTGGGGCCTGCAGATTTGCATGGTGCCCTGTGCGCCGAGCCCATTTGCGCAACAGAGCGCCCGGCAGGACAGGGCCACTGCCTTCGCCCTTGCACACAGCGGCCTGTCAGCTGGGGCACGCATGGCACCCTCTAGTTTGCATCCATGGGCGCACCAGTTGGGCTTGGTCCCGATCCCACCGACTTGGCCGCTGAGCCGGCACAGCTGCTCGTACTTGGGAAGCGCCTCAGATTACCGCCCCAGCTTGCGCAGCGTGTTGGCCACACCAAATAGCGCACTGCGGCGCAGGGAGCGCGCGGCGGCGCGAGTGTGGCTGGTATCGGCCGCACTATTTTCTATTATTTTCTCCAGCAGCCGGGTCAAGCCCAGCAGGCAGCCTCACACAGGCCCAAACTGCAACCAGCTGAGCACGTCAACCGCATGTTGTGGGCCATCATTCCCTTGCAAATGCAGCAAGTGCAGCATTGCAGCAGGTGCAGCAAGTGCAGCAGGAGCCGCCAGCGGTGCAGCGCTCACCGCAGGTAGGGCCGCAGCACAGCGCGCTCCCAGCACTCCTCCCTGGCCAGCTCCTGCTGCAGATGCTCCGGCGGCACCACCTGCATGGATCAATGGGCTGTGAAGCGAGTTTGCCCCAGTGGAGGGCGCAAGCCAGCAGGGGCTGAGCCTGAGGCACAGGATGCAACAGGGCAGCGCAGCACCATCCCCGTGTGGGCACTGACCAAGTGCACGGCACGCTGCACCAGCAGCGGACGTGGCAATAGACGGGCTGCTTCACAGCTCAGCCCAAGAAATCCCTCAGGTAAGGGGCCTCACCTGCAAGCCCACCTCCTCCCCTCGTCGGTAATGCTCGAAAACTCCTCCAGTTGTTGCTTCCCTAAAAGGCAGTCTTGACAAGAGCTGAATGGCCTCACCTGCAGGCCCACCTCCTCCCCTCGCTGGTAGTGCTCCAAAGCTGCCTCGTAGCTGCCGCTGAGCACGGCCAGCACGTTGTGCGCTTCGGGGCACAGTGGCGAGATCTGCGCTCCCAGGAGCGGAGGGCAGCCGGGCGGGGTATGAAGACCAAACTCTTGTTGGTCAATGGCACAGGCATGGTGGGGCAGAGCGGCGTGCAGGCTACACATCAGACGTGCTCTCCCACGAGGCCCACCTCCAGTGCCCGCTGCGCGCGCTCAACCGCCTGCTCCGGCTTGTGCGGCAGGAACTTGTGTGCTTCTAGTGCCAGCAATGCAGCACGGTACGCCGCATCTGAACGAAAATCCTCGCGCTGCACAGGGTGAGGCGGTGAGGCGGCCGCACGTGCGGCAGACGTAAGGAATGCAACGCATTCACCGCCCGGTGCGCCAGCCATGCTCAGCCTGCAGCCTGCATGCCCACCATCAACCCTCTCCTGCCTGGCTGACCTGCAGATGCATGTGCTCCTGGATGGGTCCGCAAGCAAAGTTCACCCTGCTCTCCTCCTGGACTTCAGAGTCGTGCGTGCTGCAGCAGCGGCGGGAGGGCGGCAGCACGCGGGTGGCAGCACGCACTCGCTCAGCGGTGCCGCAGCAATCATGTCCATGCAGCCCTGTAGTAGCGCCCATGCTAGCCTGCCCATGCCCGAGCCTACCCACCTGCCACCAAACGTCTCGAATAGCAGCGGCGCGTAGTGGTTTGGAACCGACACCACGGGCAAGTAGGGCAGCGCGGCGCCGCCGCCGCCACCGCCGCCGCCGAAGAGCTGGGCAAGCAGCTGCTCCATCGATGTACCCGTCTGTTACTCTGGCCTATTGTAAGCTAAATGGCGCGCTAGGACGCCCTGGTGCGACGCAGACGAGCGGCGCGCGGCCAAACTTGAAGGGCAGCGCCTCTTGCCCGAGCCACTTGCGCAGTTGAGCAGACCAGAATGCTCTGATCGCTCAGATTGCTGGAGATGACACGGTGCCGGCCTGTGCAGTGCGGCGCTGTGGCGGCGGCGGCGGCAATGCGCGTCATTGAGATCGGTGTGGCAAGCCGGCAGCTGTGCGGCTGGTGCACTGCCATGGGCGGCAGCGACGGGCGTGCACTTGGCACGGATGCCAGCTACGCAAACACACATGCCGGTGCGTGCAGATCACATGATACCTCTCTCCCTTCAAATGCACACCGTGTGTGTCAATGCCGTGCAATGCCCAGAGCCAATGCCGGCAGGCAAGTCAGTTATGTCCCAACCAGAGAACGCGGCTTCACGACAGCAGTGAGTCGATGCTGGGGGCCACCCTCAGTGATGGGCGTGTCTTCATGGCATGCGAGAGCTGCACCGGCGTAAAGCACCTCAATAATTGCGACAGCCGTCAGGCGCACGTGCCAGTCCCTACTGCTGACCGGAGGCTCAACAACAGCAGCCTTCATGCATTGCACAGCATGTGCAGCGCGCCTGCGATAGGCAATGACGACCTCATCAAGGTTTGGGCGGTGCGCCGCTGGCGGCGCCGCTGCCGCCGCTGGGGCACTCACGTGCACATGCTCGAGCATTCCTCATCGGCAAGGTGCCCACATGCTCCTTGTCCGTGCAAACACTATCAACTGTTGCGCGGAGGCTTCAGCACAAACGGCGCAGAGGCTTTGGACGACGAGAGAGGCTTAGCTGAGCCCGCGGGCGCGCTCCGCGCGCTGTGTGGCAGGCGGCGATCGCATCAGTTTGCTTGTAGCTCGTTCCTGGTGCAGCAAACCCGCGGGCCGAAGTGGGTGGTGAGCGCCTCTCCTCCACAGCCCTAGCTAAGTGCGCATGATTGTGGTCAGCAGCGACCCGTGGAGGCAATGCGGCGGTCAGCAGCCCCGCGCTCCTGCCCTAGCTGTGCCCTCGCAGCTCCGCCTTCGCACGCCCACCGCCGCCGCAACCTTCGCTGCCCCTTCCGCCTTCTCCGTGCCATGCAGCCGGCCCGCGGCGGCTGAGGTGATCGCCACAGAGACGCCTCCAAGATGAATGGCGTGTTTGCGGTCGTGGAGGGAGACCTCCTGAGGGAGACAAACGACTTTGCACGTGCCAGCTCGGTGCAGCATGCCCTGCGCATTCAGGAAGCGGAGGATTTGCAGGCAAGCTGCGCTGCCTGAGCTGTGCTGTGGTGTGGTTGGTTGCATGCATACCAGCGAGCTGACCGCTGAGCGCTGCTGTGCAGGCGCATCCAGACTGCTGATTTGATTTATTCTGAAGGGCATCTGGGCGCTGCTTTTGATGCCCTGGCCTCAAACCGCCGGTACATCGATCGTGGGCACCCTTGCTGCTGCCCAACCTTGCTGCTGCCCACCCTTGCTGCTGCCTAACTGCGGCCCCTGACCCTACTCACCTCCCCCCGCCACCCCGCACCCCACTCCTGCACAGGCGGCGGCGCTGGCAGCGCAGGCCGTCAAGCGGGAGCCGAGCGCGTTTGAGCTGCCGCACCCCGAAACCGGGGAGCCCATGCTTACCCGCCTCAGCAAGCTGTACAAGCCGTCCACCCGCGCCGCGCTGCTGCACGCTGTGGCGCAGCAGGGGCTGGCAGCCCCAGACATTGACGATGAGTCGGTGGCGCTGCTGGCGCAGATGCGGCGGCGGTTTGACGCCGCGGGCGTGCCGCTGCAGGATGTGCTGGTGCGCTTCAGGTGAGCTGCGACGTTTCTTCGCAACAGTGGAGGGTGTTTTTGGTCGGGGCTCGGAGGTGGTGCGTTGGCTGCGGTTGGTGTCGCTGCAAGGTGCGCTTGTGTGCCGCAGGCGAGTATACCCGCTTTCTCGTGGCAGGGCATGCTTCCGAGGTGGGCCCCTGGAAACACTTGCAGGCCTTATGATGGGCTGCAATAGTGGGGTTTGCAGTGCCTTGGTTTATGCTGCCGTCTTACTGCCGCCGTTCCGCTCTACTAATGCGCAGGTACCTGAGCCTGCTTGCTGCTTGTTGACGCTGCTTGCTGCTGCTGTCCTTACCGACACCGTTTCCGCTTTGCTTGCGCAGGAACCTGAGCGTGACGGGCCTGGTGGTGGGGCAGCGCCCGCCGCTGCAGGCGGAGCTGCAGCAGGCCACCAGCCGGCTGGAGCGCGTCAAAACCGTGGCGCAGGCAAGCTGCTTGTTTGTAGCTGCAGCTGTTCTGCCAACTGTGGCTGTCGTTAGACCTCCCGCCTGGAAAGTGATCCTGCCTATGAATGCGCTGTGAGCGCAGGCTGCATCCTCACCCACCCCACGTCTTTCGCCGCTGCAGAGCCAGCGCCGCTCGCAAGCTGACTGCCTTGCCCCCTCCCGTCCCTCCCTTTGCAGCGCGCCAAGCCGGGCAGCCGCCTGCGCAAAATGCCCATCCTGCAAGGCGTGTCGTCCGTGCTGCGCCCCGGACGCCTGACGCTGCTGCTGGGGCCGCCGGGGGCGGGCAAGAGCACACTGCTGCGTGCGCTGAGCGGCCAGCTCAAGCGGGAGAGCCGGCTCAAGGTGCGGCCACCTGCTGCACGCTGCGCTGGGCATGCTGTGCTGTGCTGTGCTGTGCTGTGTGCACAGCATGCCTGTTGCTATCCAGCCCTGCCAGCAGGCCAGCTGCATAGGTTGGGTTTGCAGCCGCCGCACTGCCCGATGTGTTGTTGCCTGACGCTCCTGCTTTGCGCCCTTTGATGTGCACAGGTCACAGCCGATGAGCTGACCTAGTGAGTTGGTTGGTGGCTGGGTGCAACAAGTGCCCGGCCCATGAATGCGAGTAAAGCAGAAGGGTGCCTGCTGCCGTTGTAAAGCTCCCCCTGCGGTGGGTGAGCGGGGCATGCCGCCACCACCCGGCTATTCTAGCTAACACTGGCTGTGCTGCTCCCGCCCCTCTGCCCTGGCGCAGCAATGGGCTGACCTTCAAGCAGTTCAGCGTGCAGCGGACCGCCTTCTACATCAACCAGGTGGGTGCTGCCTTCAGGCTTCTTCAAGCGCTGCGGGTCAGAAGTGTGTATCACCCTGGCTTTGCAAACTTGACTCTTTTCACACTTCTTGGGCCTAGCATAGGCTTCCTGGACCTAGCATAGGCTTCCTGGACCTATGCTAGTGCCGCCCAGTGCTGCTTCGCATTCACCTTGTTTTGTCCACACCCCATCCCCCTCCCAACTGCAGAACGACATTCATTTCGGCGAGCTGACGGTGCGGGAGACGCTGGACTTTGCGGCGCGCTGCCAGGCATCGCGCACCCGCAAGCGTGAGTGGGCCTGCCTGCTCTTGCAAGTCAGGACTGGCTGGTTTGAGCTGGCTTGGCTGCCTGGTAGCTCCCAACAGCTGGCTGCGCAGAGCTGGCCATCGCACTGCTGCGTTTTGCCATGCGCCGCAGGGCG
Source organism: Chlorella ohadii (assembly GCA_025026875.1). Lineage (NCBI taxonomy): Eukaryota > Viridiplantae > Chlorophyta > Trebouxiophyceae > Chlorellales > Chlorellaceae > Chlorella > Chlorella ohadii. The sequence continues at coordinate 44,919 of JADXDR010000117.1, forward strand.
CGTGCATGCTTTACAGCCTGGTCGCAGCCAATACATTGCCGTCCGTTGTTCCACCGTTTGTGCAGCTGCGGAGGTGCTGCTTGAGGAGAAGGAGCGGCAGATGGGCATCAGCCCCGACCCCACGCTGGCAGCCTACATGAAGGCACAGGTGCGTGCGCCTCCCCGCAAAGGGGCTGCTCTTTGCCCGGCTTGCAAGTGGTTTGTTGGACGTGTGTGGTCCATCGAGAGCAGCAGAGTCTGTAGCACCAGTTCACCTGCCTGGCTGCACTGCACCCCCTGCCGCGTCTCGCACCCTCTCCCGCATCTGTCGCACGCACACACACGCACTGTGCAGGGCGAGCACCACAAGTTTGCGACAGACATCGCCATCAAGGCGCTGGGGCTGGAGGGCTGCGCCGGCACGCTGGTCGGCAATGCCATGATCCGGTGCGCAGGCGGGTGGTCCATTTTACCTCGCGCCTGTGGCCATCGCAACCCATCCTGCGTGCGCTTGCACGGCCAGGGCGCACACACAGCGGTGGTGCTGCTGCCCTGTCGCCGCCCGTCCCACACCCTGCCGCCGCTCCCTTGGCTTGTGTCCACCTTCGTGCAGGGGTGTGAGCGGCGGGCAGAAGAAGCGCGTGACGACCGGCGAGCTGCTGGTGGGGCCCTCCAACGTGCTGTTCGCAGACGAGGTGAGTCTGTGGTACACTGTGCCGCTGGTTGTTTGGGGTTTGTCTGAGTGGTTGTCGGTCTGGCTGCAACACATGCTCTTTGCAGACGATGTGCGGCTGAGGTACACCCTCTGTCTTGCACAGTGGTCAATTTGGTCAATTCGTTGGGTGGTCTGGATGCAGTGTGCAACGGTGAGTGGTGCTCCAAGGCTTCCTTGCCACCTCAAACACACCTCCCAAGTGACTGGCCACCTGTGCCACCCGCTTTTGCAATCGACCTGCAGATCTCGACTGGCCTGGACTCGGCCACCACGTTCGAGATTTGCACCCGCCTGCGCGCAATCTGCCACCTCATGCACGTGAGTGGCAGGGGAGCAGTGTGCCCGATGAGGAGCAGGCGCAATCCGGCAAGCCGGGCTGTGCAGCAGGAGGAGCTGGGCGCTTACAGACAGGCTGTGGCGGCACTGCCCTCGCTGCCACTCAAACCCTAGTTTCGCTCCTACCCGTTGCCTGCCGCAGGGCACGGTGCTGGTGTCGCTGCTGCAGCCCACGCCCGAGACGTACGACTGCTTCGACGACGTCATGGTGGGTGTTAGCAGAAGTAGGAGAGATTTCGTGCTCGGACTGCCACATGGCCCCGGCATGCCCTCGCTGTCTGCAACAAATGTGCAACATGCTGCACTCCTTGCTGGCAAGCCGGGTCAATGCACCATGGTTCTTTGATGTGACCTGCCAGCTGGATCCCTGCCGTGACCCCCTATCCCCACCCTCCCCCCGCACAACAGCTGCTGTCGGGCGGGCGCCTGGTGTTCCACGGCCCGCGCGAGGCGGTGCTGCCCTTCTTCCAAGGCCTGGGCTTCACCTGCCCGCTGGGCAAGGGCACCGCCGACTTCCTGCAGGAGGTCACCAGCTTTGGGGACCAGCGGGTGAGCAGATTAGGGTTTCCAAGGGTTTCCAAGCGACGATAAGGGCTTGCAGTCTTGCTGAAGAGGTCGGGCCGGCTGGGCCGGCATGAAGGGGCCCTGACCGGCAGCCACAGCGATGCGTGTGGCATCGACCCATGTCCTGAGGCAACTTTACACAGCCCAGGCTTTTTCCGCTCACCGGGCACCTTGGGCATGGTCGCCACGCTTGCACGGCTGTTGCCTCTGCACCCTGGCCCTTGACATTTGCCNCCCCCCCCCCCTGAACCATCTGCAGCTGTACTGGGCAGGCAAGCCGCACGACTACCGCTACGTCAGCGACCGCACCATGGAATCGCTCTACCGCCAGACCGAGTGAGCATGCTGGGTTGTTGCTGGCTGTTGTTGTGTTGCAGGCTGCGGTTCTGTTGCAGGTTGTGCGAGTTGCGGTCAGAACAAGAGCCGATGGCCAAAGCTCACGTGGTTGGGACTGGACGCTATGGGCTTGTGTGGGCAGCCAGCCTCAAGGAGCTGGAGATGCCGCCATGCTGTACGCCCGCACATCCCTCACTGTCAGCTCTTGGAATTGTCTTCACAGGCACGGCGCCTTCTACCTCAAGGGGCTGGAGATGCCGGCCGAGGCGGAGCCTAGAAAAGCACCCCTCCTCGAAATACCTCTCTGTGTGGCTCCTTAACCTTTGTTCACAGGCACGGCGCGTTCTATCTGAAGGAGCTGGAGATGCCGGCCGAGGCGGAGCCCGAGGGCCACGGAGAGCTGGCGGAGCACCGGTGCGATCAGAGTTGAAACATGTTGCGCCTGCCACAGTGCAGCACTGCCCGCTGCCCTGGGTGTCATGAAATGATGGAGTGAAAGCAGCCTTGCTCTGCAGTCAGGCCAGCCACTAGCCTTGCTCTGGAGGGGCGAATCTAGTGGGCCGCCTGGTTGGGTCTGCGCATCCCACATGCAGCTGGACCATGGAACAGCCCTGCGCCTGCCTCCGCCTGTCTCTGCAGGTTTGCCCAGAGCCCCTGGGTGCTGTTCAAGGCCAACATGGGGCGCCAGGCCAAGCTGTTCTTCCGCAACCGAGCCTTCATCGTCATCCGCATGTGAGCGGCTGGGAGCGGCTTGCTGGGTCGGGGGTTGGGCAGGGTGGGGCACGGTGGCGCGGGGCGCGGTGGCGCGGGGCGGGGTGGGGTGGGGCGGGGTGGGGTGGGGCCGGGGTGGGCGGGTTGCNGTGGGCGGGTTGCTCATGTAAAGCACGTGAATGTGCAGACCTTGCGAATGCCAGCTTAATCCTTGCTCACACTCCCTTTCCAGCACATGCAGCTGGCAGTGTGTTGTCGTAAGCTGTGCTGTGTGCTTGTGACACCTTGAACGCCTGCCGACTCGCCCAAACCTTGCGCACCTCACTTTTCCCCCTTTTTATAGAGGACAATGCGTGTTTATGGCGTTTCTGGTTGGGACTTTGTTCCTCCAACAGAGCCGGGACACAGTGGAGGACGCTCAGGTGTGCTTCTGTGCTTTTTCGGGGTGCTCCTGTGACGTTTTTTGCCGCTGCCGTTGAGTTCCTGCTGCTGCCGCTGGGTGTGCTGCGGCCGCTGTGCTGCTGCTGCTGCCTCTGCTGTTGTTACACTGCTGCACTGCTGCTGTGCTGTCCTGTTGCCACCTTGTTGGCCTTGTGCACTTGTTGGGGACACATATGCAGTTGCGTAGCTGACAAACAGGAGCGGCCCGGCTGCGTGATGTTGGCCAGAACTCAGCTGGGAGGCATCAAAATGCATCACAACCCATGCCCGCCTCCATCCTCTCCCTTTTAGATGTTTGACCCTCCTTCTGTTTCTTTCAACCAACCTGCAGATGTACATGTCCGTGCTCTTCTTCAGCGTGATGACCCAGCTGGTGGTGTCGTTCGCCGCCCCGGGACTGCTCATCGAGCGCCTGCCGGTCTACCTGCGCCAGCGCAACGCGCACTTCTACCCAGGCTGGTGAGATTGCCAGACATTGAAATCTCGGTTCCTGCTGGACATCGAGGTGCTCAGACGCCAATCGACAGGAATAGCCTTTGCAGCATGTCAGCTAGGGTCGACTGCTCCTCACCCTGCCATGCTGCGTGCTCCCCCTCTGCCCTGCTGCTTGCAGGTGCTTTGCGCTGCCTGAGATCCTGATGCAGGTGAGCTGCAGGGCGTGCTGTGCGCAGCAGTGCATTCCTGGGCTTGTTAGCTGCCGCCGATGCCGCTGCGCTGCCTGAGCAGCATGGGGCATTAGGCGCTGAGCAGCGCAAGGAGTATGGCCGGCACCAGTCGCACTGTGTCCCCTGCCCCCCGCCCTTCCCCCAGGTGCCTCTGATTGCCACAGAGGCCACGATTTGGACTCTCATGGTGCGTGGAAGGCTGCTGGAATACCGCAAGGCTCACCCATTGGCAGTGAATGTGCTCAACCCTTGGGCACTGCCTGTGCTGTGCTTGCAGCCTGCTGCTCCATGCGACAGACGCTGTTTCCCCACCCTGGTGTTCCGTTACATTCCCTGTCCCATGCCTGCGCTTTGTTGCCTCCTCTGTCCAGGTCTACTTCATGGTGGGCTTTGTGGTCTCCGCCCGCATCCTGGTCTTCTGGGGCGTCATGCTGCTGGCCGGCACCTGCGGCCTGAGCTTGTTCATGCTGCTCGCCATCTTCTCGCCCACCGTCACCGTGGCGGCGGCCCTGCAGGCAAGCTCAACAGGCATGCATAGTTAAGCTAGCTAGCTGGCACAGGCTAAGCTAACTAGCTGCGGGCCAGCATGACGTGGGAAGGGAGTTGCGCAGCGCATTGGGCTGACCAGCGGGATGCGCAGTCCGGGAGCGCTTGGTGCCGGCTGCCGCGCCGCGCTCGCGCCTGCGCTATGTGCGATGCACCAAGCGCAATCTACCGACCGCACTGCGTTCCTGCCATTTGTTTCGCCATCTCCCCGTGCAGAACATCATGTACCTCATCTTCCTTGTTTCTACTGTCCCTGTGCCATCTCCCCTCGCAGAACATCATGTACCTCATCTTCACGGTGGCCAGCGGCTTCATCGTCAGCCCCCGCAGCCTGCAGGGCGGCTGGCTGGGCTGTTGTGAGTCTATTGGGCATTGCCAGAGGGCACCCGGGCCGGCTACCCTTGTGCTGAGCAGGGGGCAGGGAGATGCGCCTGCTGCTGCACCATACATGCGTTCAATACACAAGCTTGCGTTCTAAACACAAGCAGACCAAAGTCCTGAAGCGCTCATGTGGCGCGTTCCCCCTTGCACACATAACAAACCACCCCCACCACCCCATCCCCCCGCCTCAACCCCTGCAGACTACGCAAACCCGGCCGCCTACTTCCTGCAAGCCCTGGTGGTCAACGAGTTTGAGTCGTCCAACTGGGACCGGCCCGCAGTCAACGCCACGGGCGCACCGCTGGGCATCACAGAGGGCCAGTTCTACATGCAGGAGAGGTGGGTGCGCTGCAGTTGCGCTGGGCATGCTGTGGTTGTGCTGAGCACGCTGTAGTCACGCTGGGCATCACAGAGGGCCAGTTCTACATGCAGGAGAGGTGGGTGCGCTGTGGTTGCGCTGTTGTTGCGCTGGGCATGCTGTGGTCGTGCTCGGCATGGCGTGGTCCTGCTGAGCGCCTGCCTCTTCGCTGCGCTGGCCGCAAGCGTGTATGTCTCTCAGCCAGCATCTCAGCCATGTGCCAGCCCCCACCCCTCCCACCTTCTTACTTCCCTTCTCCCTGCCCACCCACCTCGAGCAGGGGCTACTTCACAGGGCAGCAGTGGGTGTGGATTGGCCTGTGGGTCTGGGGCCTGGGCTCCACCCTGCTCAACACCTCCCTCCTCTGCCTGGCAGCCAACTACGTGCGGCGCAGGCAAGCGGTGCTTTAAGTTTTGCTTTGGCTTTGCTTTGCGCTTTGCTTTGCCTATGCAGAAGAGTGTTGGTTTGTGTGTATGTTTTGTGGGAGTTGTGAGCTTGCCCGGAAGCCAACTATGTGCGCCGCAGGCAAGTGATGCTGGTGCTTCCATTCACCAGCCCCGAACGTTGGTGTTGTTGCTGCTCTGAACTTTGTGACAGTGCCTCATGCCGCTGAGCGCCTGGCCCCAAATCAGTCAAAACATCATTGCTTCTGCTTTCTGCCCCATGCAGCCCCACCGTGGCAGCACCGTCCAAGGCCGGCGACGGTGAGCGCTCGGAGAGCAGGCCTAATGTGGGCCTGGCTTGTTGCCGCCATCGCCCAGCTGCTGGTGTCACGCAGGGGGCCTGGGAAGTGGCCAGCCATGCCCTGCAAACCATGGCTACTTTAGCATGACCTTAGTGGTTATTTTAGCATGGCCAACACCCGTGTCACCTTTTTGCCATCCAAACCGCCTGCAGGCGACAGCTCCGATGGGTCGGTGGAAGGGGGCTCTTCCCGCAATGGCTCGCGCAGGGGCGTGTCCTCCCCGCCTGGCAGCGGTGAGTGCACTTACACCACGTGGCAGGCAGGCAGGCATTTGGGGGCCGTGGAGAGTTGGCAGTATGGATAGTAAGGGTAGTGCAGCAGAGGAGGGCGGGTGGGCTGATGATTGGCTGCACTTGTGTGTCTCAAGCAGCACATCGCGGCAGCAGTTCTGAACCGCCACCAGCCGCCCACGCTGCGTGGCTGAGCTCACCTCCCTAGTAAACCCAGCCCGATGTTGCTGCNTGCAGGCAAGGCGTCAGGNCGATGTGGAGGTGGCTGGGCAGGAGGGTGCTGCTGGTTCGCAGAGCAGCAGCCTGCCATTCGTGCCGGNTAAGTTGGGGCACAGAGCATTGTGGTGCCACGTTCCTGACCATGCGTTGCCAGGGCACTTACACCATAGCATCCCTCCCAACCTCCAGATTCGCCTCACGTTCAAGGACTTACGCTACAGCGTCCCGCTTCCCAAGGTCAGTGACATGGGTTGTCGACCTTGCCGGCGGCTTTTACGCAAAGCAAATGCATGCTCAGTTCCCTGAGGCTTGTGAGACACTGTTGAACCTGCCCAGCGTTTCATGCCACAACCCGCCCGTGGGTTAGGAAGCAACGTTGCAACTGTGTATGTGTGTGCAACCTTTCCACCCATGCAACTGCCCACTGCAGGGATACGACAGCAAGACGGGCGGTGCAAGCAGCGGCGACCCGCATGCCGGCCGCCTGCTGCTGCTTAAGGTGTGCAGTCTGTTTTTGTGCATGTTCTCACATGGCCCTGGTGCCATCCTCGCTGCTGTTTGCCTGAAAGGTGGTGCTTTTTGCTTGCCGTGACACTTGCAGGTGCCCGCCCTTCGTCGGGGCACAGCTGCGGGGTGTGGGGTGGCAGTGCTGCTACACCGTGCGTTTCCTGCCCCTCTGCCCTCTGCTTGTGCAGGGCATCACCGGCTGCTTCCGCCCGGGAGTGCTCACTGCTCTAATGGGCTCCTCAGGCGCCGGCAAGGTGAGGGGAGGTTTCCAAGAGGGGGGTTTCCTTCTTCTTGCCTTTCTTGCTGCTCTTTCCTTACCCGGGAGTGCTCATTGGGCTCCTCTGGTGCCGGCAAGGTGAGGGGAGGTGTGCAGCGGGGGCAAGCAGCAGGCGAGGAAGCTGCCCGGTGATGCCTGCTGGCTGCTTCTTGCCTCACCGGCTTGGATTTATTCGCTCCTGCCTGCTTCTGAGGCATGCCCTGCGCCTTGCACGGCAGCCGCGCCCCACCTGTCCAACGCTCCACTTTGTTCATTGCACTTACCTGTCCAACGCTCCACTTTGTTCATCGCAGAMCACGCTGATGGASTGCCTGGCGCTGCGCAAGACTGGTGAGCAGCTGCACTGGGAGTGGTTTGGTTGCCCTTGCCTTCTTCAAGGCGGTCCTGCAGCGCGCCTTGCATGTTTCGGTTTGCCTTGTCAAGCTGACCTGTCGGTTGTGTGGCTCTGCTTGCTKCGGCYTGCCTYGTCAAGCTGACCTGYTGGTTGTGTGGCTATGCTTGCTGCGGCCTGCCTTGTCAAGCTGACCTGYTGGTTGTGTGGCTATGCTTGCTTTGGCCTGCCTTGTCAAGCGGACCTGCTGGATGTGTGGCTGGCGGGCTGTGCAGGTGGGAAGATCACCGGAGATGTGCGCATCAACGGCCACCCGCAGCGGCCAGAAACCTTCATGCGTGTCATGGGATACGTGGAGCAAACCGACGTGCACATGGTGAGTTTCATTGATGCTGTGCAACGAAAGGACCAGGGGATCCTGAAGCAGGGGTTTGTTTTACGCATCCCTTGTGGGTGACACTGCACCTATGGCGCATTCACGTGGGTCATCTGTCTGCAAGCTGTCGATCTATCAATGCTGGGCTCAACACCTTGCCCACACAATGTTGGCACCCCGAGGCCACGGTGCACGAGGCACCGCCTAGCTTATCAGCCTGCCTTTGAGTTATGACCCAATTACAATCTGCCCGCCCCAACCGCAGCCCGAGGCCACTGTGCACGAGGCGCTGCTGTTCTCGGCCCGCCTGCGCCTGCCCGCCAGCGTGCCGGCCGCAACCGCCGACCGGTTTGTGGAGGAGGTGAGGGGGACCAAGGGGTGGGGGATGGGAGTGGAGATTTGGACGGCAGGCGCAAGGATGGCCGATGGCAGCCAGGCATTGAAAAAGACATGCATGGCACCTGTTTGTGGGGTGGTGCGCTTGGGCACAGCCGGTGTTGCGCCGCCACCCAGCCAGCAGCATTCGTACATGGCATATGGCAGGCCACTGTGCAGACCCAGTTTCTCCACAGCAGATGCGGCTACCCTAATTCACGCCTGCATGCAATTGTTGGCGGTTTGTCAACCGCAGGTGATGGAGGTGGTGGAGCTAGGGGAGCTGCGGGACGCGCCCATCGGCATTCCGGGCGTCAGCGGGCTCAGCGTGGAGCAGCGCAAGCGCCTGACCATTGCGGTGGGTGCGCTGGCTCCAGTGACTGTTGCCGGCTGCGTGCTGGGTGGCAGCTCTGGGCGCGAGGCATGCAGGGCCGAGCAGCCCGGGCGTCGCCATTCCCGGCCTGCCCCCCGGCTCAAGTCGCCGCACTGACCGCCTGTCCTTGCATTCCCGCCCCTTCTTGCGTGCCCGGCAGGTGGAGCTGGTGGCCAACCCCTCGATTGTCTTCAGTGAGTGTGCCTTTAGATTGGTTGGACGCCTCAAGTTGATTGGGCAGACGTGGCGGCAAGAGTTCGATGGGCGCTGCAATCGTGTAGCTTGCCACACGCCTGGCCCGCGCCCGTCTGCCCTTGTGACTCGCCCGCTGACCCTCCCTGCGTCACCCTGCCCACCCTTCCTGCAGTGGACGAACCGACCTCGGGTCAGATTTGCGGTTTGAAGGCCATTGCACGGCTCGGGGTTTGCAGGGCGACTGCCGCGTGCTAGTAAAGAGTGTCAGCATCACCGCGGCCTTCACCCTGCCCTTCCCAAACACCGGCGGTTTCGCCGGGAAATGGCCTGGGTTGTGGACTTTGGGTACCAGCCTGTGCAGCCTCCGTGTTTGTCCCGAGAAAACTCCCCTGCTGTGCAGCTCCGGCACCGGCCTGTGCAGCCCGCAACACGCCCTGCGCTTCTGATGCATGCTCATTCGTAATCTCGCCTGCAAACGTCTNGTGCCTGCAGGCCTGGACGCACGTGCCGCCGCCATTGTGATGCGTGCCGTGCGGCGCATCACCAGCGGCGGCCGCACCGTGGTCTGCACCATCCACCAGGCAGGCTGACTGGGGCGCAGGCAGCTGATGGTTCCAGCGCAGCCGAGCTGTCACCCGCACGGCTGTGCAAGTGCAGCACAGCACCGTGCTGGGACAAGCAGCCTGCTTAGCACCGCGGAGCTTGCTCAGCTTGGGGCAGAAGGCGTAACCCACAAACAACATGTGCCCCTCTTCCATTGCAGCCCTCCTCCGACATCTTTGCCGCCTTCGACGAGCTTCTGCTGCTCAAGCGGGGTGAGCGACAGGCACCGCTGCATGCTGGCCGTGCGGCACGCAGACACTGCTTCCTGCCAGCCTTGGTAGACCATCACCAGCTAAAGTACAGCTGAAATCACAGCTGCAGTGTTGGGGGCTCTAGCGTGCTGCTATGCAGAACCTGCCTTTTCGCTGAACCTGTCATTTTCTGAACATTTCAATGCCACCTCGCTGCCCGACTCCTTTACGCCATCCCACCTGATCCGACCGCATCTCGCCCCTTCCCTTCCTGCCCCCTGCCCCCAGGCGGCTCCACCATCTTCAACGGCGCGCTGGGCCAGGGCGCCAGCCGGCTGCAGCAGTACTTCACAGCGCTGCCGGGCGTGACGCCCATGCCGCCAGGGTGAGGCCTGCAGAGCTGGTATTAAGTTATGGGTCAGTTGGGAGGGAGGCTTGGAAGGTCAGTTGAGGGTGACGCCCACGCACGGCCGGCCTCACTCACCCCGGCGGCGTGGGGTGAGGAGTGGTGATTGGTTGGAGGGCCAGTTGGGAGGGAGGTTTAAAAGGTTGGTTGGGCGTGACGCCCAGTCCGCCGGGGTCCGGCCTGTGGGGCGGGTGCACGGTCGGCCAGCAAAGAGGGACCATCTCGGCCAGCGTGCTCGCCTTCTTGAACCCTGCTGCCACTGGGAAGCAAGCGCCTCTGCCAGCTGCGCTGCGCTGCTTTGTGGCAGCAATTTGGTGCGCCTACCCAACCACCGCCATATGCAGGGCCAACCCGGCCACGTGGATGCTGGACGTGACCACCCCCGCCGTGGAAGCGGCCACGGGCGGCGACTTTGCGGAGCACTTTGGTGCGCTGGCTTTGCGCTTGCTGTTTGTTCGCTTGTGTGCTGCTACTGCCGCCTGTCGGTGCATGTACTCCGTTGTGCTCTTTCCCCAACCTTCCATCCTGCAGAGGTATTAGCGCTGGCGGAGGCCGCCGACGCACAGGTGGCTGAGCTAAAAGTGCCGCACAGACCCTCACAATCCCTCTCATTCCTTCCGTTGCTCCCCGCAGAGGTGTCGACGCTGGCTGAGGCCGCCGATGCACAAGTGGCTGAGCTGCAGGTGCCTCGGGAAGGAGAGGCGGACCTTGGGCTTGCCGACCTGGCGCCCGCCAGCCAGCTGGTGCAGGCAAGTGGACATCACCTTCTGAGGGACGGGAGCGGCGTGGATGAGTGGCGTGGCTGCAAATGTGGGAGCATATGTGGGGTGCTGCCGGCTGCCAGCAGTGCGTGGCAACAAAGGGGACACATGCTGGAGATGCCCCGCCCTGCATGTGGCGCACGCATCGCACCTACCAACAAACAGGCTTCGGTTGAGGTTGCAGCTGCCTCCCCCACACACATCCACCTCTGATGCAGGCCCGCGAGCTGCTCAAGCGCAACTGGCAGCAGTACGTGCGGCTGTGGCGCAGCTACACGGCGGCACGCATGCTCATCACGGTGGGGACTGCGCTTTCACTTGTTATGAAGTTTTGGTTTGTCTGCATGGTCGGCGCAACTGGTTTGCACCACAGCGTCAGCGGTGCTTGGCTGTTGCAGTGGGGAGGTGCTTGGGTTGCAGCCTTCTGTCTTCCCACTCTGCCCGGTACTCACTGCTCCACGATTTTACCGCTTCCCTGCCTCCCAGATCGTCATCGCCTTCTTCTTCGGCACGGTAAGCCGGGGCAGGGTGTTGGTAACAGCAGGCAGTGTGCTGTTGGCTGTGCGCTTGGCATCAACACTCTTTGCCGCCCACTTGCCTTGCTTGGTCCGGGGCAGGGTTGGTGGCAGCGGCGCCCGGTACACTTCACATTGCATGCCACTCAATTTCCCAGCTCTGCTGCCCCTCGCCATTTGCAGGTGCTCAAGGGAGGGGCGTCAGGTGTGCCAGGCTGTCTCTGCAGCCACTCCAGTCGACTTTGCTTGGCCGCCTTGTGCATGCTGTGCTCCCTGCCCTGTCCATCGGTCTCCCACCCTGCCACCCGATCTTCAGCCCACCAGTTTTGGAATGCTGCCTCCCCTCTCTGCAGGCGTGGACACGTATGATGGCGTGCTGAACATCGCGGGCATCCAGTACAGCTCTGTCATGTTCATCGGGTGAGCCTGGCACTAACGTTAGTCAGAACTGGGTTAACCAGAGCTGGCGGAGAGTACTCTCTAGTCAGCAGATGCCTGCACTGCCTGGCAGCACAGCCTCGTAAAATGCATCGCCAGCGTGGCAGGTCGCTCATGCTTGCTCGCCTGCCACCCAATCCCTGCGCAACCTCATCCCTGCCCGCTTCTCCACCCGCCCCTTGTCTTGCCGCCAGCATCCTGAATGCGATGATGGTACAAAGCCTCATCTCGCTGCGCCGAACCGTCTTCTACCGCGAGCGAGGTGTGTGCGTGTGTGTGTGTGTGTGCATGTGTGCGGAGCTGGACAGGCGCAGCGCCTGATGCTGGTCGGCCAGCGCGCCAAGCGACGGCTCGCCAGCTGGCGCAGCCCGTCGCGGGTGCAGCTCTGCAAGCAGCAGCATGCCTAGGCAGCTGCGCCTCTCCGCTGCCACTGCTGCATGTCATGCTCAGTGCAACCGTATTGCCACCGCCCGCCGCTGCCTTATTTTCAAACTCTACTGATCCCACCGACCCTTTGCCTGCAGCTGCGGGCACGTACCGTGTGCTGCCCTGCCTGCCGCTGCATTACCGCCCTGAAACGCTGCTCTGCCCTCGCACATTGCTCGCCTGCAGCTGCGGGCACGTACCGTGTGCTGCCCTTCTTGGCTGCCAACATCCACATTGTCATCAAAGTCAGACTCTGCTACAATTGATTTTCCCTCCTGCAGCTGCGGGCACGTACCGCGTGCTGCCCTTCTCGGCGGCGGAATTCCTGATTGAGGTGCCCTACCTGGCAGTACAGTCCACGGTGTACAGCGTCATTGTGTACTGGTGCGTGCTTGGCAACTGGGAGCAGTCGAGAGGGTGGCCGGGGAGGTTGACTGTCCATGCCCGTTGACGACGGCCGTTGGTGCTGGTGCGCCCCGACTGCCGCCGAACTGCATTTGTTTGATACTGCGATGTTTGCGAATCTGACACTCCAACGTGTATGTGCGCCTGCAGGCTGGTGGGCTTCCAGGCGGATGCTGGCAAGTTCTTCTGGTTCCTTGCAGTCCTGGTGAGCCTTCTAGGAGCACTCAACTACTGTAGTCCGTCTAGGCCTTCATGTTTGGCCGCAGCGATGCATGGCCTCAGCCCTTGCTCCTGCTGCTGCTGCTGCTGCTATGGCGGCGGCGGCGGCGGCGGCGGCGGCGGCAGCCGTGGACATCGCCGCTGCATTCGGAAACCACTGCTCAGCAACCGCTTACCCCCGCCCCTCCCCTTCGGCAGTTCCTGACCCTCAGCATGTGGACGGCATTCGGTAAGCTTGTGGGGAACAAGTCGTTCTACAGCTGGGATCAGGCAGCCTTGCAAGCAGAGGAGACGAGCAAGGCTCAGAGCAAGCGAGCCGCCGACCCCTATCTACGGTGCCTCCCATAACTCCCCCCGCTTTCCAATGCCCCACGTGCGTGCAGGCATCAACAACGTGCAGATCACGCCCACGCTCCAGATCGCAAACGCCTTCACCTCCTTTGTGTTTGGCATCATGGACCTGATGAACGGCTTCTATCGTGAGCATTTATGCTTACCTAAGCTCCCTTAGCCTTCCTGCTGCTGCTTCGTTTTGACCTGCTGCGCTTTGCCCCGCCGCAGTTTGCGCTGCTGTGTTTGCGGCGGCCCTGTGCTAGCTGTGTGCAGATGCACAGCTTGGCCTGGGTGGCGGCGCAAAGGTGGCAAGCACACGGCAATCGTGGGCAGGGTGTGCACCGCACCATTTGCCGCACCCAGTGTATCCTGCCTGCCCATCCACCAACCTTTCCTTGCACGCTCTCTCACTCCGCTGCGCCGCAGGCCCGCAGCCGCTGATTCCGAGCGGATGGATCTGGCTGTACTGGGCCAATCCAATCAGCTACACGCTGTACGGCCTCATTGTGGGCGAGCTGGGAGACGCGCAGCAGCTGATGCAGGCAAGCCGTGTCTGGAGGCGGAGGAGGGTTCTCGAGTTGTGTGGGGTCATGGAGAAGGAGAGCAAGAGCACTTCTGCTGGGCCTTGCTGCCCTGCCAGAGCTGGTCAGCAGCTCTGCTGATCGCTGGATCAATGCTGCGTGCCCTCCTGCGCATCATGCATGCACTAACACTCAACCTGCCCGCCCAACCAACTGCGACGTCCACAGGACCAGCCACCCGGCACCACAGTGGCGCAGTTTGTGCGCAATTACTTTGGATACAAGACGTCCTTCATGGTGGGTTGGGTTGCCAACCCGGCGTTTGCACTCCAGCCCAGTGCAAGCACTTCACCTGGACTGAGCTGTGCGCTCCCCCAACCTGCGCCTGCCCTCCCATTCAACCCCACTCAACCCCACCCCACCCAACTCATCACTCCCCACCCTTATCCCACCCCCACCCATCCCCGTGCAGGGCTACACTGCTCTGATCTTGGCCGGATTCTGCGCCTTCTTCTTTGCCGCCTCAACCACCGCGCTGGCCAGGATCAAGTGGCAGAACCGCTAAGCGCTAGGCGCGTGTGCCCAACTGCGGCTGCCACGCCTCAACTGCGGCTGCCACTAGGAACGGCCGACCTGCGGCCGCTGCTTGGGGCTACAACCAAGCGGCGGAGACAGCAGTCGTACTGCACTAAGGGCGGTCAGCAAACTTGAAACCACTGCCACAACTAAGCAGCTGCACCGCTAGCGCTGCCACAGCGCGGTGGCTGCCGCCAGCTGCTGTCCGGCCGGCGCCACTGCTGCCCCGGGTGGCTGGCGCGGGGAACTCAACACTGCCGTCTCACATTCTGTACGTGGCCAGCTTGGCCCATGCTTCCAGCCCTGCCTTTCATTCCTTCTGCGCTTTGAAACTCGCCTCCCGCATTCTTTTCTGCGTTTTCTGTCCCTGTGTTCCGTCCATTCCTCAGTACCCCGTCCCCAGCCTGGCTGGCTTTTGTACACTACAAATGCTTGACCACGCGGCACCAGAGTGCACTGGGAAGGAAGGAAGGCCATGGCTAGCTGTGCAATGCGCAGCTATGTGTGGCAAAGGCAGCGCTGTCCACAATTGGGCGGCGGCAGCAGGGCAGCAGGGCAGCGGCGGCGGCAGCAGCAGGGCACTCACAACCAGCAACTGAAGGCGATCAGGCCACGCTTGCGCATTAGCTGTACAGATTCGGTCCAGCTTGCAGGCACAGCAACCGCGTCAAGCCCTTGTTTTGCAACTGCGGAGGGTGCAGCTTTTGCGGCGCAGCTCAAGACAGCACTGAACACCACAGGTTTTTGTGGTGGGGACGATGGTGCAGCGGACGCACTCCACAGCCCGGCCACTGTGCGCCCTTCGCTGCTAAGCACCGCAGTGGACCCAGCATGCCAGTGCCGCAGCTGGCGTACATCCTGGTGTCGGATGACCCGCAACAGCAGCCGGAGGGCGGCGCTGCCGCTTCCGCCGCCGCTGCCTCGACGGCACCAGCAGCAGCGCTCCCCCAGCCGCCGGCACGCTACACGCACAGCCTGCTGCGCGGCACGCTGCAGCTGATGGGCGCCAAGCCGCGGCACAGCGAGCGGGCGGCGCGCAAGGCGTTCCTCATCCTGCAGCAGCGCGCGGCGCTGCCGCCGGGCGAGCCGATGTCGCTGGCTGCCCGCCTGGTGGCAGCAAACAGCGACAGGGCAGGTGTGGCGCTCACCCGCCTCGAGTTTGACCGGCTGCTGCTGGACTGCCTGGAGGCACCAGAGCCGCGGCCGGCGGTGGCAACAGCAGCAGCGGAGCAGCCGGCAGAGGGCCTGCACCAGGCGGCGGCCAACGGTGTGGCGGCCCCGCAGCAGCTGCCGATGAGTGGGCCGCAGGAGGTGGACAGGGTGCAGCAGGATGCGCAGCAGCAGGAAGGGCAGCAGCGGGTCGTGCCGCCAGCCCCGCAGCAGCAGCAACCTCAGGCCCATGAGCAGCAGCAGCCGACGCAGCCGCAGCAGCCGACGCAGCCGCAGCAGCCGCAGCAGCCGCAGCCGGCCTTTACGCTGCAGGACCTGCATGTGGCATGCTCCCTGAGAGAGCAGCGCACGTCTGTGGCCGTGCTGTTGTGTGGCACCAGCGGCACTGGTGAGCCGGCGGCCAGGCGGCTGGCCGGTGTTGCATTTGCTGCTGGCCGTTGTTCAGAACTACACAGGCTTGCTGGTGGGCCTTGCGCTGCGGTCGCTGCCACTCCCTGCCCCGCACCTGGGTTGCGGACCAGCTGAGGTGCCCTCAACCCTGCCCCCCGCTTGCCGCCCGGCAGGCAAGTCCACGCTGGCGGCGCTGCTGGCGGCTCGCCTCGGCATCAGCACCGTGGTGTCAACCGACTCAATTCGGCACATGATGCGCAGGCAAGTGTGAAGATGTAGGGCTGCATGCGCAGGCGAGCGCTGGGCCTGCAGGGCTGCAGTGTACGCCTGGGGCAATGCTGTGCTGAAGCGCAGCGTGGTTGGGCAGGAGGTCTGAACACCGTGCCTCTCCAAGGCTCTTGGAGCTGTGGCATGACTGGTTGTCGCCCCAACCCTCCTTGATCAATCCGCAGTTTCAGCAGCGAGGCCGAAGACCCGCTTCTGTGGGCCTCCACCTACCAAGCCGGGGCGCACCTACAGCAGCTGGCGGCAGCCCAGGCAGCACAGATGGCAGCTCAAGCCGCCCAGGCGGGCCAGCCAGCCTTGGCAGGTGCCTCAGCAGCAGCATCATCATCATCATCAGCAGCAGCAGCAGCAGTTGGCAGCGCTGACTTAGGTTCCGCAGCGGCGCCCAGTGCTCTCTCGCCCCGGCCTTCGCCGCCGCCCCCACGTTCCGGCCCGCCACTGCACCCCAGCACTCAGCGATACGCCTCACTGCCGGCTGGGGGCTTGGATGCGCGCAAGGCTGCGGTGCGTGGCTACAAGGCTCAGGCGGCGCGAGTGCTGGAGCATGTTGACCGCCTGCTGAGCGGTGGGTGGTGGGTGGGCATGTGTTATGGCACAGGTCATTTGGCAATGTGTTGGCAATCGATGAACGCCTGGCCTGCCTGTTGTGTGAGTGCTGGAGCACGTCGACCGAGCGGTGGGTAGTGGGCAGGGCTGTGTAGCTAGCTGGTGACAGCGGGTAGTCTGGAGGAGGCGGTTTGCAGTGCAGTTGTGGTGGTTGGGCAACTGCAACACAGAGTGGGAGGCCCTGCCTTGTCAGGAATGTCACTTGCATCCCAAGTGTGCGGCTGTTCGGGCATGTGCAACACGTCTTGCAGCTTCACCGAACAGACTTTCCTTCATGCCCCCGTGCTGGCCGCAGGCTGCGAGGCGCGGCGGCAGTCAGTGGTGGTGGAAGGCGTGCACCTGTCACTGAGGTGAGGGGCACCCATCGCTGGGATGGTTTGAAGGAGTAAATACACACAAAACTGCAAGGGCCAAAGAGAAGTCGGTGGTGGTTGAGGGCGTCCACCTGTCGCTGAGTCGGCTGGTTTGGGAATGTACCGTCAAAAATGTTTGGTTGCCGCCTGCCCTTTCTTGTCGCGCAGCATGGTGGTGCGCCTGATGCAGCGGCACCCCTCTGTGGTGCCCTTCCTGGTGCACATCTCCAACGAGGCCAAGCACATGGAGCGCTTCGCCGTGCGCTCTAAGGTCATGACGCTGCGCCCCGACGGTGAGCGTGCTGCTGCTGCCGCCGCGGCACCGGTTGCAAGCGCGCAGGCGGGCTCCGACGGGCAGCTGCGGCTGGCAGGAGCAATGCAAACACCCGGCCCAGCATGCTGTTGAGGTGAATTGTCCGCATGCCACACTCTACCGCCAAGCTCACGCTGCCTCACTTGCATGCCGCTCTGTTGCCCTGCAGGCAACCGGTACGTGAAGCACTTCCGCAACATCCGGGCCATCCAGGACTACCTGGCCAAGTCGGGTGGGTGCCTGAGGTGTTTTATTCATTGTAATCCTGTGTGTATGTCCACCTGCTGCTGCCTCAACCCTAACCAAAACGGGTGCCTCATTGTCCTTCCCCTGTGGCCTCAGCCGACAAGCACACCATTCCCAAGGCGGGCACCACCAATGCCTTGCACCTGATCGCTCTTCTCCCTCTACAGCGTCCGTCCGCCCCTTGTTTGTGCAGCCGACAAGCACGCCATCCCCAAAGTGGACAACAGTCCTCCTTCCCCAACCCCACTCTTCTCCCTCCNACAGNCTTCCGTNCGNCCCNTTTTTTGCAGNCCCCAAGCACGCCATTCCCAAGGTGGACAACACCACCGCTGCTCGATTGAACACATTTCCGCTTCATTATATCACTGTCCCCTTGTTTGTGCAGCCGACAAGCACGCCATCCCCAAAGTGGACAACACCAATGTGGACCGGAGCGTGGCCACCATCCACGCCACCCTGCTGGGCTGCCTGCGCCGCACCGCCAGGGTGAGGACGCTGCTGCAGAGCTGTGAATCATTTGGCATTGCCGCAGGGCTGTTCAGTTGGCGGGCGGGCATTGGTGGTAGTGGCTGATACGAGAGATTACATTGGCGGTTGATTACGGCCGCTCCAAGCGCCCATCGCCTGCCTTGCCTGGCCGTGCTTGGTGCAAGTTCCCATGCACCCAAACAAACAAGTCTGCTCCGCCTGCTGCCTCCGCAGGGGGAGACTGTGCTGGCTGCCGGGCCGTCGCTCACCTGCAAGCTGCTGCTCGAAGAGTATCTGCGCTGCCAGTCAGGTGGGGGCTGTGCAATACAGATTTAGACATGGAGCCAACGTGGCAGGCGTTTCAACCTGCATGACAGCTGGAGCAAGCGCATGCCCTGGCTTGTGATATCTTCTTCTGTCATTGTACCACCTGCAGCCACCTGGAGCGGGCGGGACATGCTGGAGCTCATCCGCCGCAAGTCGGCGGCGGGTGAAGCGCCCAGCCCTTCAGACCTTGAATCCACCGCTGCCACTGCCACCGCCGCCGCCTCCACGCCGCGAGGTGAGGGGCTGGCTGAGGGGTTGGTTGAGTGGCTGTGTGGGCTAGCTGAGGGGTTGGTTGAGTGGCTGTGTGGGCTAGCTGAGGGTTGGCAGAGTGGCTGTGCGGGCTGCCTGAGGAATTGGKCGGGTGGCTGTGCCGGCTGGCTGAGGAATTGGTCGGGTGGCTGTGCGGGCTGGCTGTGGATGCAGTGAATGGGGCAGGGGTNCAGTGGAGCGGCAGCACGAAGTGTGACAGCTGCGCCAGGCTGGCACGTGCCTCGACCGACCCGCTCCTTGCATGCCTTGCTCCCCCACTCCTTGCACTCCCGCAGGACCGCTGTCTGAGGCAGCTGCCGAGGAGCGGCATGCAAACGGCGGCCCAGGCCGGGGTGCCGCGC
>JADXDR010000118.1:0-38890 GCA_025026875.1 Chlorella ohadii
CCACAATCCACTTGCAGGCGGCACTGCCGTTGCCCAGTCCTCCGCTCAAGCCTTCTCTGATGGTGGCCTGGCCATCGCTCGTGCCGCCGCAACTGCTTTCGCTGCCGGAGATGGCAGCGCCGCCATTGCCCTGGCTCAGGTGGGCACAGAGAGGGCTGGGCAGCATGGGCGGCATGAGCAGGAAAGGGGTGCACATTATTCGTGCGTTGCAAGCCCCGCCGATGCACTTTGCTCGACTGCAACCTGCCACTCCTTGACCACTCCACCCCACACCCCACCCATCCACCCACCAACCCACCCACCCCACCCACCACAGGCCACCGCTGTTGCTGCTGGGAATGGCGTGGCGATCGCCAACAGCGTGGCCACTGCCCTGTCCTTCGGTGGCGGCTTTGCCACTGCCTACAGCCAGGCTCTGGCGCGTGCTTTCGCCTCCAACCCCGCCCCGCTGTGCACTGCCCTAGCCACCGCTGATGCCACCGCCATCGCCGCCGGCAAGGGCTCCATCGCTGTGGCGGCTGCCGATGCCATGGCGCTGTGCAACCACAGTGAGTGAGATGGGNCCATTGCTCCTGCTCCGAGCCTGCAGTCAGCAGTGCAGTAGGTGCAACGTCTTGTTCACCAAGCATCCATGCTTGGAGCGGCCAGTATTCTGACCCTCATTAACTCGCCGACCGCTCCTGTGCCGCAGGCCGCAAGCTGCTGGCTGCTGCCACCGAGCCTTCCCCTGGCGATGCCACTCAGGGCAGCTCCTCCGCTGGCAGCGGCAATACCAAGCATGACGGCCAGAACGGCGGTGGCCTGAACCAGGATGCCAGCGGCCAGGACGCCGGCGGGCTGATGCAGCTCACGGCCTATGGTTCGTGAGGTCTCTTGACCAGCTTCCACCCTGCGCTTGCAAGTTTCCAATCATCAGTCAGCTACCTTGTTGGCCTGCATCGCCGTTCATGCCCGTCATCCTTTTTGCACCCATTTGCTGCGTGACCACCTTTCGTCGCCTGCATGGCACGTGTAACTGCCTCCTCACCAGCTTCGGAAAGTGACACATGCAGCGCTGGAGTGACGCAGGCAACGCTGCTCAGAATGGCACAGCTGCTTGCCACAGCATGGATTTGAAACCTAGCCAGCCTCTTAGAACAGCCTGGGTGTGCAGATGTTACTCGTTCTCATGGAGTGCGAGGATGCGTAGCAAGACGTGCAGAATGAAAGCAGCGCACTGGCACCTGCAGGCACGCACATATCACACAGGCAGCATTTCTCGCAGCTTAGGTATGGTCCTGATCACGGCTGGCCGGGCCCGGGAGGCGGCGGTGGCTGCTGCTGCTGCTGCTGCAGCTGCTGCAGCGCTGCCGCCTGCTGTGCGGCGGCACGCAGCGCAGCAAGCTGGTCGTGAAGCTGCTGCTGCCGCTGCAAGGCCTCAACCAGGACTGCCGCCTCGGGCATCGCTGCTGCTGCGGCGGCAGAGGGCTGCTGGTCTTGGGCTTGCACAGCAGCAGACGCGGCTTGGGGAGCCGCCTGCTGTGCCGCAGCGGCTGCCGCCTGCGCATCAACTGCAGGCTGCGGTGGCTCCAGCTGCTGAGGCGGCGGGGGCACCGCCGGSGGGGCCGCCGCCGCCTCGGGCTGCTGTGTAGGCGGCGGCCCTACCGGCTGTGCGCTGAGAGCCGCTTCCGCCTTTACTTCTGGCTGCTCCGCCGGCGCTGCAGGCTGGGCCTGTGMTGCTGCCGCAGGAGCTCCGCCAGCGGCAGCAGCAGGTGCCGCAGTAGGGACAGCAGCAGGGGCAGCAGCTCCAGCAGGAGGCAGCTCGCCCTCCTCTGCTGATTCAGCCTTCACCAGGCCTCCCTGCTGTGCTTGCTGCGCTGCGCCTGGCACCAGCTCGCCCTCCTCAGGCGGCCCGCTCGCCTCCCGCTCCTGCTGGCCCTGCTGCGACTGGCTGCCGGGCGTCTGCTGCAACTGGCTGCCCGGTTGCGGCGTCTGCTCCCGCGACGTCCCCTNCTGCTTCACGCCCCGCCAGTCGCGCTCAAGCTCTTCTCCGCTCTCAGAGTGCTCTGCAGCGGAACATGCCATTGCCAGTGTGCATGGTTAGGCCACCCATCTAGCCAGAANCCCGATGTGTAGCCGATGCTCCAGAGAATCGCATGCGCACCCGTGTACTTGGACACAAAGCCCCACACTCAGAGGAGCACTACGAGTGAACTCATCCCAAACGATTGCAAGAAACTGGATTCAACAGCAAAACAGGAGGCGCACCCGTGTACTTGGACACAAAGTCCCACAGCATGCGGCGCAGCTCGCCGTCGGCGCCGCTGACCTCGGCAATCCTGTGCCAGCGGAGCGAGGGATCAGAGGGCGAAAGGTGTTGATGTTCGCACATGGCTGGGCACACATGGAGCTGGTTGCCTGAAGGGCAGATGCCGCCTGGTGCAGCATGACGGCAGGGCAGCACTGCGTGTCGTGCGCCGGAGCAGGTAGCCGCCGCCCTGGCAGTGCGGCAGTCTCCCATTCCTGCACCACATTGCAGCGGCAGGGCGCATCGCAGGCAGGCCTAACAAAGCGCACCTGCCGCCCACGGTGCCCAGGTACTTGCGGCTCTTGTTCTGCACCAGGCGCGGGTCCATCTCGCCGCCCTTGCGCTGCACAGCACAGCACAGCACAGCACAGCACGGCATGGTGAGAGGATGGGCACAGCACAGCACGGCAGGTGCTGTTGACTACACAAATCATGCCTGGGTTGCGCGGCTTAAACTCAGCAGCAGTTTGCAGCTCCCCCGGCAGAGAGCAAATCGTGCAGGCGAGCATGCGTGCTGCCCAGGAGCAACAACCCAACAAATCATTCAGAAAAGCAACGCCCCACCTGCAGGGTGCGGATCTTGCGGACCAGGGTGAGGGTGTCGGGCCCCAGAGTCTCCTCCGCCTTGGCGTACCACTCGTCGCGCGGGTGCTTCGCAGGGAGGCAGTGAGAAGGAGCTGGCTTGAGAGAAAGGCAGTGTGCAGGGGAGTCAGAAGGCTGACCTTGAAGCAACCGCAGGATCAGTTGTGTGTCGCAAAGGCCATGCTTGAGCACCACACCAGGTGCAGGCCCCACTTGCAAGCATGCGCCCCGGCTGCATCCGCACAGTACGGCGCATGCCCGCCGCGCCTCCCCCCCTTCCGCCCACCGCCGCGGCCGCCGCCTGGTGAGCCGCCGCGTGCTTCACCGCCGCATCCGCCGGGGAGATTCGAGAGGCGGCTCCCGGCCCAAACCGCCCGCCGCCGGGCGGCAGCGGCGGGCGGGAGGAGGCGCGCGTCTTGACCACACTACTGCCTCCGGAGGGCTTGGTTGGCTTGAGGTGCGCCTTCTCCAGCTCCCGAAGAATGCCCAGCACACGGGTCTCCAGGTGGGAGGCTGCGGAGCGGCATGAGACAATTGGGGTGGGCTGGGTGAGTGTGAGGCGCTGTAAGTGTTTGAAGCAAGCCCGGATGCTCAGCACCCGCGTCTACAGGTGGGAGGCTGCCGAGGAGGGGGCGCAGGAAGCAAGGGCGGGGTGTGTAAGGCTAAGCGGCATGGTTGGCATCCGAAGGTGGGCTGCATGGCAGCACATGTGCTGAGTCCGTTGCTCCCTGTGCGTGCAGCAAGGCAACGAACGATCCGCGCAAACTCCAACAAAGCCAGGGAGGTGGCACTGCACAGCCAGAACGCAAGCCCCTCGACAGCCCTCCCTGCCCGTGCCACCCAGCTCCAACCCACCCTTGGGCCAGCGGTTTGGGTCCACGATGCGCGCCATGGCCAGCGCGTGCCGCTCCCGAGTGTCGCGGTCCTGCATGGTGTTGAGGGGAGGGAGCATCAAGCCCTGCTGCTCACCAGCACGGCCTGCAAAATGCTGCTAATCTTCAGCCCACGCTGCGGTCCCCAGCCAACGACCGAACAGCAAGCAGGACCCGCCTGCCAATGATTATGCTGCATGTTGCACCCCGCACCTGCACCACAGCACCCCTTGATTCCTGGTGCGTGCTGCCATCCATGGATTGATTGCTGGCCAAACCAGTGGCTTTAACAACTGCACCCGCGCACCTTGCCGCTGGACTTGATTTGGTCGGCAACCGCCACCTGCAGCTGCTGCGCCAGCCCCAGGTCGGCGTCGGCAGAGATCCTGAGAGGTGGGGAGGTTGTGTAAAAGGTGAAGGCAGGCTAGAAACAAGCCAGCGCTCAGCCTGCTTCCAGCCTCGGTGACACCTCCGCCGCCTGCCGGGTGCCCGCCCACCCGTCCGCCTCCTTGCTCAAAACTGACATTCACACGGGAAGGCCACACCCTGCTCCACACTCCACCTGCCCACCCTCACTTGTGCGAAACGCGTTGTTGCCGTCAGAGCAAAACAACACAAGCCCGTTCCAAGAAGGCCAGCCCCCTTCCACCCCGCCCGCCCTCACTTGTCCCACGCGTTGTTGCCGTGCCGCCAGGCGCCCAGCATGAGCATGGAATCCTCCTGGGGGCCCCACTCCGCGCTGCGCATCCACTGCAGCATATGGTGAACGGTCAGTGGTGAACACCCAGCGGTGAGCAGTCAGCAGTGAACAGCCAGGACCAATGGTGAGCAGTCAGGGCGAAATGGTGAGCAGTGGGGGAGGCTGCATGAGCCCGGCTGTTTCGTCCCAAGCGACAACAACCGCAGCCCTCGGCATGCAGCCGGCACTTGGCTGCGTGAGCGCGTTGTTGCGTCCTTGGCGGCCCCAGGGGCACCAATCGAGGGCCCAAAACCAACCCAAAACGACCTCTCTTAAGCCCCCTCGCCTGCGTCAGCACGGGCGTATCCTCATTTGAGAGGCGGAAGGGCTTGAACCAGCTCAAACGACTGCCAAACAGCACTTGCCTGCGTGAGCGCCGGCGTCTCGTCCTTGGAGAGGCGGAAGGTGTCTGCCAGGGGGTCGGGCAGGGCGGCGATGCGCCGCTCCACCAGCTTCCACTGCCGCAGCTGGTCCAGCAGCTCCTGCGGTTTGTTTAGGCAGGGGGAGGGAGCAGGAGCGGAGAACGAGGTGTTGATTTGGAGAGACACAAGCAGTGCCGCAGCTGCTCCAACAGTTTTTGCAAGGCGGTGCAGAGGGGCACAGACAAGACAGCAAGGCTGAATGGAGCAACTTGCCTGCGCACGCACTTCCACCCCAAACCAGCTTGGCCTCAAAGCCGCAGCGTGCGGATGCAACTCCAAACAAGCAGCTATCAGCCTGCAGAACTTGCCTGGGCCCGCACTTCCACCCCAAACCAGTCCAGCTTGGCCTCGGGCGGCTTGGGCCCCTTCTTGTTGTCGCGGCTGCCCTCGGAGAGCAGCGACCCCGCCGGCATGGCCTCCTTGAACAGCCGCACCGCCTCCTGTAGAAAGATACAAAATGTGGCACTCGGTTTTAGTACTGAGACCGCCTTCTCTGAACTAGACAGCAGATGCAGCCGGTGGGCGTGCTCTCTTTGAACAGCCGCACCGCCTCCTGTGGGGAGAAAGGAGGTTCAGGTGTGTTGGATGTTGGCGTAAGCTTGCCCTCGAGCAATGCATGCAGCCCCGGGCAACGTCTTGTTGGAAAGCTGCACCGCATCCTGCACTGATACGTACAAATAATCAGGACTTTTCCCGCAAAGGCAGCCCTCAGCCGCCTGGCCGCCCCATGCACCCATCATCCCACCTGGCAGGCGCGGTGCAGGCCGTACCACAGCGCCAGCCGCGCCCGCTCCGTGGCACTCTCCAGCGCGCCGCCCGCGTCTGGGCAGGAGTGAGGGGAATTCGGGGTGGAGGCATGGAGGGTGAGGGTGGCGATCCAGGAGCTTGATTTATTGATCATTAGTTCATCCACCCTGGCACACAAGGCACGCTGCGGTGACCTGCTCGCCCAACAAATAGAACATTGTCAAAGATCCCCCCCAAGCCCACCTTGGCACACCAGGTCCAGCTTCTTCACCACGCCGCGCTGGCGCACAGCACGCAAAAAATTGGCCGCATCCTTTTTGGTCAGCGACTCGGGGAACTCGGCGGGGCGGGGGCCGTGCTCCTGCAGCAAAACAGTACAAAGGAGGAAATGCACGAATAAGATGAATGCGAGGGAGSGYCCTTTTTGGTCAGCGACTCGGGGAACTCGGCGGGGCGGGGACCGTGTTCCTGCAGCAGAAGAAAGTACAAATACAGACAACTAAGGGTGCTACGGGGAAACTCAGCGGGGCGGGGACCGTGCTCCTGCACGGCGTGGGGTGAGGGCGTAAGTGGGGAAACGGGTCAGGCACGCACAAACAGGCAGGCCCATATTACTTGGTGAGGCGTGCTCCCGTTTCTCGCCAAGGCCATGGTGAAAATCCCCTCCTCGGCAGAACACGCAAAGCCAGCCCTGCGTCTTACTCACCAGGCCCACCAGGTTGCCAACAGAGTCCACCACAGGCAGCCAGCTGTCGATGCACAGCCCAACATCAACTCCCTCCCCAAGTGATCTGGCTTGCACTGCTTCTCACTCACCAGGCCCAGCAGGTTGCCCACAGAGTCCACCTCAGGCGGCCAGATGTCGACCCGCAGCATGGCACCTTCCACCGGGGGACCCGGCTGCGGCCCGCTGCCGCGTGTGCCGGACGCCGCGCCTGGGAAGAGTGGGCGGGGGGCAGCTGGGGAGGTGGATTGAGCTGGTGGGTGGGTTCAAGGGGGTGGCACATCATAACCCCAGCTTGCTGCCAGCCCAGACCGTTGTGTAGATGCCAAGCTATGCGGCCGTGCCCGCCCTGCATTCACCACCACAGCATTTTTGCTGACCCTTCTTCTTTTTGCTGCCGCCGGGGTGGTAGGCCGCGCCGCCCGCGCCCTGCGGCAGGCCACAGAGGGCCGCACAGTTTGCAAGGGGTTATCGCCATGTAGCAAGCGCGGCACGCAAGGCAACTGCACAGGCCATCATCCAACTTGCCAGGCCAGGACTATCGTGTGCTCAGCAGCTGCAATGCGTGCTGCGGAAGACCGTCTCCCAACAGCACTAACGCAGCTGAGGCAAAACAACTGACAGGCGCTCCATAAACGCACCCTGGGCTCCGCATCGTCAAAGGCCAGCGCCACCACCTCCTGGTCCAGCGGCTGCCGCATTCGCGAGGCGCGCGTCCCCGCCTCCAGCTGCGCAGGCAGGCAGCAGGGTGGTTTGAGCATTCAGGGTTTGACCAGTAAGGATTAAGTATTAAGTGCATCAGGGCATACCAGTTTGGACATCAGAACAGATCGTGAACGAGAGAATGCGACTGAGGAAGCCAGAGCGAAGAGCGGCTGCAGGCATGGGCATGGCCAGCAGGGCGCAGCAGGGCAGGGCGAGCGTGGAGGGTATGCAATCTTGTCAACACCTCCTGTCTGTGCATATCATGGACCAGTCTGCGCGGAGCTGCCTTACCCCTAAGGGCATAACCGCAGCCGGCAGCCAGCGCCCGCTGGCACAGCACGCAGCAGGCAACTAACACACAACAGGCACAGCAGGCACAGCATCGTGCTCACCACCTCTGCCTGCTTCTGTGGCCGCTGGTCCTCAGGGATGAGACGGCTCCAAAAGGCTGCGTCGTCCTCGCCTGCAGGGGCAGGAGGAGTTGATGCGTTGAGCACTTGGAGCCACTCAATTGGCAGCTTGGTGCCACTAAGCAGTGCATGCTGCCGGGCGGCCAGACTTGGAGCGGCGCCGCAGCGAGCCACGCTGCCCCAAGGCTGAACGCTGTCTCAACCGGCGGAGTGCATTGCGTGCGTGCAAGGAATGAGTCCAGCCCCCCCACAAGACTCACTGGTTTTAAAGGTGGCCACGCTGAACTGGCCCAGCAGCTCGCCCATGCGGCCGGGAGCCTGCCCGTGCGCCTCGCCCGTATCATGCACCAGCTGTGAAAGGGGCGGGTAGGGAAGGGGTGTGAGTTTGGTGTGGTTCACGGCAGCCCGGGACCGCCTTTCAGCAGCAGCAGGGCCGGCCTGGAAATTCGACTGCTAACTCACCTCTGCGCGCTCCAGGATGGCGTCCAGGTCCTCCTCCACCACAGCCTGGCCGCGCGCCTCCTCCGCCGCCGCGTCGTCCTTGAACAGATCCTCGGCGCCAAAGCGCAGGATGGCCGCCATCTCCTCCTGAGACAACAGCATGGCAGATACAGTGCAGGCAGCAGTGAGTGGCGCCGTCCTTGAACAGATCCTCTGCGCCAAAGCGCAGGATGGCCGCCATCTCCTCCTGCAAAGCGTGGTACAGCCGGCACGCAGGCGCAAACCGTGAGGCACAGCCAGGCGGCCCTATTCCATGCCACCTCAATTGTGCGCAAGTCCTTGTAATGACTGCAAACTGCACCGTCCCACACCTCCCCACACGTTGCCAAGCATCTGCTTGGCCTGCTCCCTCTCCCTCAAGCTTGCGGCACACAGCAAACCCTGAACCCTGCTTCTCTCGCTCTCCCCCCTCTCTCTCTCGCGCACCTTCCCAAACATCTGCTTGGCCTGCTCCTGGCCGCCGCCCGACCCCAGCACCATGCGCCCGCTGGTGTCCATGCGCTGCATAAGGGGGAGGGACGGGGGAGGCAAGCCAGGGCGGGAGGTCAGGCCTCAGCCAATATAGAGGGGCTGGTTCGGCGCAAGCGCAGGGTTGCAAGCCGACGCTGGGGTCTCCAGGTGCACCTATGCACACCAACCAAATCGCCGCCCCGCAGAGTCCAGCCCTGCTACTACAGTGGCTCAACGCCTTAAACCTAAACCAGTTATGCTCATTCACACTGCCCACCTGGATGACCAGGTGGTCCAGCACCATCTTCTGCTTGGCCCGCTCCAGGATGTCCTCCTCCACGCTCCCGCTCGTCACAAAGCTGCAGGGGAGTGGAGGAGCAGAGCAGTCAGAAACCAAGGCTTCATAAAATCGAGCAAGTCAGGACGCCCTCCTCAACGTCGTTTGTCACAAAGCTGCGCAGAGAGGGGCAGAGGTTAACGTTTGTTCGAACCGGCTGCTTGGCCGGTCCTTCCAGCAACCAACAACTACTGACCAGACAAGCGGCTACACGCCAAGCACGGCACAAGGGCAGGCGCGCACCGGTAGATGTTGACGGTGTCCTTCTGCCCGATGCGGTGCGCGCGCGACATGGCCTGGAGGTCGTTCTGGGGGTTCCAGTCTGCTTGCAGGGCAGAGAGGACCGAGGCCCAGGTGTGACAGGCTGTCTCACACAGAACCAGGCACCTCGGTAGGCCTGGCGCCTAGCACTCTGCACCCGAGTTGCACGGTCACTAATGGTCTGCTCCACACAGCAGCAGGTGTGCGAAAGAGAGGAGCAACAACCACAAAACTGAGCGCACCCGAGTCGAAGATGATGGCCCTGACTGCTGTGTTGCGAACCGCAGCAAACACATAA
This sequence comes from Chlorella ohadii, assembly GCA_025026875.1. Lineage (NCBI taxonomy): Eukaryota > Viridiplantae > Chlorophyta > Trebouxiophyceae > Chlorellales > Chlorellaceae > Chlorella > Chlorella ohadii. The sequence continues at coordinate 9,336 of JADXDR010000118.1, forward strand.
CATGCAGAATCAATAAACCGAGCAACCCACCCGAGTCGAAGATGATGACCGTGTCGGCTGTGGCCAGGTTGATGCCCAGGCCGCCCGCCCGCGTGGACAGCAGGAAGGCAAAGTCGGGGGAGCCTGCCGGGGGGTGCCGCCAGAAACAATACAGATCGATTGCCAGCCAGCACATGAGCAGCAGGAAGGCAAAGTTGGGGGAGCCTGCGTATGGCAACGGTTGATTAACTGAGCTGCCAACCTGCACAGCGCACGTGCAGGCAGCAGCTCTCACTGCGCTCTTCCCGTCCTGGTCAACAACCATACCACCCCCAAAGCACCCACCGGGTGCGTTGAAGTGGTCCATGGCCTGGTGGCGCTGGTGTGCGGGGGTGGAGCCGTCCAGCCGCTGGTGCGCAAAGCCGCGCAGCCGCATCAGGTCTGCATGGGCATTGCAGAGAGAGGCCCACGCTATGGAACAAGCAGACGGCTCAGGAGGCCGCTGGTGCGCAAAGCCGCGCAGCCGCGTCAGGTCTGCATGAGCAAGGGGGTGTTTAACAGGACCTAGCTGAGCGATCCACACAGCAGGCTGGTGCGCAAAGCCACGCGGCCGAAGCAGATGTGCATGATACAGGAACACGAGCAGGGAGGGAGGGGTTGTCTCCCGTTCAAGAGCGTCATGGAGGGGTAGTGCTTGGGGACACTTGGTGCCCTGAGCAGTAGGTGTGCGCCAGGCGCACTTCGCAGAAAGAAGAGCAACTACCGGCCCCGCTGCAGAATGACCCGGCACCCACCGCTGATGATGTCCAGCATGCGCACCATCTGGCTGAACACCAGCACCCTGCAGGGGCGATGGCATGTGGCAACATAGGGTCGGGAGCACTTTGGTTGCTGCCTGTCCAGCAACGGAGGCCAACGGCCTTGCGCAGACCCATGCTGCATTGACGTGCGATGCAGCACATAGCAACCCTCACTCCCCACCTGTGCCCCGTGGCGTGCAGGCGCTTGAGCAGCTTGTCCAGCAGCACCATCTTGCCGGAGGTGACCACCAGGCGCGTGGCCACGTCGTCGTCCCCGCCCGCCCGCAGCCGGTACTCCTCCTGTCGGGATAAATTGAAGGAAGACGCAAGAAAAAACACTTGCGATCAGTCAGCTTGATTCGTTTAGCATATCCTGAAGTCAAGCAGCTGCGGCGGGTTGTGGTGCGCCAGCCATGAGCTGCGCAGTAGTTACGAGGCGCAGACTTTGCCTCCCTGGCCCGCCAAGCCAGCGCACCTCTGCCGACTGGAACAAGAAGGGGTGGTCTGCGGGAGGGCAGGGGGAGAGGGAAGGCCAGGCAGTGGGCCACAGGGGTGAGCCCATGCTGCTCAACTTGGGAGGGGAGTGCAGCGCACTGCATGGCGTGGCTCATGATGGGCGTATCCTGTTCGCGTCTCTCACTGCTTTTCACGCCCAATACCCAACACTGCTCACTGCAGCACTTCTTCAGCTCCACCAGGATGTTGAGCAGGCAGCCAGCCTACTCCTATTTCACATGCTGGGCCTTACAACCCTCAACCCACAGGCACTCACTGCAGCACTTCTTCAGCTCCACCAGGATGTTGAGCAGGCTCAGCTGGCTGCGCGCGCCCTGCGGAGGAGCACAGGCAACAGGGGAGGCGTGCGCGGGAGGTGTCANGGCAGGGTGGGCAGAGCTGGGAGGGAGNAGGGCTTGGTGAGGTGCGCATTGCCAGAGAATAACAGCCGGCTCCAAAAGACTGTGCACATCGTCGTCACAAGACGAATTGTAGGAGCCTGTTGCAAGCTCTTCCCAAAAAACCCAGACCCCCTNCCCCTGTGCCTTGTTCAGCTCCTTGACGTTGCGAGTCAGGATCCAGCCCCTAGCTGCACTCGCCCAGATGCTTCTCAGCTTGCATTACCAAGCACCGACTCCCAAGCAGCACTCGCCTTGTTCAGCTCCTTGAAGTTGCGGTTGAGGTACAACAGAGCACTCGGCCCACCCTACCAAACAGCCCAGCCTATTTTCTCGTCTGCAGCACACCCCACTGGGGCACTCGCCTTGTTCAGCTCCTTGAAGTTGCGGGTGAGGATCCAGCGGTAGTACTGGCGCTGCAGCGGCGTCATGCCCACCCGCAGAATCTTCTCGTGCTTGGGGGGCAGCGACTGTGGAAGGAAGAGGGGAAGGGGGAATGAGGGTTAGAATACGGAAACTCTAGTTGGAGCAGAGTGAGCACGTCTCCCGCAGAATCTGCTATTGGGGTTGCAGCTCAGACGAGTGAAAGAATCGCAGGTTTGCTGACATGCTGCGCAGCGATGTACCGGCAGCTGCATGGCTCGACCAGGACAGCTGCATGGCCCAACCGAAACCAACCAGAAAGCTGGCTAAAAAATCGCCGCTCCCCACCTTCTCCACGTCCTTGATGACTCGGCGCAGCAGGTGGGGGCGCAGCGTGGCGTGCAAGCGGGCCACCTGGGGAGCAGCGGGAGGGGGCGGACAACTGCCGGTGAGGTACATTCCAACAGGGGCTGCCTTTCAACCTCAACTGCGCACGTTTCTGCATGGCAATGTGCTCTTCACTCTGCACAGGCAGGTGCTTGCTCAAGTGCAGCTGGCTTCTTGCCCGCACTGCCCGCTCAGCGCGTATTGCCAGGCAGTGCCAGGCGGGGCGGCTGCGGGCACGCACCGACTCGGGGTCCTGCATGTTGTAGTCCGCCTCAAAGTCCTCGCTGCACAGCAGGCAGAAATCGGGACAATGATTCAAACTGATTCCTGGAGTCATCGCTGTGCATTAGTGGGAGTCAGCATCCAGGATTTAGCAAATAAACATCAGCGGGCATGCAATGCGAAGGGAGCGCTGCAAGCGACACCGACCACTGCAAACCACAGCAACAGTCACTGATTGCACTGCACCTCACCAGTCGGGGAACTTCTCGGGGTGCAGGAAGTGCAGCAGCGCCCACAGCTCCTTGATGTTGTTCTGAGTACAGGGACCAGAAACAGGTTAAGCAGAGAGAGTTGAATGTGGCACGTTGGGGCCGTGGGGACAGCAGCGACTGGTCTCACGCCCCTCCGCTTTGCTGTGCAACAGCAGCGCGGCAAGCGCACGTGCGCCGGGCGGGGCGGCTGCACGGTGCAGCTGGGGGCTGCAACCCTGCCGCCCCTGCGCCTGCCGCCTCTATGCGAGCACACCTGCAGCGGCGTGCCCGTCACCAGCAGCTTGTTCTGGAAGCTCCACTGGATTAGCTCCTGCGGGGTGGAGGGTGGAGGGAGCACAATGCGGCACACTTGTAAGGCGATGGGGCCTGCAGGTCACGACTGAAGCTGCATTGGAGCTTGAAGTGGAAGGGAGGTAGCGGCGGGCAGCATGAGGCGCTACACAGGTCATGGCTCAAGCTCCACTGGATCAGCTCCTGTTGAGGTGGAAAAAAACAGAGCGGAGGGCAGCATGAGTGCTACAGGCAGATTCCAACCTCTATGCATTTTGAGGCCCAGAGCAAGATCCACTTGGGTCCACAGGCTGTCAACGTTCCTCATGCGGGCAGCAGCTGTGCCAGAAATCACGCTGCACCCACAGCTTCCTAACCGCACCTTGTACAGCGCGCTCTCGTCATTCTTTAGGGGAGCAACAGTGTGGCAACAGCGCTACAGTACAACCACAAAAGACCAAGAGCACACCTTGTACAGCTCTCAATGACATTCAGAGGGTAACAACTGCACACCAAACTGGCGAAGAGCGCACCTTGTACAGCGCGCTCTCGTCGTTCTTCAGGCGGTGCGCCTCGTCCACCATCATGTAGGCCCACCTGTGGTGGCAAACAAAACGAGTTGTGCAACTTGATGCAGATGCATGCATAGCAGGGGGCCACGCGGCTGCTTGTGTAAAACTAGCACAACCACCTTCATGGTGGAGCACAGGCAGAACAGTTGGGCAGCGCCTTGGGGAGGCCGAACCGGCCGAATGCATGCGACGGCAATGAGTGCGCATGCAACAATGCCGGCAGCAGCCGCAGCCAGGCCCTGCCGCCTCACTTGATGGGCCGCAGCTCGTCGGCGTCCTTGAGCACCATCTCATAAGTGGTGATCAGCGCGTCAAACTTGTACTGCATGGAGGGGAGCGAGGTGAAGAAGCAATAGCCATTGCGATGGCTTGTTGTATAAAGGCTGCGCCTAAGCAGCAGGTGGCTTGCGCAGCAGACACGAGGACACACGGACAATGTTTGGCAGGCGCGCTGCCGCACAAGCAGTGCGCACCTGGCGGCCGGCCGGGTTGCCGGTCTCCCACTCGAATGCGCGCAGCACCTGCGGGCAGGCAGGGCACCAGTGGTGTGGTGATCGCCCCAGCTTGCACATACACAGTGCAGTCAAGTGCAAGTTTTATGGGAACTAGCTAGGCCGGCAGCGGCAAGGCCATTTCATGCATCACACTCCATGCAGCTCTCATCTACGGTACCCGCTGTGCACGCCCAGGGACACTGTCACACCAGCACGCTGCCACACCCCACCACCAGCAAACAGCCACTGCCACGCCCACCTCGCGCGACTGAGCATCTCCCACGTACACGACAGTATTGACAGAGGGGATCCACTTGCGGAACTCCCTGCACGGGGAACGGCCAAGGAAGAGCAAGCACAGTGTGCCTTTGACTCCGTGCAGTGATGGCACGCACCCCACACCCCGTGTTGCCGTTTTGACACGCTCCAATCCAAGCCAGCTTCTTCTAATGGCCCTGCATCCTGGCGGTATACTCTCAAAGCACGCGGCCACAGCACTGCACACTGTTGGTCCCTCGGGGGCTGGCGCTAAGCTGTTAGACTAGACTAGACTAGGCTAGGCTAGCACAGCACTGCACAGCGCACCTGATCCAGTTGGGCACGGTGGACAGGGGGACCACCACCAGGAAGGGGCCCGCAATCTGCTGCACCTCGGACAGGTATCCTGAGGGCAAGGCAAGGAAGGGATAGGGAGGTGTGCAAGAGAGTGTGTGCATGAGAAAACGACAAGACCACTTCGCGGCAACTAACGACTTGCAGCTACAGCACGGCAGCACGGCAGCAAAATACACACGCTGCTGTGTGTTGGGCAGCAATGAAGCATCCGTGCCAGCTGGCAAGCGGCATGCGCGGCCGGCACACATACAAACCCTGCCCCGCAGTGCAGCGCCCCGCATCGCAACGCACCAACCATGGAGGCGCACTGCACTGTCTTGCCCAGCCCCATCTCGTCTGCAATGGCAGGGCGGGAGGCCGTTGATAGGAAGGTGTTGCAGGGAAGGTGGTCGCCACCCAGCGTTCCCACATACTTTCAAATGCCCTGGCGAATGCCGTCCCGATGCAGGCACGCACCCACCTGTATGCCGTTGCTGGCGCGGCTGCAAAGCCGGCAGATCCACCCGGCAAAGCCACCCACCGCCCTGTATGCCGTTGCTGCCACGGCTGCAATTTCAACAGCAGCCCCTGCCTGCCCACGCACCCGCAAGGATGCCGTTGCTGCCGCGGCTCCATGAGTAGATCATCCAGTTGAGGCCGTCCAGCTGGTAGTCGCGCAGCTTGCCGCCTGAGGGAGGGAAAAGCCGAAGGACAACAAGGCATTCAGGAAGAGCAATACTTAGGCATAGGATATCATCAACGGTCAGCTGGTAGTCGCGCAGCTTGCCGCCTGTGGGAAGGGGAGGCCAGTATACTAAGGTGAGCAAGGGAATATTCCAGGCCAGTTTGTGATTGAGGCCGTCCAGCTGGTACAGCTGTAGTCGCGCAGCTTGCCGCCTGGGAGGGCAAATGCCGCACCGAGTTAAGGCAGCAGGGGACAAGCGTGCACCGGCAAGGCAAGCTGGCACTGAGGCCGCCACGCACTCCAGCCCAGCAAGCGTGCCAGCATGCCTCAGACGTCTGGAGCAGCACTGCCACGCAGCACCATGCCCTTACCCTTCAGGTAATCAGACTGCGAGTCGAGCGCGCGGTGGCCCTGGCTCCACATACACATGCCACTCCTCCAACAAAACAAATCAGTCAAGAAGAATGGCGGAAGACCATCGCCATCACGCAGCTCACCCTTCAAGTAATCCGGCTGGGAGTCGAGCGCGCGGTGGCCCTGCTCCGCAAACACGCGCCGCTGCGCGTCCACCGTCTTGCGCGACTCCAGGATGCGGCGCTCGCGGTCCTGCAGTGAGGCTACCAACTTGTGCCGGTTGGCAACTGGTTGAAGAGCTGCACCCTTCACCCCACACCTGCCTCCCGTGCCAGGCAGCTGCGGGCCTTGAAGCAGCTGCCGCTCCCGCCCGCCCACCTGGCAATCGCGCACGTGGCGCCCCTGCCCCTACAACCTGGAACAAACTGCGGCCCTGCAAACCCTAAAAGCTGCCACCCTGTGACTTCGCCAACCCACCTGGAACTCGCGCACGTGGTGCCCCTGCCCCACCCCCTCCAGCTGCTCCTCCGTCTCGTAGGTGGCCTCGCAGTAGGGCAGGCCCCGCCACTTGACCAGGTACCTGCAGGCAAGGCAGAGTGTTTAAAACAGCCACGGTTGTGAGTTGTTGGTGCGGCAGTGGGGCAGGCCACTTGCCGCCACTTGACCAGGTACCTGGGCAGGGAGCAAGGGAGGTTGGTGAGTATTACAAACAGCACAACGTTGTTGTGAGGGAAGGGAATAGGTGAGAGGGCAGGCCCCGTCACTCGGCCAGGTACGTGCAGGGGGCAGGGCAAATCACTTGGCAGGCATCTGGATGGCACTCACACCATGTGGGTGTCAAGGCCAAAACAAGCAGAATGGCGCACGGGTGCATCGCAAGGAATGGGCGCGAACACAGCTGTTCCAGCCGGCCACTCACTTGACGGTGCCGTCGCTCCAGTGCCGCTCGCCGATGATGCGCTCCGCCTGCGGTGGGTTCAGGGCAAGGCGGGGACAGGAGCACGCTTGGTCAAGCATCGCAACCCTCAGGGCGCCACAAGACTTTACGTGCAGCAGTTCAGCAACCAACCCTTCAAGCATGAGCAGGCACTGTTCAGACTGAGAAAACTGCCTGCTTGAAGCCCGCACCTGCTTGTAGTCCTCAACAATCTCCGCCTTCAAGGCAACCCAACCAGCTTCTCTTTGTTTTGAGTTTCTGTTTCTACACAAATCCCACCTGCTTGTACTGCTCCACAATCTCCTCCTCCATCTGCTTCTGCAGGTCCAGCAGCTCGCACTCCTCCCGGCTCAGCCAGGGCCGCCGCGCCTGCACAATGAATATGATTCAACCACACAACATAGTGCAAATGTAGGAGTGTTGGACAATACGCGGTTGAAGCAGCTCGCACTCCTCCCGGCTCAGCCAGGGCCGCCGCGCCTGCAAGCAAGCAGGAAGCAGGGCGCACAGTGTTCACATGGCACATATAAGGTGCAGGGCAAAGCAGCTCGCATGCCCCGTGGCTCAGCCAGGGGTGGTTCGCCGCCTGCAGCCCAAAAGGCCAGGAGGGTTGCTCAGTGCAGCATACCAAAGCAGGCCCATGGGCGCTGGGAACAGGATGCACCAAAGCTCAAAACATCAAAGCATTAAGCCGGCGCACCTCCTGCTCCTCCACCTTCTTGATGTAATTCAGGATGCGCTTAAAGCCCGGCAGCTGCGGCAGGTGGGGTGGCAGCAGTGGCAGCAGGTGAACAGGTGAACAGGTGACACATGTGGGCACATGGCCAGTTGGATTTGCAATGGCTGCTGTTCTTACAGCCGTGATTCGCTCAACAAGCCAGGCTGCCGTCAGCAAGTGCAACGGCCCGCAAGCAGCAGTAAGCGCTTGCTGCAGCGCTTTGTCAGGCAGATCACAGGCACAGCGCGGCAGGGCAGCCCCAGCCCCCGCCCGCCCCTCGCACCGTGGCGCACGTAGCCTTCAGCTCCCAGGTGCAGTGCAGGTAGGAGTTGCGGGCCCACTTGACAAAGAACTCGCGGCTGGCCCAGGGGTCGGCGGGGTTCACGGGCGCGTTGGGCGGGTCCCTGCAAACGAGGGCGGGGACACAGATTTAGTCCGAGGTCCATGTGACAAAACAAGGCCGCGGGAGGTCGGCGGGGTTCACGGGCGCGTTGGCCGGGTCCCTACCCAGCAGGATGGGGTGCGGAATCAGTAAAGCCCCATGTGACACCACAGCACAGACATCACGGCCACCTGCGGTCAGCGGGCTGCGGGGGCATTGGGCAGGTCCATACAAAGGCACTATGCAAAGCCAACGAGCAGTCATGTCGGGCCGGGAACGCACCCAGCGAAAAGCCTGACCTCATTCCCAGCAAATTTACGGCACCTATCATCAACTGCTCACCTGTGTGTGATCACTCGCTCCACCTCGTCTCGCAGCGCCGCCAGGTCTTCCTCGGGCACCAACAAACACTCTATATATACAACCTTGCCAGTCCTCATCTACCAACCTGTGGATGATCACTCGTTCCACCTCGTCACGCAGCGCCGCCAAGTCTTCCTCAGGCAGCAGCGCAAAGGGCACCTTGCGCGCCCGCTTGGCCCGGCTCTCAGCCTCGTCCTCGTCGTCGCTCTCTGGACAGATGTAGAGGAAAACCAGAGTGTCAAACGCGGAGGCATAGTCGCTGCCTCCACGAGGCCGCTGGGTGCACATAGGGCCCTGCTTGCACACACACCGCTCGGTACTGCCACAGCCCAGAGAGGTTCACACAACACTGCACAAATACCCACCCGCGTAGAAGCCGGGGGTGGTTGAGCGGTAGGGCGCGGGCTTGGCCACCGCCCCCGCTGCGCTGCCGCTCGAAGCCTTGGAGGCGGTGCCGCCCCCCATGCCTGAGGCAGAGGCCACCTTGCGCAGCCAGGGCGGCTGGGCCGGCTGGAAAGACTGGGGGATGGGGGCTGCCGGGGCGGAGTACTGCTGGTGCTGCGGCTGGCCGTAGTGGTGCTGCTGTGCGTGCTGTGGTGGCGCGGCATGCGCAGCATGGGCTTCACCCCCCGGCGCAGCAGGCGGCAGGTGCGACGCCCAGTCTGGTACGGCTGCCGGCTGCTGCCAGGCCGCCGCAATGTCTACTGGCGCGGGCACCGCCGCCGGCACGGCGGCCGCCGCCTGCTGCTGCCAGCGCTGCACCGCCGCCGGCTGCTGCACCATGGCCGTCGCCGCGGGCTCCCCTTGGAATGCCGCCAGTGCTGGGTTGCCTGCTGCAGCGGCAGCCGGCTGGTACCGCTGCTGAGGTGGCGGCGCCTCCCCCTCCTCATCAGACTGCTCCGCATAGTTGGGCTTCGCAGTCTGCTGCCGCAGGTTGATGCGCACCACGTTGCGCCGCGGCGCCGCCGCCGCCAGACGGCCGCTGCTGGCGCCAGAGGCCTGCCGCGCGCCCGTGCCCTGCCCCTGGTCGGCATAGCCGGCCGGCTGCCACTCGTCCTCGCCGCGCTGCACTTGACGGAACGTTGGCGGTGGCGGTCACAGCATGAGAGATGAGCAAAGTGCGTGCAGCAGCTGCTTGCTGCCCAAGCCACAACCCCCGATATTTGTTTGCACACCCACAAACAGCCCGCATCTGAACGCAGCTCAGGGACCTATCAAAACAACCCCGCTGCCCAACCAACGCTGCTCCCCGACCTTGCGCTTGGCGGCGCTGCCGCCGCCGGCGTGCTGCAGCGGGGTGCCGCGTGCCACGGCCCGCAGCTGGCGCGCATCCTCCTCATCCTGCTCGTCCTCATCCTGCATACAATAAACAATAAAACAAGCTGTTCAACCTGTGAGGAGGGAGGCTGCGAGCCGGCGCATCCTCCTCGTCCTGCTCATTCTCGCCCTGCACAGATCCAACAGCACGCAAGTTGGCATCCGTGGTACATCGTACTGGATTGTTCAAAGCAATGTGAGTGCAAAACTAAAAGCAGGCTGCCGTGGTGGGTCCTCGATCATCGGGTTCACCTTCCCCTGATTGATCAGCGCAGCGAGAGGGGGGGCCGCGCACTTGTGCGCCGACCCGGTTCGCCCCTCCCGCTCAGCCTTCCAGCCAAACGAATGGCAGCAGCACACTGGATCAACGCACTGCGCGTACAACTGGAGAGCTCACCAGGTCCTCCCTCTCCTCGCCCTCCAACTCGCCCTTCTCAGCAGCCTATCAAACATAAGCGGCACTAGTTGTGGGTGTGCTCACCAGGTCCTCCTCCTCGCTTTCTGACTCATCCTGGTACTCCGGCTCCTCGTCATCATCCTCTGCGAAACGCGAAGCACAAACCGGCACGCACAGCAAGGCTTGATTGCAGCACGTGGGGTGGCAGGAGCAGCCACACACCACGCAGGCAGGCATCCAGGCATGGGACACAGTGCCCGAGGCAGCCACGCGTGGCAAGGCTTGCGAGGCGCCACGTGCCATGCCGCAGGGTACACAATGGAAGAGTGCAGTGTGGAGAAACGCGCGCTGGACGGCTGCGGCAATCCACGAGCGGCCCTGGGCTGCAGCATGCGCTGTACAAATCAGTGTGGGGCTTGCACGAAGCCAGCGGCAACGCCAGTCCGCACCTCCCTCCTCCTCCATCTCTTCATCCACATCGAAGTCTTCGTCATCAGCCCTGCAGAACCAAGCGCCCAGCAACAGGTCAGAGCTTGCCTTGCCCGCTCAAGGAGCGCAGCCGCTTGAACGTAGGAGCGAGCACCTTGGGCGGCGGAGGCGGCGGGCAGGCGGCGCAGGCAGGGGTCGACCGCGGCCCCAGCTCCGAGCTCTGGGGGATCGCAGGAGCTTGCCTGTCGTTGTCCACCTCCTCCTCGTCCTCCGAGGGAGCGTAGGTGTAGGGGCGGCCCCAGCCGGACATTCTGGGGCGCTGATCGCTCCCTGGCTGGCGTATACGGCTCGATGGTGCTCCTGGCAGGGCCGGGGGGCGCCGCGGCGGCCGCCAGGAGCCAGTCGCGGCACACGAGCGCTCTGCGGCAACCAAAGTGCACTTCACAAAACGCAACAGAGCGCTCGGAGCTCAATCCGACTCGCTCGCCTCCCTTCCGGCCTCCCAGCCCTCGTGCTGGCCATGCCCCTGTGCAGGCCCTCGGCCACTCCTCGCCCAGCCGCTGGCGAGCTTGTCCAGGCCCTCAGTCAAATTTGGACTAGCATTGCCCACCACCAAGTCCATCCCATTGCCCAATTGCCATCCAGCACTCAATTCTGTTGGCCAACCAGCGCTTGGCGACATGCGTTGCACTGCCTCCACCCCACTGGTCGCGGTGCCTCACACCCACGAGGGCATGCATCCAATGCACCGCAGTCCACCCTGCCGCCGGCCTGTCGTTTGAAATGCAGATTACAATTCTTGTCTGCGCACGCTCAAGGCCAAGCGGTCAACACATGCGGTGTGTATGAACAGTTGAAAAGATGGCAAATGGAGGGGTGCAGGTTGACTCTGAGGGGAGAATTGAAAGTACAGCCAAGCCACAAGGTGGCGGGGGAAGTGAAAATAGCACAGCAAAGGTGGCATAGGTGTCTAGTAATATGAAAGCATATGTCAGTAGTATCAGCATGATATCGCACGTTTCACTGGATCAGTGCATTGCCGTCGACCGGTGCTGTCACGCTCGCCAATCATCAAAACTCGGCTCTCAGAATGTGCGTGCATCACAGGCTCAGGGCGCACGCCACGCCCCACACCTGCAGGGCCAGCAACCAGCGCACAGGTTGCCTTAATAGGGCTGACAGCCAGAGTGAGGAACCACGCAGCTGGGCAATTTTTGCAGCAAGGGCCAACGCGCTGCTAGCCTTTCGCAGTCACCGCCCCCTGCCTCTGCCCACTCGGTGCCCCATGCAGCCGCCACCACGCAGGTGCCGTCAATTCACACCAAACAAGGCAGCTGCACGGCTGCCCATACGTCCGCGCCACTCACCAGGCAGCTGGTCAGGTACAGGTTTCGTATGGAGAACAGGCGCAGCAGCTGCACCTGGCCCGCGTGCTGCTCATGCGCCGCCCGGCGCTCCGCCGCCGGCAGCTGCGCTGCGGTCATGCTGTGCATGAGCTGCTCCCGGCCCCGCAGCTCCTGCCGCGCTGCGACGCCCAGCGGCAGCAGCACTCCGACTACCACCGTCAGCCAGCTGTGCAGCGCAAGGCACTGGGAGGCGGGCCCGCTGCCGGCCTGTGCAATGAACGCGCCCGCTGACATTGAGATGGGCAGGCTGTGGCAGGAGTGGGTGGCAGCAGAGGGGCGGCGTGTTTGGATGAGCAGGCGCCCGCTGGGATTTGTGCAAACGTGGCGGCTAGCATGACAGGCGGCGCAGGCGGCGGCGGTCGGGCGGCCTGCGGCCGGCTGCACTGCCTGCTGTTGGGTCTCCAGCGGCCGGCCCACCTGCCCCGCTGCACTCACTGCGCCAGTGTGAGGGAGCCGTGCAGCGTTGCCAGGGGCTGCTCAATGCCTTCTGCCGACAGGATGCGCGCGCACATGGCGCTGTTGCTGGTCAGCTGCAGGGGCAGCATGGCGGAATGGGGCGAGACAGACTCAAGGCGGGAATTCCAGCAGCAGCGGCAGCATTCGCAGCCAACCAGCCAGGGACGCCTTACCAGCCCTGCGGTGCAGTGGTAGGAACACCCCGCAACACCTGTCTTGCATCTGCANTCCCACTGCCATGCCGTGTCCTCACCATGTACGTTGCGCATAGCGGCAGGGAGAAGCACGTCCACCGCAGCACGTGTGGGGTGGTCATGATGGCAAACGCCTGCAGCTTGCAAGGGAGGGCCCACGGGAAATGAAGGGGTGATGGCATCACGTGCCCATGCAGCATGGGTAGGCTAGGTGGGCACAGCGGGGAGCCAGCTGGAGGTCCCACACCCCGGTCAACCTGGCAACTCCTTGCACGCCGCCCTGCCCTGGCTGGAATGCAGCACCGCTCGCCGCCCTGGCTGGCCCCTGCTGCCTGCAAACCCAGCCACGTGCACTCAGGTCCACGCAGCCCCACCTGCCAGAAGGCGGGCAGCGAGACGAGGAGCAGCAGCAGGAGGCGCAGCGCGCTGCCGCCGTGGCTCTCCCACTGCCGGTTGAAGTGCACATCTGCCGAGAGGGGCATTGGTGGGCAGGGCTGGATGAGGGTTGCACGGCGCCGACCCGAGTCGTGGCTGACCCAAAGCACCCTGCGTCAGGCCTATCAAGCAAAGCCAAGCTGCGCTTTGCATGCAAGGGGGCAGCACGCCTCGACTCACTGAGGGCCACCAGCGAGCGTACATCCAGCACCCAGCTGAGGAACAGCAGCGGCTCGCGGTGCCGCACGTAGAAGCCTCGGTAGCGGCGGGAGCACATGAGCAGCACGGCATGCAGCTGCTCTCCAAGCGCGCTGGGCAGGATGGTCAGCGCCAGGTCTGCATGCAGAGGGCACGAAAATTGGAGGTGGTCGATAGACAGGCTTGCAAGCGAGCTGCCATGCCAGTTGCCTGCACGGAAAGTAGAGTTGTGAGCAGCAGCCTAGCAGATGCAGATATGGCGTGCGGCTTGACGCAAGGCAAACGTGGCACAAACAAACAACATGGCGCCCCAGTTTGCCCAGTGTGCCTCGACTCACCCGGCTTTCCGTCACGCAGCCTCACCTTGGCCGCATAGATCAGCTGTGACAGGGCAGCAAACTGGTGGCCAGCCAGTCCCTGCCACACCTGTGCATTCTGCTTGCTGCAGCAGTAGGGGGGCAGGCAGGTGATGTCAACTTAGGGCTGGCGGCGCAGTGGCAGCTAGCGGCGGCGGCAGAGCCGCAGCGGCGCCAGCTGCCCTCTCCTCCTGAGCGCAACCTGCAGAACGAGCTGCGTCAGGGCAGCCGATCGGAGCTGCAAACAGAGGCCTCGATTGGTCGTACTGCATGTTTTCATCTCTGGCTGCGGCCCGCGCCCTGCCCCGTGGTCACCCACGTGCGATATAGGTCGGGTTGGTACAAATAAAGCATGCGGGCCCAACTTCCAAGGCCAGACAGGCCGGCCATCGTCCGGGGCTGCCTGCAGCGATCGCCCCTTTGCTCTTATCGGTGCAGCCAAGCAAACAGCAACTCACAGACTGCATGCCGATAGGGCTGGCGACCACATCACGTCACGCCGCCAGCGCCGCCGACCGGGCGTGTCCGCAACGGTGTGGCCAGCAGGCAACATCTGGGCATGGCAGCCTGCACTTTCAAACTAGCTAGCTGCTCACTTGCTTCTGGATGACTTTGACGCCAGATCGTTCGGTTCGCCTGCGTTCTGCGCAGCCAGCCAGCAGCGTGCGCAAAGTCGCCGTGCCGATGCATTGCCGCTCGCCACGCTGGCCTCAGCAGGCCTGTCAACAGACCGCCATGTCTCCTTGCACGGTGGTTACAGGTGCGTTGCANGTAATGGGCAGNTAAAATTGTNANGGGGTTATGGGTGCACAGCGGCGCTGGCCTCTCAGATGGGTCGGACGATCAGAGGCATATTCGGGTGGAGTGATGCATGCACGTGAGGGGTGGCGTTGCGGTGGGAGTGAGGGCGGCAGGAGCGGAAGGCTTGTTTCTTGGGGTGATCACGAAGTGGTGGTGGAGAGCAAAGTTCGAAGGCAGCTTTGCAGGTGTGAATGGAAAGAATTGTGGTACGGTTGCGTTCAGAGCGGTAAAAATGGCAGGGGGGCAAGCTGGCTGGCCGGCGCGACCTGCGGCCGAGGCGGCTGCGCTAGGGCAGCCGCGCAGGGCGCGCCGCAGCAGTAAAGAATGTCTGATGTAAATGCAGCTGGCACCCGGGTGGTGTTGTGCAAGGAAAACCGTGCAAAAAGGTATGTGCTTCAAGCGAGGCAGGCAGCATGGCTGCCTCGCAGGGCTGCGGCCATGGGAAGGCAGCCAGGTGTGGTGGGCTTAATTGCAGTTGGCGGGTCTTGAGGGATAGGATACAAAGGAGATGCGCACAGTAGCGCCTGCATGCGGCGCCACAGGCAGGGGAAAGGAGCTAGGAAGCAAAGGGGGACGGCGGCGTGGGCCGCAGCTGGATGGCGGTGATGGGGCGCGGCAGCGGCGGCTTGGCAGCATTTGCGGCCGCCGGGGAGGCCGCCGGTCGGGGAGCCCGCGGGCTGGCGCCCAGGACTCCCATTGCATCAGGCGTGTCGGGGGCATACGCGACAGGGTCGGAGGACGCAGCGCGGGGCGCAGTGTTGATCCGGCCGGGAGACGGAGGCTTGGCGCCGCCCTCCACCAGGGCGCGCAGGCGGGACAGCACTTGGAGGGCGGTGGGCCGCGCCGCGGGCTGCTGCTGCAGGCAGTCCAGCATCAGGGCGCGCACCTCCTGCGGCAGTGTATTGTTGGGGAGGACGTGAGCCAACCGATGGTGGGCTTGATTAGGTGTGGATGCACTGCTCTGGTGCAAGTTCAGCGGTGATGCATGAAGGGGCACATGGGGGGCTAGAATGCATGCTGTGCTCACCTCGGGGCATTCATCATCCCTAGGCATGCGCAGCTGGCCACGCTGCAAGGCGGGAGCAGTGGGAGCAGGCAGGCGAGGTTAACTGCCGATGGATCAAGTGTACAGCGGTCGGCATGGGCAGGAATGCGGGGCGGCGCCCTCACACAGTGCCAGGCTGTTGTCGGCACAAACCGTTTTTTCTCCAATTTTTTCTTTGATTTTATCAGAGACACACCTGCGGCCGCTCGCCAGTTATGATCTCGTACAGCACTACACCGAAGGAGTACACATCGATTGCCGCCGTGGGGCGCTCGCTGCCCAGCAGCAGCTCGGGGGCAGCCCTGCGGTTAGCGGAAGATGGGGGACTTCAGGGTTGAGTTGCCTTGTGCATGATGGGAAGAGATGAAAGGCAGTCCTCCAGCCAAACAGCCGGGGGCTGCGGCAGACGCATGCAGCGGCAGATGCCGGCTGATGACAGCATCTCCCCAAACCAGCAGGCTGATGTTGTTGGGCCCAGCACGCACCAGGCAACTGCGGCAGGGGAGGGGAGCAGGTGAAAAAGAGGGGTGAGTGGCTGGGCGGCGGTGCAGTGTGAGCTCTGCATGCCGGCGCATGCAGTTTGTGCCACGCTGGCCGGCCACAACACCTGCAAAGCCAGAGCAGCTGCAAGACCATGCTTCCGAGCACTCACAGGTGCCCACGAGCGATACGGTGCTCAGGTAGGTGTTGGGCTTGGTCTTGCTGAACCCGACATCCGCAAGTTTAGCGGTCCCAGAGGCGGTGAGCAGGATGTTAGGGCTCTTGACTGCAGGCGGGGCGCAGGCAGGGTGGTGGTGGTCAAGTGGCGCTGGTATCCCTTGCTTTTCTAGCTGGAGCAGATGGAGGGCATGCAGGGATGCCACACAGGGGCGCGGCTGCTGGGGGCGCGTGACCAGCCAAAGAGCAGCAGATGGGAGCAGCGTGCAGCAGCGGCAGCAGCAGCTGTGACAGCAGCACTCACTGTCCATATGGACGACATTGTTTTGATGGAGGAAATTCATTGCCTGGATGTGGGGAACAGGGTAGAAAGATGGGTTGGGTGTGGCCACGCTTGGTGCAATCGCCGACAGCTGCCCGGCAAGTCCCCACAGCAGCTCACCTTTGCGACATCCAGCGCCACCCGCTTGCCGCGCCGGCCCCAGCTGAACAGCCGCTCCTGGCTGCCCGCCGCGCGCACTTGCAGCGCGCTGTGCAGGTCGCGGCCCTCACAAAGCTCCATAAGGACAACTCCCCTCGTTGAGCCGTGGAACGTCACGCCGGCAAAGCCCACCACGTTGGGGTGACGCAGCTGGCAAGAGTGGCGGGAGGGGGCACCAGGGCAGTAGTGTGGGGTGGCAAGGGCGTCAGGGCAGCCCATGTGGCAGCCAGATGGCCTCAAATGCACTGCTGTGCCAATTGTTTGGAAACATCCGCAGCACAGGTGCGCCTCCAATTTAACAGCCGCAGCAGGCCCAGCGCGACCACAGCATGCTGTGCCTCACCTGGTGCAGCATGCGGGCCTCGGTCACAAACGTCTCCCGCAGCGACTGATTGGCACCCAGCTCCACCTCCTTGGCAGCCAGCAGCTGCGGTTGGCAGATGAGAAGGAGCAGGAGCCGCATATCTTTGTGGTGGCACAAGAGGGCTGGATGGGAAGGCTCACCAAGCCAGGGGGGCCCTCTCATGCCGATGCTGGCCGGCACTCCAAAGCAGCAGCAGCAGGCTGATGAGCTGGCCTGCCACTGCCATTCCATTTCAAACCACCCTGGGCAGCTGCTCACCTCTCCGCGGTACTCCACTCGGTACACCTTGCCGCTGGCGCCCGACCCCAGGTCCCACAGCTTGCCGTCTGCCCGCCGCAGGTAGTGCACCTGGGAGGAGTCGACCACCCACTCGCGCAGGTGCGGCGGCAGCATGCTTTCCTCCCACTCCATGAAGGAGCTGGATTCAGGGGAGCTGGGGCGATGGGATACCTGGGCAGCATCGTGCGCCGCCACATGCGCCACCAGCTCCGGCAGGGCGTCGCCAGACGTGCTCAGCGTGCCGACGCCGCTCAGGGGCGGGGTGACGGTTCGGCCTGCCGTGGAGCAGTGCACACTGCTGGCGGTGCTGGCACAGCCGATGCTCCTGGTGCAGCTGCCGGCGCAGCCGGCGGCGGCCCCCGATGCCGTTGCGTCCTCACAGTCCTTCAGCTGTGCCTGCTGCCGCCGCCGCCGCTGCGCCCGCTGCAGCAGCAGCCAGGCAGCGGTAGTGAGGGCGGCTGCCCCCGCAACGGCTCCCACTGTGATGCCTGCGACTGCGCCACTGGAGAGGCCGCTTGCGCTGCCGCTGCCGCCCGCTGCTGCATCCTTGATGTACAGCACGGCAGTAGGAAAGACCACTTGGTTGGGGGCAAGCGAAGCGGCCTTGAACGAGCCAATCGTGCTGGGCGTCGCAGCAGTGCCGTTCTGCTGCAGTCTTCTGGTGGTGACGCTTGGCTGGGGGCCTGCGGCATGGCAAGGCCCGGCGGCAGTCAGGGCAGTGCAGGTGTACTGAGGCAGGCTGCCGGGCAGGCAGGCCTACAGTAAGTACAAACACTGTGCAGTGCGGGGCATGCGATGCTGTTGAAGTGCTGGAGTGCAATTGCGTGCCCATTCACCCACCCACTGTCCCAGCCCCATCCCTCACCCAAGCGATACGCGAAAGTGGCGCACTCCTCGCTGTGCAGGCACTGGTCTGCCAGCTCCCCCAGACTCCCCGCCTTCACACATTCGCCGGTCTCAGGCCTGCTTGTGGCAGGCAACATGCGGCAAGGGGGGCAGGTGTGGTTGGTCGGGGCAGCCCAGCCGGCCTGAGCATACAGCACACATACACGACTGCCGCCCACCCACTCAACTTCCTCCTGCTGCTTAGTCCTGGGCCCTCACCTCAGCGAGCCCTCGCACGGATACGCGCCGCTGAGCACAATCGTCTCCCCGATCACGCGGCGGAAGCCCGGCAGCTGTGGGGCCCACAGCGTGTTGGGCGCGCCCGCCACAAACGGCACATCGGGGCCGGACGCCAGCAGGGCGGGCGGCAGGCTGTTGAGGGCATTGGACAGGGGCTGCAACCGCAGCTCGCCTGCAGGCCCAGCGGGGAGGGAATGCAGCGGGAGATTATGACCACTGCCCTGTGTGATCCTCCAAGAGTGCGCCAGGGCATGCCGGTTGCATGTTGCCTGGGATGCATGCTGTTCAACCATCGTGGAGCAGGCACCGTGTGCAGGCCAGGTGCAACGTGCTGCCCAACTCACACTGCCTGAGGGCCAGGGTGACATTCTGGCCGCGCTGCTTGCCAGCGTACAAGCAGCCGTCGCGCTGGCCGCAGTAGTTGAACACGGTGCACACGCGCCGGCCGGCCTTTATGTTGAAAGCCGTGCACTCTCGGCAGCAGGCCTGGGGGGATGGCACACCATCCAGTGTGGCAACCACGTCACCACGGTACAGGGCGTTGGCGCCCACGTGGCAGCCCTGCAGGGCAGGCGGGTGGGAGCGCAGCAGAGCAGGGAGAGGTGTCCAATTGGTCACAGTGGTGGCACACCGTGGCAGCAAAGCCCCATTATTGCATGCATCGGCGGGCTGCACGAACTGTTTGACAAGTGCTGAATCATACTGCCCAGCTCAGCCCACCTTGTACGCCAAGCTGTCGGGTGCATCGGCTCCCGTGGCACGGATCTCCTCGTCGCTGGGCTGGTCCTGCTGAGCCGCGTCAGCGAACATGAAGGCGTTGCGCTGTGCGATGGAGGGCAAGGCATGGTGGGAGGATGAGCCATCGTGGGAAGCACAAGCAGCAGCAGGTGCGCCGCACAGTGCTCTGGCCATACGCTGCCTCTCATGAGAGTTCTGACCATCACACCAGCAGAGAGCACTGGGTTGGTGCAAGCGTGANGCCCAGACAGAAAGCACGGGGCTGTTGGCGGCCCTAAAAGGCTGAGCAGCTCACCAGCGACTTGGCGGACTCGGTGAGCACGACACTGTATGCATCAGGGCTAACAAAAGCGTTTTCATTTGTGGGCACCTCCGATTTCAACACCGCCAGAGGCTTCTGCGAGCAGCCGTTGGTGCCTGCGGGGCCAGGGCGCGCACAGCAGCGGTGCAGGTGAGGCGGGCCGCTGCGGCAGCGGCGTGGCATGGGGTCACCTGAGCTGCCTCTGCCCTGCTTCACAATGCACCACAGGCTGCCCTCTAGAAGGTGACCCTCTCACCGTTGGCATACACAGTGACCGCCAGGCAGTCGTGGCCCATGCGGATGCAGTTGGACATGGCGCTGACAATGCTTGAGAACGCGCAGATGCCGTCCACTTCCGACATGGGGCCTGCACGGTCAGGCGGGCTGGGATGCACCCCGTGACTACAACATGGATGCAGCACCGCCCTGCAGCACCAGGCACATCTGCAGTGATGCAAGCTTGTTGCGGCACGCGGGCCACCCGCAGGCGCTGCTGGCTGCTGCAAGCTGGCAAGGAGATGGCCGCCGGGGCATGGTACCATGGGGCGGGACCAGTATCCCGTGCCGCGCACATGCAAAGTCGGCTCCAAGGATGGCCTGAGCCAGGTAGGTGGGGAAGGCTTCGAGTACAGGTCCTGGGAAGTTGTGCACAGGAAATCCTGCGACATATATGGGGAGGGCAATGGGACAGGCCATGAATGTGAGGTGCCACCCCACCAAAACGAGGCAGCAGCAGCTGCCCAGCCGCCTTGAGCCCCTGGTGGCTCCCACGGCGGCTGAGGCAGGCATACGCGCCAAGCCCAGCTCTGCAGTCCAGGCAATGCACATGAAGGGCCGACAGCAAGCGACTTCGGCAACATGCAGACGCCGACCCCCGCGCGCATGCCGCACCTGAGACTGCGCCCGGCGCCGGACTGCGCCCCGCCGGCAGCGTGCAGTTGCGCGAAAGCAGCAGGCAGTCGCCCTGCGCCATCTGCCCAAGGTAGTTGTTGGTGCAGCCGCCCTGCAGGCAGCGAAGGCGCAGCATGCAAGCTAGCTGAGGGCTGTTCTTGGGCGGCTTCGTCCCGTCCCAGTGCCGCCGCCGCCGGCGGGACTGGGCCTGGTGGAAGGCGGGCAGCCCTGCAGGCCCTCGCACGAGCTCACCTGGACGCCACAGTGCGTGAAAAATGTGCAGGAGGGGAGCGCGGCGCGGCAGAGCGCCGCACACTCGCTGGGACTGGCCACGCTCGCTGAGCCGATGGGGACGCCGTGCCATACCGATCCCGGCAACAGGGCCGTCTGCTCATGCTCGCCGCGTGGGATGAAGAGCTCGCTGGGCCGCACAGCATCCTCCGCCCCAGGTGTGACTGCTGCAGCCACACTCAGGGCTGTGCAGCAGAGGCTAAGCAGCGCTAGCAACATGTAGAACGAAAATAAAAGGCCAGATGGCCTGCCGGCCGACGGGAGGCCGCCGGCGAGCCACTCTCTTGTAAGCGCAGGCAGGGCGGAAGAGGGGAGAGCGGGTGTGGAGCGCGTTGCAAGTGGAGCGCTGGAAACTCAGGGAGAGAGTGACGGGCGCACCCGCGCGGGAGGAGTTCAGGGTAATGAGGTGCAAAGGCTGACGGCAGCCTCCGGCGCGCCCGGCGCTGTGCCCAGAGGTTGGGTCACACCTCATCCGCCCACTATCACCTTCAGAACTATGAGAAGCCGCCATAGGTGGCGGTCAACACAGCAAGGCGCGCTCAAACCCAACTGGAGGCAGCCAAGAGCGATAAGTGGCCACCATGCGCCGCTTGTCCCTTGGATCCCTCCCCTGCATGCTGTCCGGTGGCCCCAGTTTTGAATGCCGCAGTCCCCACATGTCATTACAAGAAGCAGGTGAAGCAACGCAGCAGCAGCATTGAGGTAAGCTGTGGAAACATAACAAAGCAAGCTGGTGCAGCAASCGCCSCTGCCAGGCRCGCGCCGCAAGGGCAGCAGCATGTGCCGCCCAGGGCCCGCCGCCGCCGGCCCGCGCTGACAGGCGGCCGGCCGCCTCACAGCAGCGCCATGTCCTCCTCCCCCAGCGCCGCATTGCACTTGGCTGCCGCCGCCAGCACGGCCTCCAGCCGCGCCGCCTCTGTCGCCCGGGCTGATGCGCGCTGCGAGTCGGTGCGAGCCACAGCCCGGCTGTCGCCCACATCTGGGCAGGCGCCTGCGAGAAGAGTGGTGGGAGTATTCAGGCAGGAGTGATGGGTGCGCACCCGTTGTGCCAACACATGTCATTCCACATGCAGAGCAGGCACCGCTGCAATCGTGCTGCGCCGCGCATGGGCCCCCGGCCGCACCCACCTGGGTTGAAGCAGCGGCGCAGGTTGGGCGACAGCTTGAGGCACAGCACGCCGCCGCGCTCGGTGCCCACCAGCAGCACGGGGTGGCGGCTGTTGAAGGCCAGCTTGGTGAGGCGCGCCTTGGACGCCTTTTGCACGCAGGCCGCGCCTGCCCGGCTGTGCGCCAAGTCAAACACGTGCACATGGCCGCGGTCGGTGGCTGCCGCAAACACTGTGGACGACTGCGGCGCCCAGGCCACGTCCCCCACAGGCGCCCCCAGGTCAAAGCTCAGCACCGGCTGCGGCAGGACAGGGCAGGCGAAGATGTGCTGGAGTCAGCAGCCAGCACCGCTAATAGTGGGTGGGCAGACGACACAGCAGGTGTACGCATGTCTGCTGCTCTCCCGCCGCCCAGTGCGCAGATCCTCCCCAGCAGCAGCCCCTCCCACCTTGGGCTGCAGTGAGTCCCACAGCTTGACCTTCCAATCTGCTCCCGCCGACAGGAAGGTGCGGCTGTGCAGGCCGTTCCAGCGCACAGCGTACACCGGCAGCTGGTGGCCCGGCCGATATGCCTGCGGCAGCGGAAGCGCGCGTAGGAGCACCGCTTCTTCATGCGGCCTGCTCTCTTTTCCTCAGGGTAAACTTCTCGCAAAAAGTGCAGCACTGCTACGTCAGCATATGTTGGTGCCGTGTGCTTCACCCAGGCTCACAAGGCGGGCTCAACAGGCCACGCTGGGTACCCGCTTCCCGCCTCCCTTCCCCAGCCCCACCTGCAGGTACTCGCTGGCATAGGCGGTGGAGCACTTGTACAGGGAGCCGTCCTCGGCGCCCACCACAAACAATGTCTCCTGATCGCGGTTGAAGTCGAAGCAGCAGCCGCCTGCAGGTTCCAGGCAGGGCACACGCTGGAAGGCGGTTGAGCAGGCACAAGGGCAGCATGCATCTCCTCCCCTCGTGCACACAGGCAGCATGCATTTTCTGTGTTCTTAGCACCACATTGCATCTCCCTCTGCACCTGCAATTCCTGCAGCGGCCTCCCCGCCCACATCCTGCCCCGCCGCTCGGCCGCTGCCGCTGCCGCTGCTGGCACCGGTGGCAGGCCGTGAGCTGTCGGCTGGCTCGGCGGTGCTGCCGCTGGGGCTGTCGTCCCTGCCCCGCAGGCTGCACAGCTCCATCAGGGCCTGGTGCATCAGCTCATTCCTGCTGACTGTCCACAGCGTGACACGTCCATCTGTGGAGATGGAGGCCAGCTGCAGCTCATGGCCCGCAGTGCGTTGCCACGCCACCTGCCACACCGGGTCGGCGTGCTTGCCGCTGCGTGGCGTGGAGCGGTACAGCGGCTCGCCACCACCTGCAGGCAGGGCAGGCATTGCAGCAGTCGCGGCGGCAGCAGGGCTTGCAGGAGGTGGGCATGGAGCAGGATGCATTGCTGGTTGCGCAGCAACAAGCACAACAAATGCAGCAGCCCAGCGCCAGCCCAGCAGCAAGCCCAGTTGCCCAGCTTGTTGCATCAGCCAACCAAGCACTGCCCCTGCTGTGAGGCACTCACCCATGCGCACGTCAAAGATGGCGATGTGGCCATCGTAGCAGCCCACCGCCAGCAGGGCTGGGTGCTCCGGGTGGAAGTCCAGGCACATCACGCCCGCAGCGGTGCTGAAGCTGAACTCGGGGTGGCCGGGGTTCTTCAGGCTGTACACCGCCACCAGGCCTGCAGCCAGGTGTGGCAAGGGGTGGTTCGCAGTACTGAGTTCTTCAGGTTGCAGAGCGCCGCACACTCGCTGGGACTGGCCACGCTCGCTGAGCCGATGGGGATGCCGTGCCATACCGATCCCGGCATCATGGCCGTCTGCTCATGCTCGCCGCGCGGGATGAAGAGCTCGCTGGGCCGCACAGCGACCCCGCCCCTGGTGTGACTGCTGCAGCCACCCTCAGGGCTGTGCAGCAGAGGCTAAGCAGCGCTAGCAACATGTAGAACGAAAATAAAAGGCCAGATGGCCTGCCGGCCGACGGGAGGCCGCCGGCGAGCCACTCTCTTGTAAGCGCAGGCAGGGCGGAAGAGGGGAGAGCGGGTGTGGAGCGCGTTGCAAGTGGAGCGCTGGAAACTCAGGGAGAGAGTGACGGGCGCACCCGCGCGGGAGGCACTCAGGGTGCCTCCAAGTCTCCATCCCGCAGTCCCCACACGTCATCAACAAAGAGCAGGTCAGTGCTGACCTGCACTTCCTCTGGCGATGCTGTAAAGTACAGAAGCAGCCCTCCAGAGCCTGCAGCCAAAAGCCCAGCAGCCCAGCACCCACCTGTGGTGGGCTTGAGGAAGTCGAACGAGCCGTAGCCCACGGCAAACATGTCAAAGTAGCGGGGCGACCAGGCGATGGCGGTGACGGCGCGGCTCTTGGCCCGCTCATTGGTGAACTCCCACAGCGGCATCAGCGTGCCCTCATCTGGCTTCACAGCGTCCGCAGGGTCATCCCAATACTGCGCAGGGAGGCCAGGAGCAGGAAGGTGCTGGGTAGGTTGAGCGGCAGAACCGACTTAAATCAGCCTCACACGCGGTTTGCACATACCTCACCGCCTCACCAGCCACCAGCCCGACAGCAATCGTGCCCCTTCATGCACGCTCCGCCCACCTTGAAGTCCATCACCCGGTCGCAGTACATGTTCTGCTGCACCATGCGCTCCATGAGCTTGGCTGCCTGGCCAGACAGCGGCGCCAGGCTGACGCCGCCATCCTGCAGCATTGCACAGGGCAGGAAGAAAGCGTTATTTGCCAACTTGTGGGCGGGTGCACGACGCCTGCATCAGCACAAGCCTGGGTGTACGATCCCGACCAAGCACTGGCTGCATTGGCGATGTACAGCTGCTTGACCTGAGCAGCAGCTCATCACCCTCATACAGTCACACAACCCCACCTGCTCCTCGTCCCCAGGCAGCGCCAGCGCCCCAGCTGCCCCAGCTGCCCGCCCCGGCTGCTGCCCCACTGCTGCCGTCTGCTGCGCTGAGCGCGCCTCACGCCGCGCCGCCTGTGCCTTCTGCCGCGCCAGCTCCTCCGTCTGCCGCTGCCGGTCCTGGTCTGCCACGTAAGCCTCATATATCTCCCAGCGTGAGCAGGAGCCAGAGGCAGTGGTGGTGGGCGGCGGCTCCGTCATGGTGCCGCGGTCGCGCGGCCGGCGGTGCCCCGTCTGCGCGCCGCGGTCGGCGCAGTTGAATTGATTGTGCAGGCGGGCGGCGCCCTCACCCTCCCCCGCTGCCGGCCCCACTGAGGCCTCGGCCCGCAGGGTGCCACCCGCCTCGCTGGGGCGCACCTGGCCGCTGCTGCCGGCCTCACCGCCGCCATGTGCTGCCGTGACGCGGCGCGAGGCAGCTGTCACGCGCCGCGAGTGCGCCAGCAGTGCGCTGCTTTCGCGGCGGTGGCGCTCTCGCGCCGCCTCGTCGCTGTCGCGGTGCATGAGGCTGCCGCCCAGTGCAAAGTGCTGCAGCTGCTGGTCGATGATGGGCTCTGGCCGGAAAGCGCGGTCTTTGTAGCTGTAGCGCACCAGGCTGGCGGGCGCCGACGGGTTGCCCGCTGTCAGCGAGCGGCCCACCTCCTCCTCCAGCTCCGCCGCCGACAGCTGCAGCTGCCCGGGCGGGCGCACCACCTCACGGATGGGCTGCAGGGCGGGAGTGGGCGGGAGCGAGGGGCTTGAGAGGCGGCTGTAGTATGGAGGCGGCAAGCCAGCGCACATGGCGGAAGCCGTCCCATGTGTATCGGCAGGCTTTCACCACAGCTACAAAGCTTACCACTGCATAATCGTCTGCAGCAGGCGCGGTGTCGTGCTGCGCCAGCGCCGGCACCGGGGTGGGTGCTTTGCGCCCCGCCTCGCCGCCAACCTTGCCGCCGACGCCGCCCTTGGAGGAGGCCGGCCGTGCAGCTGGCGATGCGGGCCCGGCTCCTTTGGCTGGGGAGCGCGCCCTGGACGCGGAGGCGCCATCCGAGGCCTGCCGGGGAGGTTGCGGGGCACGGGGGCTCGGTTGCGGTCGCTGCCGCGGTGGGGGCGGATTTCCAGGGGACCGGTGCGTCTCACCTTGCGTAGCAGCGGCATGCCGCGCCCCGCCGACAGCCGGAAAGGGAGTCAAAGGCGGTGCCCGTTCGTTTGCTGCTCTCTAGGCCCCTCAACTGCTGCCACTCGATGTGGGCGATCCAAAATAAGCTCAGGATGCAGGCCAAGCGGCGCAAGGCCGGCCATCCAGCCTGCATTTGCCCTCTCGCTGGCCAGCCGCCCCAATTGGCCAGACCCTTGCGCCCAGCAATCGAGGCTCAGCTCTAGTATTCATCCATTTGCAGCTGCCCCCTGCTTACCCCTCCTCCGCGATGCTGCGAAGTGTCGCCGCCTCCCGGCTTGCCCGCCCCGCCGGCCGAGCCCCTGGCCGGCGAGGCATGGCCTCAGAGGCGCCGCCGCAGCAGCCAGGTGCGTTGCAGGAGCTGTGTGCGATGGCCGTCGCCGCCGCCGCCACCCTGCCGCCGCCTGCAGCTCGTGTCGGCCGCTGCCGTCGGTGTCTATTTCAACCACATGAGCCTTTAATCTTCTTCCATCCCCACAGGTTTCAACCCCGATGAGCCACCGCCGCCGCCGCCCAACGTGTTTGCTGCTGTGGGAGCCATGGGCGCTGGCGGTGCGCAAAGGCCGCACTCTTTCTTGGTCTTGCTGCTTTGCCACAGCACATCAATTCAGCTCGTGCATTGATTTCCACATATTATGGGCCTGGGTTGCTGGGGCTATGTCGTTCATGTATTGCAAGGCACCGCGTTGATGTTTACCACCTGCTTCCCCTGCAGCGGTGGGCGCGGTGTTCATTGCGGCGGTGGGCGTGTGGGGCGTGTTCAAGATGGCCTTCTATGTGGCCTCTGAGACCGGCCGCAGCATCAATGCCGACAAGGCGGCCAGCAGCAGCGGCGGCAGCAGCGGCGGCAGCAGCGGCGGCAGCAGCGACGGCAGCGGCAACGGCATCCAGCCCGCCTCACCGCTGGAGCGGGCGTGGTGGCAGCAGCAGCAGCAGGCGGGTGASKKGCSGCTGTGCTTTGGTCATTGCTGTTGGCGCTGCCTGTGCGGAGCAGTGCCGGCTCAGCACGCAGGGCAACCTGCATGCCTGCTTGCAAAATGAGCGTGCATATTGAAGTGAACACATCCGCCCTCCACCCTGCACAGGCATGTCGCCTACCAGCTTTGCAGCAGCAGCAGCAGCAGCAGCGTGGGGCAGCCAGAGAGGATTGTGATGTAGCATAACAGCAAAGCTGTGTTCAGCAGGCCAGCAGCGGTCGGCTCGAGCGAAGGACTGCTCGGGCCGCTAAACCCTAAACGGCCACTGGGTTGCCTGCTCCCGTCTGCCTGCTGGACAGCACGCGGCCACGTGAGCCCCTGAGCCAATCTTTTTTGTAACTGGGTTGCGGTGTGTAAGCGTGTGCACTGCAAGGCCAAAGGTGTGCGAGGTTGTGGTGAACTTGCTGGCGCTGCTCTGCCGCCGCCGCCGCCCGCCGCCGCCGCTCCGCCGCAGGCGCATTGCGGCTCCCCACCCGTTTGCAAGGAGCGCCCGACACCCACAAACGGTTTTGAAAGCGGAATGGGGAATGGGAGAGCCTGCTGCCTGCTGGGCGTGGGAGCCTGCTGCCACAAAGCGGGCTGCCCGGCCATCGCCTCCGCCTTGCCATTGCCGCCTGCCCAGCCCGTTCCGCCGCCCCAGCTGTCCAGCCATGCCGGTCGCCGCCTTCACGAGCCTGGGCAACAGCGCCAAGGGTGAGAGGCGCTCGGGGGGCGTCGATCGCTTGCCCAGCACACCGCCCCGGGCCCCTGGGCCTTGGGTCTGCTGTCGGGGCGCCCACCCGCGCGCACTCGCCTGCCTCCCACCTGCAGACCTGCTCTACGGCWCCGCCAAGGCGGGCAAGTACCMGTATGACAAGGTCCTGAACGTCAGCAGCAAGACGGTCGATGGCGTGGTGAGGCGGCGGGCCTGCAGCGGCCGCAGGCGGGCCGGGRGAGGCCGRGCTKGTCACSGGGCTTCGCSGTCGCCCSCCGGCAGCCCCCSCCCCCGCCGATGCGCTCCAGCAGTTGCCCGTGATCCCGATCGACCGCTGGCGGCGGTCAATGCCGTTGGGTTTGGCGCCGCCCGGCCGGCGGCGGCGCGGGGTGCCTGTTTTTGCCTTGCGAGTGGTACTCACTGCCCACCACCCCCTGCCCACCCGCAGGAGTTCACCGTGAGCGCTGTGGGCAAGGATGACAAGCTGGACATGGCGCTCAAGGGCGCATACGCGGCCAACAAGTACAGCGTGACCGCCTCGCTGGCGCAGAGCGGCAAGGTGCGGCCCTGCAGCAGCAGCAGTGTGCAGCGTGCAGCATGCGCAGAGCCTGCAGCAGCGTGGCGCACAGGCCGCGAGGCAGCAGGGGCTGCGCTGCTTGCAGCGGCGGGTTGCAGCAGGGCTGCACAGCTGTGCCGCTTCGGTCGCCCAACAGCCGCACGCTGCCTGCTCATGCTGCTGCTCCAGACACCCCACCAGCCATTGTTTGACACGGCTGAGTGGTTTCATACCCTCGTGCTGCAGCTGGCTGTGGCTGTGGGCTACAAGGAGCTGGTGCCCGGCCTGACCCTGGGCCTCACCGGCAACGTGCCCGACACCGACTCGGGTGCGCGGGGTGTGCCAGGCCAGCTTTTTATCAATTCAACGGTCAAAACACCGATCTGACCTGTTGGGTGTGCACAATTGCTGTGCAGCCATGCAAGCTGCCCGGTCAGGTGCCTTTTGCGGACATGGTGCCCTCATGCTGCCCATGTGAGCAACGCCTTCTCCGTCGGTCCTCCACCCGCTGCAGCCAAGCTGGGCATTGACTACAGCGGCGTGCCGCACCTGCTGGTCAAGTCCTCCGTGTCCCTCACCGCCGCGCCCAAGGTGGGCCGGGGGGCTGTGGGGGCGGCACAGCACTGAACCCAAGGCGTGCCCCGTTGCTTGGCGGGGCATCACCTGCCTTGCAATGGCGAGCTNGGAGAGGCAGCCTTGTGCGAGCATCCCCTGCTCACGTGCATCCCGCAGCTAATGCAAGATGCCACCCACCCCGTGCCCGCTGCTCACAGGTGGACGTGGCTGTGACCAGCGGCCTGAACGACGTGACCGTGGGCGGCGAGGTGTCGTACGACGCCGCCAAGTCCGCCATCACCAAGGTGCGCCCCACTGCTGTACACACATGTGCTGCCTTTGCTGGATTTCAGCTGTGCTAGGCTTGGCTGGTGCGTACGACGCCGCCAAGTCCGCCATCACCAAGGTGCGCTTCGCTTCAGATATTCAACTGGTTTTGTGGCCATTGGTGCCATTTGTGTGGGCATTGGTGCCGTGGCAGGGAGCTGTTGTGTGGCGTGGCGAGCTGGCCACCAACCCTTGAGTCTGAGGTTGCCAGGAGCAGCTGGGAAACACAGCGCAGGTGGTGCCACCGTCTGCAGGCAGTGATCGCTGGGCAGCCGTCTGGCACATGACCTCACTCACCCCTTGCCTGCTCCCTCCTGTCTGTGCCTGCAGTGGACGGTGGGTGTGGGCTACACCGCCTCCGACTACCAGGCAGCGCTGCTGTTCAACGACGCGCAGAAGGGTGGGTGCTGTGCACAGCAGACCTGGTAGCATGGCTTGCATGCTCAACCAGCTGTGTCCCGCAGTTGCACCAGGGCAGCCATGTTGTGCTGCATGCATGCTCCATGCAACCCCCCAGCACCACTGCCATCCTGCGCGTCTCACCTCACAAACCCTGCTCCCTTGCCCTTCCGGTTCTCGCAGCCACCGCGCTGCTGTCCCACCGCGTGACCTCTGACACCACCATTGGCGCTGAAGTGGTGCGTGACCTGGCGGCCAACACCACCTCCTTCGCGGCGGGTGAGTGGCGGGCCTACTTCGCTGGTTGATGATATGTGGGGCTGACACGGCGGGGCACGGTGGCACTGAGCGATGATCGTCGCTGTGCAGGGCCTGCATTGCAAGGTCACTGCGCCGCAAA
>JADXDR010000118.1:46381-56819 GCA_025026875.1 Chlorella ohadii
GGGCGGGTCAGGGCAGGGCGGGTGTGTCATGGGAGGGTGGGCGGGTCGCAGTGGGGCGGCGCAAAAGGCTGCAGTGCAGCTGGCTCAAAGCAGCTCTGCTGAGCAGATGCAGAGCAGGCATGAAAGCAACAGCTTCCTTGGCGACATGCATACAGTGCATCGCCCCGCCCCGCCCAGCCTGAGCCTGCCTGTCAGGGCAGCCAGAGGGCTTGCCTGCCGGTTGGCAAGGTGCGCAAAGTACCAGAGGCCCAGCGGCGTTTCGTGCAGCAGGCGCTGGGCCGCTGCCATGAAGGGCCGCTGCCACGCCGCCTGCTTGGCCTCGTGCTGGCACCGCAGCGAGATGTCAAACAGCTGCAGGTGTGAGAGGGGTAAGGGGGCAGCTTGTGACTGTTGGTGTGGCGGCAGGAGGCAGGAGCATCCGGGCTGGGAGCGCTCGGTGGCAGAAGGCGGGCCCAACTGCTGCACACACGGCAGGAGAGGCACGACCTGCCATCTCAGCGGTAGCTGGCGCAAAAGCATCAAATCCCAGCGGTAGCTGGCGCAAAAGCATGCACATGCATGCTGACGTGCCTGCCAGCCGTGCTGGCGCACCTGCACAGCGCGAACCAGGGAGGGATCATCGATGGCGGCCTGCAGCCCCACCTCGCCCCCCGCTGCAACCGGCAGGAGAGCAGGCGGAGGGGCAGGCTGAGTTGTGCGCCGGTTCATGCACGCGTGTCAAGCACTCAACCAAGAGCCTTTCTTCGCACTATGCTCATCGTTGCTCCTGCTGCAGCTGCTCCTCGCGGCCAGTGCGACAAGGCATGCCCCATGCAAGCATAAATCAGCTGCCCCCAACCAGCTGCCCACCTGAGTTGCACAGCAGCACTGCCGGCTCACGCACCACTTCCTGGATGAACGCCCGCAGCTGGCGGCTCCACGTGTGGAAGGTGAACAGGCCCGCCTCGCCGCTGCTGGTGGCCGCCGGCAGCGGCTCCCGACGGTGCAGCGGGCACCGCTTGTCGCTGTACCCAAATCCTGCGGCCATGAGAGAGCGGCGGGAGGTGCACGTGGCAATCTGCTTGCAGCAAAGCTTATTCTGCCAACTAACAAGGGCGTGTACTAGACAGATCTGGCGTTCCGCATTTACATCCCTGGCAGCACACCATGCCAGCCCTCAGCCTCTCGCACCTAGCAGGTCGAGCGCGAATGCCCGGCAGTGCTGCCCCAGCGCTGGCAGGTTGTGCCGCCAATGGTCGGCATTGGCACAGAAGCCATGCACACACACCACGGCTGGCCCGCTTGTGCCAGAGCGCAGGTAGCGCACGCGTCGGCCATGCCAGAGCCACCAACACTCGCTCACGCCTGATGCAGCCGCTTGCTGCTGCTCCGCAGCAACCGCGCCTCCGCCTGCACGTGCTGCCGCTGCCGCTGCCGCTGCTGCTGCTGTTGCGGCCAGATCCACCACGTCTGTTGCTACTGGTGGTGCCGCTGTAGCTGATACGGCCGAGAGCTGCCTGGCCGGGGCTGGCCACGTGTGCGGTGTAGACAGATCTGCTGTGCAGCAGAGGGGCGGCAGAGGCGGCGGCACCGCTGCGGGTTCGGCCGGCGCCGAAGGGCTGGGCCGTGCAGCGGCCTCGGCGTGCACTCGTACGCTCTCATGAGATCGTGTATGGCACGTTGCTGGCCGTGTAAAGCGCGGGGGAGGCCGCTGGAGGGAGCGCCGGCACCGACCGAGCTGCAGGCCGGCTAAACCAGTCTCCGGCGCCTCGTTTGACGCGTAGGAAGTAATCACAAGCATCACGAGCCATCCGCTCGCGCAGCTAGGGCCCCGCAGCAAGTAGGGTTTGTCGGCAAGCGTTCTTTAAGCCGTGGCGCAACGGCGACAAAAACAAACATCCAGTGTGGAACGCCCTACACGTGAGATGAATCAAAGCCCTCCATGCACATGCCCAGCGTGCCGTGCCGCCGCTCACCGCCGCCGTCGTCCACCCAATTGGTAGCAAGGCTGCCACTGCTGTTCACTCGCAATTGCACAGGCTGTCTGGGCAGCGCCGAAGGTGCAAGGCAGGAGCTGCAGTGCCAGGCAGAAATGGAAAAGTGACCCAGCTGTTCTTCTCAAAGCTGAGCTGTGCTCTCACGGTCAGACAGGCTGCAGCTGTCAATATTGGCAATTAGTTGCCAGGCCAGCTGCAAACGTTCTGCAGCGCTTCGTGAGATTGCTGGTGATGCGGAGGCCATTCTGGCTTGCTCTGCCGGCTGACCAACTGTTGGGGAGGTGTGGCATTGACTGCTTCGGAAGCAGCCGAGCGGGCACCACCTGCCGCCGGCGGCGACGGCTACGTGCGTGGGCGGACAGACCGTTGGCATCGGTGCTCTGACTGTTGGCATCGGTGCTCTGTTGTGGCCCTCCTGTCTGCAGCCTATGATCGTGTGCTTTTTTTGTAAGCAGCAGCGCCAGCGGCGGGTTCAATGTGCGGACTGGCGGACTGCGAGCGGCAGACGGCAGGCGAGGCCCTTGCGGGCCGCGGGCGACATGGCCATGTCACATGACGTCTGCCAAACTTGGGTTTTCCTCTGGTGACCTGCTTTACTTCACGCCTCCCGGCGTGTAAGGGCAGTTTGCTTCCCACCAGATCAATGAAGGACAGTTGAATGCTCCAAGAAGCAGGCGCAGCTTCCGCGACGGCGCCCCCGCCACCACACATGCAGCGCGGCGACCGACGTTGCTGAAGCTGGTGACAAGGAAACCGCGTGCTGTATATCTACCCCTATCGCCTCCCTCGCATTGTAACATGAAGGCTCGCAGCTCTTCGCACACGCTCGAGCCCCTGCCTGAGGACTCGGCGCAGGAGCTGCCCGCACCGCAGCAGCAGCCGGGCACCGCCGTTCGCGCAACGCGTCGAGGCAGGTGAGCAGCGGGGCGCGGACTGGAGGGGCAGGAGCTGGGTGGCGGCGCGCTGCCACTGCCGACACTGCGGCTGGCGGCGGCGCAGCTGGCTCTGCCAGCAGGGTGTTGCTGCACAGGGCTGCGATTGGTCAGGCCTGGCCTCACGCCGCCCAGACGTCGACCCTGCAAGGCAGGAGCCGATGCCTGATGCCTGGGCCATGGCAGCGGTTGTGCGTGTTCAGCGTGCTCCGGCTTACCCGCTTTATTTGCTGCAAACACAGGATGGACCACAGGGCCTGTGAGAAGGAAATCGAGGGGCTGAAGGCGCACGCAGAAACGCAAGAGCGTCAGCTGGAGACGAAGAACATGCAGCTGGCGTGCCAGCAGGCGCAGCTGGCGGCGCTGCAGGCGCAGCTGGCGGCGCAGCAGACGCAGCTGGCGGCGCTGCAGGCGCAGATCACGGCTGAAGAGGCGCGCTTCGCACGCCTGCAGGAGCAGAAGCAGGGTCTGCTCGAAGCTAAGCACGCGCTGCAGCAGCGTGTGGACGAGCTGGAGCAGGCGCAGCAGCCGCGCTCCGAGGGTGAGAGCTGGTTGTAGTGGCATGCCTGTGCTTGCGCCCAGCCACGCTGCCAGTGCTGTGCAAGCAAGCAGCCCCATGGGGAGCTGCCCTGCGCCGCTGCTGGTTTGACAACTTTTTCTGGGCAACACAAGCAGTGTGCCTGGATCTGCAGTCCTCCTGCCCCAAATCTCCGACTCTGCTCCTGCTTCCATCTTCCCGCCTTCTGTAGGGTCGCGCGGCACCCGGGCCATGCAGACCGGCTCTAGCTAGGCTTGAAATCCAGCCAGGCCTAACAGGTGCGGGCTGCCCGGCTGCTTGTGGAATGTGTGCTCATTTGTAGGCCCGCTTGCTTGGCAATGCATCCGATGCCAGGGTGATGAGTCAGTGCCAGGGATTCTGCAAGCCACCAATGCACCAATGTGAGTGGCTTATGAGCCCAACAGCTTGCTTGTGCCCAGCTCTGGCTGCTCCATGCACCCTGCCCTCTCCTTGCAGAGCAACCGCCGCCCGGGCCGAGTTCTGCGCCCTGCGCACGCCACAAGACCCGAGCTGTGCGGCCAACAGACTCTGAGCGGTTGCGAGCCAGAGCAGCCGCCCTTGCTGCAGCTGTAGAGCTAGGCAGCTATGAAGATGTACTGCGTGTGCCGGTGATAGCCAGCCTGTAAACCAGTGCGTGGGAAACCGCAGTACAAAGAGTCAGTCACCAGGAAGTGGCATGGCACCTGACTGTGACGGCCAGCACATGGGTGGGGTGCAGCAACACCTGCAATCTGCAGCCTTGCATCGGTCGGCGCCTACCCCGCAGCTACACTGCCACTGCTTATGCCTCTGCACCAAATGCTCGAGGACATTAACAAAAGGGAGCCAACATTCAAATAAAGTGCAGTGTTATCACATGATAGCAAATAATCAATGCATCGCATCTCTCTGACTGCTGTGCCGTGCATCCACGCTCTGGCGCTGCTATCACAGGGCTGCAGGCGGCACCGAACAAACCTCTGCCGCATATAAGCGGTGCACCACCGCCACATCAGCGCTGCAGCACCGCCACCTCGCGCACGACTGCCGCCGGCCGGCGGTACCGGCGCAGCAGCAGGGAGGAGCAGACCACCGACACGCTGGAAAAGGCCATGCAAGCTCCCGCCACCCAGGGCGGCAGCTGCACCCGCATCCACGGGTAAAGGGCGCCCGCCGCCAGCGGAACCATCAGCGCATTGTAGCCCAGAGCCTTTGAAGAAAGGGGGAGGGGCAGAGGAGGAGAAAGAGAAGTTGGTGGGGTGCCTTAGCCTGATCACAGGAGGCCCATGAGCAGGGGTTGGTGGGGTTGGTGGGGCGAGCACAGGGCGGTGGGCGCATGGCTGTAGAAGGGCCCAGCCAGCACTGGCTGGGTGCCCAACCGCCGCGGGCCAACCGCCGCTGCTGCCCGGAGGTGCAGCATCTCTGCCAGCGACGGGATTGCATGCAACAAGTGCACAGCCAGGGCTCACCCACACATAGTTGAGGCGGATGCGGGCAAAGATGGTGCGGGACAGGTCCAGCGATACCAGCACATCCTCCTGCGGTGGGATCAGGCCAGTAAGACACAGCTAATGGGGAGGTGAACGAGCGAGCCTCAGGCAAGTGGGAGGGGAGCAGCAGGAGAGCAGCAGCCGGGTGGTTGCGCCATGGCTGATTGGCAGCCTGGTGCCGGCACAGGCACCGAGACCCTCCAGCACCCTCCGGCCAGCGCTCGCATGCTCTGAACGCAGAACCTTTGGGAACCACAACCCAATGACGAGCAGGCCCCATGGCAATGAAGCAGCAATGCTCCTCGCTCAATGCCACCAGCCACCTGCCCCTGCCTCTGCAAACCTCACCAGGTCGCTGCGCATCAGCACATAATCGGCCGCCTCAATGGCCACATCCGTGCCGCTGCCCACCGCGATGCCCACATCTGCAGCGGAGTATAATTTGCTTGGGCAGCGCGCTCAATGGCCTGCACTGGGGGTGCAGCACGTCTGCCATGCAGGCGGGACAGGCATCTCAATACCACAACAGTCGCGGCAGTCGCCACACCACCACCAGTGCCGCACCTGCTTGTGCCAGCGCGGGGGAGTCGTTGACGCCATCCCCCACCATGGCCACGCCACCCGCCCCCGGCCGCTGCTGCAGCTCCCGGATCTTGGCCACCTTGCCGGCAGGCATCACCTCGGCTGCATGGAAGCAAGGGACGAAACAGCGGGTCGAGCCTTCAAAACTGCTACATTGCTGGGAGCAGCAGCAACACTCCTCAGCGCCCCATGCACACTGCAGAGCCTCAGCTCAACTCCCAGCCCACCTGCCACCTCAGCGCCCCATGCACAATGCAGATCCCCCACCGCTGCAAATCCCAGCCCACCTGCAACCTCTGCAATGCCCAGCTGTGAGGCAATGGCCCGAGCGGTGCGCCAGTTGTCCCCCGTCAGCAGCACAGGGGCCAGCCCCTGGGCAGCCAGCGCACCCACCACACCGCTGCAGGAGGGCAGAGCAGAGCAGGGAGGCAGAGCGGAAGAGTCCATGTCAAATAATGCTCCGGCAACACTGCAGCAGCCACTGCACAGCTTCCCTGTACAGGAGGAAGTGTATCAACAAGCATCATGCAGTGCAGTCGCATGGATCAGATGCCCTGTGACATAAGCACCGATAGTAATCGGTGCAGCGGTAGCCCGGGCTCATGCTCACCGAGCCTCCGGTTTCAGCGGGTCCTGGATGGCGATGGTTGCAGCGATGGCGCCACCCACCGCCACCAGCACGCATGTGCGGCCCAGACCCTGCGGCAGCGCGGCAGCATTGCGAGTCAACTGTCTGAGCACAGCCAGGGCACATCATGGCAGCGCTGCAAGGAAACCGCCTAATACAGCCAGCTGGAGTGCTGCGGGCGCACATGCCAACGTCATGCCGCAGCAGTGCTGGTCGGCTGCTGCAGCACGCAGCATTTGCAATCCTAGACGAAAATTGCCAGGTCGCACTGGCTCAGCCACACCACTTGGCCCACTCAAACGGCCCAAAAAGACAACGCAGCTTACCTCTTGCTCATGCATGTACGCCTCTGTGGCCGGCGGCACGCCCAGTCCGATCGCCGCCATCAGCCGCCGGCTGCCCACTGCCACGCAGACCTCTCCTATCGGCACAAGCGTGTCGCCTGCTGCTGCCTCTGCTGCAAGCCCATCTGCTGCTGCTGCGGGAGGTGCTCCTGCTGCCTGGCTGCCAGCAGCAGCTAGCTGCAAGCGCACCAGAGCGTCGCGGCTGTGCAGCTGCGCCGCACAGCTGCTGCTACCAGTGCCGCCCGAGCCGTCGCTGCTGCCATTTGTGGCGGGCGGCGGCAGCTGCACCCAAGCGCTGATGCCTTGGCCCACTGCGACTGCCACGTCACGGCAGGGCGGCAGGGGTGTACCACTGTTGCTGCCGCTGCTGATGCTGCTGCCGCCCTTGCCACCTAGGGCCCCTCCATTCAGCTGGCCGTTCCGCTGCTGTGCCGCAGGCTGCTGCTGCTGCTGTTGCTGGAAGAATGCGTGTGCAAACGCCACCACAGCTGAGGCCAGCGGGTGTTCACTGTTGGACTCGACTGCTGCCGCCAGCAACAGCACATCCGCGGCAGCCACCTGCGGGGCGTGATGGGGGCGAGAGAAACATAAAGAGCATGTTTGTGCAGTATACAACTCAATTCGCTCGATGCCTTTGCTTGTGGCACAACATGGCAAAATACCTACAAACTTGGCCTGCTGGCGCCAGCAGCTACAGCCTGTGCTAGCAGGAGCACCTGCCACCCGGCCCGCTGCCTCCCGCCCCTCACCTCTGGCTGCCAGGTGCGGAAGTCCACGACTGCCGGCTTGCCCGCTGTGAGCGTGCCGGTCTTGTCAAACACCACGGTGCGCACCCTGCGGAGAGAGGAAGGCAGGAGGAGCTGTGTAGGTGCCCCTGCCGCATGACAAACGTGCACGCGTATTGTCCAATGCACAGCAGGATCTTCGGGGCAGCGGGGGTGGCGGCCACTGCCAGACGAGCCCCTTGCAGGCCCAGCCACTTGCCGTGTTATCTTGCAAGCCCGCTGCACTGGACGCGCAGGACAGTGCAGCCACTTACCGGCACGCTCGCTCCAGCGCGTCGCCGCCCTTGATGAGGATTCCGTTGGCGGCCGCCACGCCTGCACAACCACGACCGTCCTCAGCAACCTCAGGCATCGCAGCAAAAGTGTGGCCAGCATGTGCAAGATTGTTGAGCCAGCCAAGGGCCCCGCTACGTTCAAACAGCTTCAAATGCAGCCACACCAGCCTCAGCCCACCTGTGCCAACCATGACTGCTGTGGGTGTCGCCAGGCCCAGGGCGCAGGGGCAGGCGATGACCAGGACGGCGATGCCAAACAGCAGCGCAAACAAGAAGTGGCTGTGGCCGGGCGGCAGCCAGGAATCCGGGTACCAGCGCAGCACGCCGGCGGCATACCTGCAACATGACAGGCGGATGCGCACCGGCAGGCGTTCGTTGCGACAGGCAGGGCAGGCGCAGCGGCTGGGCAACAGCGCTGCGCGCGCTGAGGCCAAAGGCAGGCAGACGAAGGCCATGTCAACCCTCTGCACAACTTTGTGCGCAATGTGTGCTGCAAGCGGGCAGCAGGCAGCAGGCGCAACGTATGTTGCCAAGCAGGCAGAGCCACTACTGTAAGGCTCACCAGGCTGCCCAGGTGAGCAGCGCCAGGGCGACGATGACGGGCACAAACACAGCCGACACGCGGTCAGCAAATGCCTGGATCGGCGCCTTGCTCATCTGCGGGAAAGCAAAGGGTGAGACAGGTGAGAGGATGTGGCAGGTGAGAAGGTGGGAAGTTGATGGTGCACAGGCGAAAGACTGCAGGAGGTGGGTGCAGAGAGATAGGTGAAAATGAACAAGAGGAGCGAGTTCACGACTCATGCACCTCTGATGACAGCGTGTCAACCCACGCCGCCACTCATACACCTCCAAGCAAGCCTCCTCCGCACCTGCGCAGTCTCCACAAGNCCGCACAATCTGCGCCAGCGCTGTGTCGGCTCCAACGCGCGTTACCCGCACCCTCAGCGGCCCGCCCACGTTCACGGTACCGCCCACAACCGGATCTCCAGGGCCCTTGGCCACCGGTACTGCAAGGCGGCAGGGGCAGTACATAAGTGCCTGAGCAGCGGCAAGGCATGCGNCGGCCGGAGGCGGTGTGCGCAAAGTGTTGGGATGCAGGCGCACACTGTGCACTGGGTTGTGCTCCCGCAGCAACTTGGCAACATAGCAGATGCAGGCTGGCACAGTACAGGCACAGTCCGCAGCGCACGCACCCTTCGATTCAGGCAACAGCGGGTGCTACATACCCGACTCCCCAGTCAGCATTGACTCGTCCAGGTGGGAATGGCCCTCCACCACCATGCCATCGGTGGGCACCCGCGCGCCCGGCAACACCTGGAACAAGGCAGGGCAGTGGCCAAGAGGTGTGGAGCCCTGTGCGACCTGTCCGGTTGTCCTGGGCACTGGTCCGTGCCTCATGATGTGGCCATGTCTCTCCAGCAACCCTGAGCTTGCACAACTGCTCAGCCAGGTTGCTGCAATTATTCTGTCCTGTTCGCCGCTCTGCCTTACCTTGATCAAGTCTCCCCGGTGCAGCAGGGCAGTCGGCACCTCTCGCTCTCCGCTCGCCGCGCCGTCTGGCCCTTCCAGCAGCAGCGCGGTGGGCGGCGCCAGCTGGCACAGCCGCCCAATCGCCTCGCCAGTGCGCCCCTTGGCCTGCGAAGCGACGTGGGTAAGGTGATAAATGGGCAACACATACTGTGAGCAGGCGGCACGCCAGTGGCAGCAGCGGGTGCAGCTGCGCGGGTAGCTGCATGCCGGCGGCAGGCCCCTGGCCTCCATGCCTGTCTGCTTGCCAGCCTCTTTAGCAGTAGTCACGAGCTAGCAAAGATTGAGACTAAGCACGTGCCAACGCAAGCAAAAATCCAGCTCACCGCCGACTCGAGGTACTTGCCAAACAGCACCAGCGTGATGAGCATGGCGGCCGTCTCAAAAAAGTCGTCAGCCATGGGCATGCCGCTGCCGCCGGGCACAGGGTGCGGCTGCGGCTACGGGGGGACAGCACAGGGACCGGCATTGGAAAATGAGCTCAGCTAAGGCACAGATGTGGAACAACTTGTTGTCTGAGGTTGGGGACTGCAGACACCCCGCCATTCTGGTTGGGATGCGAGCGTGCAGCTACCCAACTGAACAGGCAGTGGCGCATGAGGCTCGTCAACTAGGTTATTGCCTGCCCTGCCCTCCCCAGAGCATCCTCACGTGCAGGCGCTGCCCAAAGATGGACAGCAGGGAGTAGATGTAGGCCGCGTTGGTGCCCAGGCTGACCAGCACGTCCATGTTGGCTCTGCAAGGGAAGGACGAAGAGTGGTTGGTGGGACAAGCCGGCAATGTTGCCAGTGCCACACACCAGCACCCAGTCAGCTGCAGCTTATTTACTCTTCCCATACAAGCAGCAAGCCCCACATGTCCGAACCAGAGCAGCAGCATGGCGCACAGCCCATATAAGCAATCAATCGCCGCCCACCTGCCACCTCGAAGCGCCAGGTACGCGCCTCGGTGGAAGCGCCAGCCGCACCAGAACTGGACAGGCGTGGCAAAGCCCAGGCGCAGCAGCTGGTCCAGCGGGAAGCCCAGCAGCTGCACAAACAAAGGAATAGCAACGAAAATGAAAGGATGGAAGACGGGTTCAACAGCCAGCCAGCGAATCACAACATACACGCGGCTGCGCCAAGGACGCAAGGGCACATTCGGCGGGTGCGAGCAGCGGCCTGCGCGGCCCTGGGCAGTATGATCGCTGAGCATCGCACATCGCTCAGCAGCGCACAGCAGCGGCGCCACAGAAGCGCACCGTGCGGGCGGCCAGCCAGGCGGCGGCGGCGGGCCAGGCCATGGGCAGGACCATGGAGGAGAGGAAGACGGGCAGCGTGAGCAGCGCGGCCAGGCTGCACTGCGCCGCCCAGCGCGCCGTC
>JADXDR010000118.1:59410-75602 GCA_025026875.1 Chlorella ohadii
CGAGCAGCGGCTGCAGCAGCGGGGAGCCCGGGGCCGCCTCGCCGCTCGACGGCAGGCACATGGCTGAGCACGACTGCTCCTCATTGCACGCGCAGGACTGCTGGCAGCGGCAGACGGGCTGCTGGAGGGCTGGCCGGTCGCCCAGCTGCTCACTGGCCATGCCCTCCAGCTTAAACGGTTTTATAACAGATGCTCAAAGCGTGAAGTGTGTTGGAGGCCGGCACGAGCCCTCGAGTGGCCGCTGTCACTTTGTCGAGCCGCTTCAAGCGGCCACAGAGGGTGTTGCGCGCGTGAAAGCTGTAGATCAAAGCCAGAATTGATCGCTGAGGGTGCTGCCCAGCAGGAGCCGTGCACGCAGCACCATGCATTGCGCCACACCGTACCATGCGCAGGTGGCCAAGCCTGCGATGCGCCCGCCTTCCTGCTTCGCTGGGTGGTGGTCTTACACTGTGCAGCTTGCACTATGCAGTAGGGTTTGGCTTTGGCATGCAAGTTCCCATGAACCCCGTGGATGTGAGTGGCCCGGTAAATCCCCAGAGAGAATGACGTGTGCATGTGCTGCAGAATTAAGTGATCCCGTGCAGCGGGTTGACGAATCGACTATGCAAAGAGCTGCAGGTGCAGGCGTGTATGCATGCGGTGTGTGTATGCGGGTGCAGGGGAGGCAAAGAACCCCAAGGTGCATGTGAAGGACAGGCGCAAAAGCGATGCAAGAGCAGGAAGAGTGCAGCAGGCGCGTAAAAGCGGGAAGCAAAGCAGCTTGGAGCAGAAAGACAGGCCAGCATGAAAGCTGGTGGCCAGGCTGCCGTCCGCGGGCGGGTGCTATTCAAGCCGCCCGCCGGCCTGCCCCCGGGACGCACGGCTCGGGCTCACGCTTTTGTCGGTGAGCCGTTCAGCCTAGTTTAGTATGCGTCCGCAGGGAACAGGGCCTGAATCTTGCCGGCGTTCGGCATCTGGAAATCAATGCCCAGGCTGTCCAGCAGGTCCTGGATGGCGGGCAGGATTTTGCCCTCGCCCGTGGGGCTGTGCTTGCCCCAGCCGGGGATGAAGGCTACAGTCACCAGGGAGTACACGCCGTCGCCGGCCAGCTTCATCGCGGCGTCTGCGGGAGCAAGGGTGCAAGCATGGGGACATGGTAAGTGGCGGCTGGGCGCGTACAAACGCATGGCGGCCAGCAACAAGCCCACATGTCGGCTGCCACACTCTCAGCTGACCACTAGGCTGGTTGCGCCAAGTCAAGCCAAACGCAACACGGCCATGCTCCTGCTCATTATTACCGCCTCCGCCCCGCCCTAGTGCCAAACTGCGCCCTCCCCCGCCCCAGCCGCTCACCCACTGCGGACCGCACTTTCTTCAGCGCCTGGGACACCTCCAGGTCCAGGTCGTGCAGGTTCACGTCCGGCATGTGGTTCACGCTGGCGCCGCCGTTGTTGCGGCGGTAGGCGTCACGCGCCGCCTTCTCGCGGTGCGCGGCGGCCTGGCACTTCCAGGCCTGAGCCTCGCGCTCAAACTGTGCGGCCTCGGCCAGGCGGCCCTTGCGCTGCGGGGAGGTCAGGGGAGAGGGGAAGGTGGGGCAGTGAGCGGGCAGGAAAGGCTGGGTGTGGGCTTGCTGGGGGGCAACAGCACAGGGCTGGTGAGGCGCGGGCAGGCACATTGCACCGCTCCCGCACTTGCGCTCCCTTCCCGCCAGCCCGCCCGCCCCACCCAACCCATCTCAGCAGCTCACCCGTGCATCGATGGCCTGCTGGAAGGCCTTGCTGGCCTCCTCCTTCATGCTACCAATGAGCTG
This sequence comes from Chlorella ohadii, assembly GCA_025026875.1. NCBI lineage: Eukaryota > Viridiplantae > Chlorophyta > Trebouxiophyceae > Chlorellales > Chlorellaceae > Chlorella > Chlorella ohadii. The sequence goes on from JADXDR010000118.1 coordinate 61,200, forward strand.
GCGGCTGCGCACAAACGCGTTGTTGCTAGCCTGGCGCGCCGCCTGGCGCTGAGCACGCTCCTCACGGCTCGCCTGCTGGCTGTGCCGCTCTGTGCCGGCGGACAGGTCTGCGCCCAGGCTGGCGCCGCCAGCCTCAGACAGCGCGCCCGTGCTGCCCCAGCTGCCCCACTGGTAGCAGTTGTTGTCCTGGGGCGGGGAGCCCACGGGGCTGCTCCAGCCCGAAAAAACCGCCTCGGCAGTGCGTGCAGCGACTGAGCCGTCATCAATGCCCATGGCAGCCAGCAGTTCTTCCAGCGCTTCGGCTGTGCTGCTATCAGGGGTGGCTGGCCCCTCAAACACGGCTTGCACGGAGGTGGGGCTGTGCGACGCGGATTTAGTTGCGGCGCCGCACTTCGCCTCGTTACCGTCAGCGTCCGTGGCACCCATGTGCCAGCCGGCAAGGCTGGGGCTGCAGGCAGGGAAGCAGAAGCAAGGCAGGGGTCAGCACAACAGTGCATGCGGGGGGTAGACGCGCAAATCCACAAGCCGAGCCTGCGTCAGCCCTTGCACAGCTGCTGCAGGCAGCACAGATGGCTGTGTGCAGACTGCAATGCGTGACAACTGCTTATGCAGCGCTCAGCCCGCCACCGCAGCGCACCTGTTGTCATTCTTTGGTTTGAGAGCACGGCCCAGGGGGATGGGAAGGGGCAGGGTTGGGGTGGGAGGCGCTGTGGCGGCTGGAGGGCTTGGGCAGATGGCGGTGGCGGTGGGATTCTGGGCGAGCGGAAAAAGCAGGTGGCTGCAGTCTTCCCACCCGTCATCCCAGGCTTCCACGCAGCGAGGCACGGAGAGGCACACAGCGGTCGGTTTGCGTGCATTTGTCAGCAAGCAAGCAGCAGGGCGCTGTTTGGAGGCTGCACGCAGGTTGGCACTTGAGCAAGGCGGCCGGCAAGTACGAGGCGCAGGCGCCGCGCGGGGCGCGACTCACCTCTGCCGCGCGGGCTCGCCGGGGGAGGGGGCGGAGGGTGTTGCGGGCCGATTTGAGGCCGACGGTCGGCCCTGGGGGACCGCGCCAGGCGCCGCGGGCGTGCAAACGCAAGTTTGGGCGCAGGGGCCACTTGGTGCCGCCTCGCCGCCCCACGCCCAGCGCTGCACCACCCTAAGCTGCTGGGGGANGTAGTCCCCGAGCTGGGCCATGTCGAGGGCCCGCTGCAAGCGCGCCGAGACGAGCGAGGGCTGCCGAAACAGTGCGAGCAAGCTTTGGGGAGGCTTGCGGAGTGCACCGAGGTGGCAGGCAGGCGATCGCTTCCTCAGAAAACGCTGCAACGGGCACGGACACGCAATTTTGGCGCAGGTTGAGAGACCTGCCCTTGCATGGGCGCTGGCGCGCTGCTCGAGGCACGCTGGGCCCCCGCCAGCTCGGTACAAGCTGGATTAGACGGCCTGAGCGCGGCGGCGCGCCCTGGGGCCGCTACATGGCGCCGGCGCCGCACCCCGCCGCACGGCGCCCTAAAACCCCCCGCAGCACGACGCCGAACGCAGGCCAGCCCAGCAGCACCTGTTAATTGTAGGCTGACCCACGGCAACCCCATGGCTTCATCCTGCTTAGATCAGGTGTTAGGCTGCAAAGCATGGCCTGCACAGGCGCTTAACCGCTGCCGCAGCATGGAGCGTCGTGAGCATGCCACACGCAAGGGGACGCGGCCTCTTTCGTGTCAACCTGCCTGCTGCCTAACAAACGCACGTGTTTCATCCATGGAGGGAAACTCAAACAGAAATCAGCGACCAGATGGAGGGCATGGCGCACATGCCCTCTCAGCAATGCAGCCCAACCGCGCTGTCCACGCCATGGGGGGCATGTGCCTGCTGCTCTCCGAGCAGCACGTGCTGCTGCATCAGCCTAGCCATGGCTGCAGCCCATCCCGCTGCTCTCAAAAGTCCAGGCTGGGGCCGCCGCCAAACAGCTCCCCGGGCAGCATGTTGGGGTCCCAAGCGCTGTTCTCAGCCGACGAGGGCGGTGTGCCTTCCTGCCCGCTGCCGCTGCTCGCAGCCGCCCTGCGGCCGCCGCTGCTGCACACCCCCTGCCGCTGCCCCACAGATGGCACAGCCCCTCCTGCAGCTGCTGCACTCTTGGCAGCACGGTGCTCTGCCAGGTAGTGCTGGACGTCAGCCCAGCGCTGCTGCCGCCGCTGGTCCACCAGCCGCTCCTTGCTGCATGCCGCCGCACCGCTCTGCCAGGCGTGCAGGCTGCGGCGCAGCAGGTTGCAGTGTGCATGCGCGACGGCACGGGCAGCCTGCAGGCGAGCCCCCTGTGCTGCCGCTGCCGCCAGCTGGCGCCAGCTGCGCCAGGCAGCAGCAAGCAGCCGGGCTGAATGCAGCGCGGGGAGCGCCGTCTGCACCCAGTGTCTGTGGCGGCGCAGGGCAGCCAGGGAGCGGCGCTGCAGCATCTCGTGGTGCAGCCGCCGCGCCTGTGCAGCTGCGCACGCCTCGGCCGCCACTGCCCGCCACACCGCTGCATGCCTGCACCTCTGAAAGGCTGCCAGCGTGGCAGCGGCCAGGCTGCGGCGCCGCAGCGCATCTGCGTCTGCCGCCTGCTGCTGAGCTCTGTGCATGAGGGCTCGCCAGGGAGCCCAGCCGCACCGCACCGCGAGCGAGCGTGAGAAGTGCACGACGGCGAGCAGCGTGGCCGCGCGGGCGGCGGCGGCGTCCAGCAGCGCCAGCCGGGCGGATTCGGCTGCCTCCCAGCGCTGCTGTAGCGCGGCTAGGGCGCTGGCCTCCATGGCGACCCCTGGAAAGGGCCCTGCAGGCGCAGGTCAAACGTCCAAGCGGTGCAGCAGGCTGCTGCACCCAGGTTGAGGCCCTAACTTGTGAGGGGCGCAAGGGCCCAGAATCGGCTGGCCAGGTGCAATGGGAACTGCATATGGGCAGAAGGGACACCCTTGCCAGCCTGGCTTCTGCGCCCGCCGGCTGGCAAAACCAAAGGCCAGTCGGCCGGATCGACCCACAGCCGCATCCGCGCATTGCCCCTCGCTCGTCCTGTGCCCCACCCAGCCCTCACGGCTGCCCCACGCTCGGTCCACTCTTGCCCTCGCCAAGGGCTTCACCGCGGGTTGACGGCAGGCAGCGTAATCGGGATGCGCAGGGCAATTGCATCCTCCGTGCTGCGCGGCCTGCAGGCCGGCGGGCCCAGCAGCAGCAGCGGAGTGGCGGTGCGGGCGCTGTCCACCCAGGCCCCGGTCACTGCCACACTCTTCCCTGGCGATGGTGAGGAGGGTGTGCACCCCGGAACCCGCATGCGACGCCCCGCTCCCAGGGTGACTACTGCCGCCGCCGGCCGCCGCCGCCGCCTGAGAGCGGGCGCGAAGCAGCGTTGCCATGCTCTGGGCCGGCCTGTAGCAGGGTCCCGCCTCTGTATCACGCATGACAAGACATCGGCAGCGCTGCAGGGCGCTGCCACTGCCCGCTGCCACTGCCGAGCTGCAACCAATGCGAGCTCTGCCGTGTGCCGCCCTTGCCCTCGCCCTCGGCGGCCGGCCCACCCCCTGCCCTGTTTTGTGGCTGTTTTCCTACAGGCATTGGCCCGGAGATTGCGGATGCCGTGTGCGAGATTTTTGAAGCCGCCAAGGCAAGCCGGCGCTGCGTATGCCGCGCCTGAGGGGGCATTTGCCGCCGCCGCTCCGCATGCATGCATGCATGCATGCGCTGCCGCGTCGTGTGGCTGCTCCAGGCAGCAGCTGGCTGTTCAAACCATGCCAGCAAGCAGTGTGCTGTGCTAGCTACACTGCAGGCACCCAGCCACTTGATTCCTTTGCCGCGCTGCCCTGTTGCATTACCCGTGGAAGGGCAGCTTCTCCTGCTGCTTGAGCCGGCATGGCGCCACCCTGCAGCTCTTAGTTAAACACCTGCACCTCCTGCCTGTGTCTCCCCACCGCAGGCGCCCATCCAGTGGGACGTGCAGCACATTGGCAAGGAGGTGGACCCGCGCACCAACTCGTTCGTGACCCGGGAAAACCTGGACTCGGTGCTGGTGAGGCGCCGCTGCCGCTGTCCTGCTGCCTGCTGCCTGTGTTGCCACCTCGGCCATCTCCAAGCTGTCTGAGACTGCGGGCATGGTACAATGGCGGCGAGTGACAGCTTATCGCCCCCCAGCAGCCGCGCCCCGCCACCTCGCTCTCGCTCATCGCTGTGCTCACTACACCGCACCCCCTGCAGCGCAACCGCATCGGCCTGAAGGGCCCCATGACCACCCCCATCGGCAAGGGCTTCCGCTCCCTCAACCTCACGCTCCGCAAGGAGCTGCAGCTGTACGCCAACGTGCGCCCCTGCCTCAGGTGAGCAGCAGCTTGGCTGGGGCTGTGAGGGAGGGGGGGAGGGGCATGGCAGCAGAAGGGCAGCAGCGGTTGCACCCTGTGCCTCTTGCTTCCCAGTGGATGAGGTCCAGCACCCGCAACTTGGACCGCACCTTGTAGACAAGTTATTTTCCCTTCTCACTCCCGCAGCATCCCCGGCTACAAGACGCGCTACGACGGCATCAACCTGGTGACCATCCGCGAGAACACCGAGGGTGGGTGGTGGGTGTGGTTGTGGGTTGTGGGGTTGTGGTTGTGCAAAGAAGGATTCAGACCATTGGCGAGAACACCGAGGGTGAGCTGCAGCTGTGCGGACGTAGTGTTGGGAGGCGTTTGGGCATAGGCCAGCGTCACCTAGGCCGCCATGTGCTGAAACGGGCGTTTGTGGGCTGCGGTGGAGCATGCTGGCTGCCACGGCAGCTTGGCACACAGCTTGCTGCCAAGTCCTGACCTGCTGTATGGTGCTGCCCTGTTCTTGCACTGCAGGCGAGTACTCGGGCCTGGAGCACGAGGTGGTGCCGGGCGTGGTGGAGTCGCTCAAGGTGCGGGGCATTGCACCAACTGCATTGCGGCTCTGAGGCCTGGGTGCAGCAGCGCAGCCGCAGTGGCGCTCACGGCGATTCTTTTGGAGAGGTGCAGTGCATGTGTAAAGCTGCACGTGTTTGCCGTTTGCAAGTGGGAGGATCGYATGTGTTGCATTGTATGTGCAGGCCTCAGGCCCACGGTGCAGGCCACGCAAAGCGCTNGTGCACGCCTGCTTACCGCGCCACCTGCNATGCCTGGCCCCCNTCAATCCCCCCGGCAGGTCATCACGCGCGTCGCCTCCACGCGGGTAGCCGAGTTTGCGTTTGACTACGYSCGCAGGCACGGGCGCAAGAAGGTGACGGCGGTGCACAAGGCCAACATTATGAAGCTGGCGGACGGCCTGTTCATCAAGTGAGGCAGGGGGGCTGGCTGGGGCCAAAAGAGCGGCTGGGCGCTTTGCTGAAGCGGCTGGTGTGTCTCAAAGCACCTGGTTGTTTGGGGGAGTTGGGGCAGTTAGTGCATCAAAGCTCAAGCTATCAAGCCTCCTTGCTGGCCGACTGCTTGCCTGATTATTGCCCCTGCCGCTGCCGCCCCGCCGCAGGTGCTGCCGCGAGGTCAGCGAGCGGTATCCCGAGATTGAGTACGAGGAGATGATTGTGGACAACACGTGCATGCAGGTGCGCGCTAGCGGTTGTGCAGGTTAAAAGGCATGCGCGTGGTCGACCATATTAGCTGCATGCCTGGGGGCAACAGTGCTGCTGGTGAATTGTAGGCGACGCTGTCTTGAATGCCCGTGCTGCTGGCTGAGGACGTCCTCCGCCCCCGCCCCTGCCATCCCTGCCCCCTTGCCTGCAGCTGGTGACACGGCCCACTCAGTTTGATGTCATGTGCATGCCCAACCTGTACGGCGACATCATTTCGGACCTGTGCGCCGGCCTGATCGGCGGCCTGGGCCTCACCCCCAGTGGCAACATCGGTGAGGCAGGAGGAGCAGGTTTGCAACTTGGTGGGGTGGGGCCAGGAGTGCTGGGGCAGCTGGACAAGCAGGCCTGGCACTGTGCACGCTGCTGAGGCGTGCCTGCAGATATTTGTTGGAGTGAGCCCTGCACAAGGCAAGCTGCCGACGGCACGACAGCCAGCAGTCGTGCTCTTACGCTCAAGCCGTTCTTGGTTCATCTGCTTCCCTTACCTGCCAATTTGCCTGCCANCCCCTGCCTTGCAGGCGCCAACGGCCTGGCGCTGATGGAGGCGGTGCACGGCACTGCCCCCGACATCGCAGGTGCGCAGATCGGTTTCAGTGCAGAGCAGAGTCAGCGGCTGAAGGCAGCAGCGCTGGGAGCGCTGGGCAGTGCAGGTTCCCAACCCTGCCTGCTTGCTCTTCCGGCAGCGCTGACACACATGCTGTTAGCAGTCTGCACATGCGTTGCAGCTTGGTCGGCTGAAGCATGTATCGCATCCTGCTCAGCATCGCCCCACCCTCCATTTGTTCCTCCACCCCTCCCAATCTCCCTAACCGCCTCCTTCCAGGCAAGGACATGGCCAACCCCACGGCGCTGCTGCTGTCGGGCGTGATGATGCTGCGCCACCTGGGCATGACCAGCCACGCAAACATGTGAGTGCAGGGAAGGGGAACTTGGTTTCGTTATTCTTGCTGCGGTCGGGCTAGGGCTGCTGCCCTGGCATGCGAGTGTGAGCGGCCGATGTGACTGGAGGCTTGGTATTGTGCGCTGGCCTGCCTAATGCAGCATTCTGCACAGTGCCTGCTGCCCCATCCCACGTCCAGCAACCCACCAGGCAACTGCCCTGCATGCCCACCCACCCCGCAGGATTGAGAAGGCGTGCCTGGGCACGATTGCGGAGGGCCGCTACCTCACCCGCGACCTGGGCGGCAAGAGCGGCACCTCTGATTTCACCCGCGCCATCATCGGCCGCCTGGACGACTGAGGCGCCGCGATTGCAGGCCGCCTGTAGGGCGCCTGCAGGGCTGGAGGGCCTGCCCCGCTGGTGACAGGCTGAGGCCTTTCCAGGCTGGTGACAGGCTGAGGCCCCACTGGCAGATGGCCGGGCGGAGCTCCGGCCACCCTTGGCTGGCCTCCAGTATGCTTCGCCGGCCCTGGTCTTCCCTGCCGCAAACACAACCCACCCGTCCGTCCCACCTACCCGCTACTGCCAACTCCCTGTTGCTGTGCTCCACCTCCTTCTGTTCGGTCCCCGTGTGTCGTCCTGCACACCATTTGTGTACACCGCAGGCTCCATACCTCCCTGCTCCCCTGCTCTGCTCTCCCCGCACTTGCCTCTGCAGCGAATGGCGCAACGGCAGGCGCACATGTGTTGCGCTGCGCACGCGGATTGCGCGGCGCTCTGCCACTGCCCTTGCGCCCCTTTTCCCATGCGGCAGCGGTCGCCCACTGCCCCAATGATACACCCCTACCCCTGCAGCGCGCTCGCAGCCTGAGGCTGTCTGCCCGCTCCGGCACTGTAAAGCCTGCAGTTGTTCTGCTGAGCAAACAGGCGAGCCGCGGTTGCTTCTCGCCATGGGCCCGTTGACGACGCTGCCATGCGGCACAGCGCCGCCCGTGCTCCACCCAATGCCGCAAGGCGCTGTCTGCACAGCGTCGTGATCTACACACAGCCTTCACACAGTCATGGCGGCGCCAGTGGCCCGCTGCGTCTCGCTGCAGAGGCCGGTGGTGTCGGGGTGCCCACAACCGAGGGTCCTGGGCGCCAGCGGCTCGCGGAAAAGTTGTCGCAGCTCTTACGGTTGCAGACCGGGCACAGATGAGGCCGCCACTCTCCAGCTGCTGCAAGCTACCGCTTCACCCCGCCGCTCGGTGGCCGCCCAGGCCGGCGGCAACGGCGCAGGCACCGCAACAGAGGTCCCTCAAGCAGATAACGAGCACCAGGCCAGCGCAGTGGAAGTGCCAGCTGCGGGCGACGAGGCGCCGGCGACAGCGGCGCCTGGCCGCGAGCTTGGAGCGGCACGCAACCCATCACTGGAGCAGGAGGTGACAGAGCTGCGGCTGCTGCTGCAGCAGCAGGCAGCGCAGCAGGCAGAGGCTGTCCGCCTCATCCAGCAGCAGCAGCAGACGATTGCCACGCTCGAGCGGCGGCTCCTGGGCGGCGATACCGGCGGCGGCCCCTTAGCGGCAGCCAGTAGCACTGCTGCACCAGCCAGCCCCAGCGATGCGGCACCGCTGGATGGGCCCGCATTTGTCATGCAGCCGAGCGTCTTGGAGCGCCCCGTGCAAGGCGAGTGCCGCCGCATTCCGGCCCAGTTGTGCATGGTTGCCCATCTGAACTGCCAAGTGGCAGATCGGATGGGGTGCACTCTGTCTGCATTTGTCCTGCTGAGAGCCTGCAGCGCTTGCAGTTCACTTGGGTATGTGGGCAGCTAGCGACTGGACTCTGGCCCAATATCTCTCGCACTTGCAGGCGCATACGGGCAGGGCATGCCCAACCCCAACTGGACCAGCTGGTGCGACCCGCAGCTGTGCTGTGATGCGAACTGCACTGCGTGATGCTTGTGCACCGTTCTGTCTGCCACTGGCGGCATGCCAACCGAGGGCATGTAAGAGTTGCAATGCAGTGCCATTTGCATCAACATCATCCCATGCCTGATTCATCGGCAGGGGCCCACGGGATCACGCGCTGCTGCCACGCCGCATTGTGCTCGTGCGGCATGCGCAGTCCAAGGGCAACGTAAGCCCGGGGCACACTCTGCCGTTGACCTACCTGAATGGCTGCTCGACTGTTGTGCTTGTGGGGAATAATACCTGTGCATAGGGGCAGCTGCACTGCCAAGTCAGCAGCCCCGCTGGTCGTGTTGGTGTGCTGTGCTGAACCACGGCCCTGCGTCCCTCCCATGCTTGCTGCAGGTGGACCCCTTCCAATGTGAGTGGCTGGCCTGGCCGGCTGGTCGGGCTGGACCAGTCTGGAGATGCACAGCTGGCATGCATCCTTGATTGTTGTGCGCTGCTCTTACCCAACTCGTGCTGTTACGTGGCTTCCCCTCTCTGTTCAGATACATATGTGCCCGACCCCTCGGTGCCTCTGGTGAGCCTGCCTTAAGAAATGTTTGTTGTGTGCTGCTGCCAGCAAGTGGCCATGGCCTCAGCAGCCAGGCGTGCGCCATGGGCTGGCGCGGGCGGCACGGCATGCCGTGCATTCCACCAGCTGCCGTCTAGCGCTGCACTGCCGGTCTTACACCAGGCGCTGCGGGCACCAAGGCGGCTGCGTCTCTCTCTATCGACTAACAAAAGCAAATGATTCTCACTCTCTCGCACAGACGGCCAAGGGCTGGGAGCAGGCGGTGGACACCCAGAGGCGGCTGCGTTTCTAGAATGACTAATAAGAAGCAATATGATGCTTGCCATGCCACACAGACGGCCAAGGGGTGGGAGCAGGCGGTGGATGCGGGGGAGAAGCTGAAGGCGCTGCTGCAGGCCGAGTCCAAGGGGCGCAACTACCGCCTGTTCATGTACACCTCGCCCTACCTGCGCTGCAAGCAGGCAAGTAGTACCTCTCTCTACCTGCGGTGGAAATTCCACTTCTTGGTGGGCTGTTCATGTACACCTCCCCCNTACCTGCGCTGCAAGCAGGTCGGTGGAGTTTGGGCGGTAGTGGTTGTGCGTACTTTCTGGGTGGCGGTGCATTCAAGTGGACGTGTGTGGCCGCACTTAATCAGTCGCAGCCAATCGAGCATGTTGATTTACCCACAACCACCCATCCTGACCAATCGTTCGTGTCTCACTCACCGCAGACGACCGAGGGCATTGTGCAGGCCTTCTCCCCCGACCAGCTGCTGGGTGTGCAGGAGGAGGTGCAGCTGCGGGAGCAGGACTTTGGCAACTTTCAAGGTCCGTGATTGCAGAGAGCGTAGCCGGAGCACTGAGGCGTGGGTGGGTGGCGGCATGTGCGGCCCCAGTGAAAGCTGTGCTGACGTGGCGGCACCTGCCATCCTGCCGCCTGCAGATGCGGAGGGCAAGAAGCGCGAGAAGCTGGAGCGCCTGCGGTATGGCAGGTAGCTGGCAAATCGAAATCAGTACGAAGGCCTGGATGAAATGGAAATTGAGGGTGCACTGTGGCCCCCGTCTGCCCGCCTCGCTGCTGTGTGCTGCCCACCCTCAACATGGCGGCTGCTGCTGCTTCTCCTGCCCATGCTGCCGCTGCCGTTGCTGCACACTGCAACGCGGCGTGCCCTCTTGCCCTCCCTGCCCCCCAAAAGATTCTTTTATCGATTTCCGCATGGCGAGAGTGGAGCAGACGTGTACGACCGCATGACCGTGTTCCAGGTGCCCGGTTTGTGTACTTTGTTACTTCACACTCATGTGCTTTAATCTAATTTTTCGTGTGCTTCTACCTGATGTTGGCATGCAGTGGGCATTGCACTGGCTCACCCTGGTGCATGATGCCTGCTGTGCTTGCATGACTTCCCTGCACCTCTGCTGAACGCAGTTCTGCGCTTGGCCCGTGCTGCCTAGCTTGCGCTGCATACATTTTACATACAAGCGCCTGTCCTGTGCCCCCACAGGACCACCTGGTGCGGGACATGAACGCGGGGCGGTACGGCGAGGGCTGCACCGTGGTGCTGGTCACCCACGGCCTGGCAGCTCGCATCTTCCTGCAGCGCTGGTTCCACTGGTGAGGGATGCTGTGCTTGCGCATGTGTGCGTGTGTGTGCTTGTGGTGCATTGATGTGTGGATTGCACTCCGGCCGGCCCGTGCCTTTGCTTCGATGCTGCCAGCCGTAGCACTCAGTTTGTGGATGTCACCCTTGCCTGCCACTTCTGTTCATAAGCGGGTCTTGTGGCAGTGTGCAGATTCCATTTGCTCATAACCCAACTCTCCTACTCTCGTTCGTATGCGCAGGACCGTGGACCAGTTTTTGGCTGTGTGGAATCCCCCCAATGCCGAACCCATTGTGCTGGAGAGGATCGACCTGCTGGCAGACGGCGCCTCCTGCCCAGACCCGCTGCAGCGTCGCGGCGGCGGCGGCACGGGCCTGGGCTGGGTGCACACCAAGGTCAGGATAGGGTGGTTGCAGGTTGGATGGGCGGGGTTGGACTGAGGCCCTGAACCAGGGTGTGTTCGACTGGCTGGCATGGTCTGGGGTGCCATGTGGCGGTCATGTTCAGCACTCAGGTTGCCGAACGCACCATCTGTGTCCAACCCGCTGCCTTGCGTACGCGTTCACAGGCGCTGTACCGGCTGCGCCCCGACTCGCGCCAGCACCTGACCGGCATGACGGATGACATGTGCAGGTGCGGAGGCAACGCTGGAGTGGCAGCGTAGTCGCCGGTGGCTTGGTTGTGGTGCAGGCAGTAGGGATGGTTAGGCTTGCACAGCAAGGTTTTCCGATGCACCATCTCTGCGTCAKCCTGCACATGTGGTTGCCCTCCCGAAACAGCTGCTGCTGCTGCTGCTGCTGCTGCTGCTGCTCTTTCACAGCTGCCCACCCCACACGTGTGCCCGCCATGCGCCGCCCTGCTGTGCAGCACTACTTGGGTGCCCCGCGGTGTGGCGAACTGGAGAGCAACCTCAGAGATTTTCGTTCAGGAGAGCGGATCGCTGGATTCAGACTGATGCCAGGGATGCAAGCGTGCACACTGGTTAAAATGCCTACTGCCCTGCCCGCTGGATCAAATCCTGTTTTTGAAAGAGTATCACTGGCCCAGCCGACTTGCTGGGCCCCCAACGCATGCCACCTCCCAAAAGGCTGTTGCAAAGCTAGAAAGCGTCCAAACTGCGAGAATTTCATGACCAAACCAACCACTGAATATTCATTTGAACCTCTCCTTTGCACGAATAGACCACTAATTGCGAGCGCGCTGTGCTTTGCTACCCCCTGCACACAAGCACCTGCTATCACAGTGTAAAGATTGCCGCGTGGCAGCAGCCGCAAATGCAGACCGAAAAGTGCATCAGGCGGACCACCACGGTTGGTGTACAGGGCAGTCGACTTGCATATCACCCAGCTGCCGCCGTCATGAGCCCTCCTTGCTCGCTGCTGTCGCTGCTGCATCCAGCCGCCGCACTCGGAAGCAGCACTGCGGGTCGCCCGCGCTGATGGCTGCTGTGCGTCCCGCCTCGACACCCTTGTAGTGCGCGCTTTCAAACCACACCTGCACCGCAACAGTGGGTGGGCAGGGCAGGCAGAGGGCAGCAAGGTGGGTGCACCGCATGTATCGAGCAAGTCCGCGTGCGGGAGCAACATTTGAAGAAGTCACAACCCAGCCCTTGCCATGCAGCTGGGAGCAGCATGCTAGCAGGGAGCGCACACGGCCAGGGGCCATGCGCAGCCCTGCCCAGCTCTCACCTGGTCCTGGCTGCAGCAACAGCAGGCCGCCAGCTGTGGCTGCCCCGCCTCGCTAAACAAGTCGTGGTAGAGGCAGCGGCTGATGGTCAGGGTGGACTGCAGTAGACAGGGAGAGTGGAGTGATGCAGGGGGCTGTTGGGCACAGCGGCAATGCGTGGCAGGGTGGCCAGGCTCTGATGCAGCCGGCATGCAAAGCATTCTCGCCGCAGCAAACCGACACCCTGCTGCCTGCAAGGCGCAGCCTGCACATCAGATTCTGTATCTGTTGCTTCAGAAGAAGAAGAAGGCAGCCCTCCCACCCACCTCCTGCGGCCCCAGCTGCAGCTGCGTGTCAAACCCGCGGCCAAGGTCCCACTGCAGCCCCCGCAGCCGCCCCGACAGCGCCGCATAGCCGTCCCTGCTTGCAGAGGTAGCACAGCACAGCACAGCACGGCAGGGTTCAGATGATGGTGCAGGCGGCAGTGGGCAGGCCGTGCACATGCGCACGCGCATGCTGCCGGCGCAGCTGCTGACTGCTGCACGGCGTCTCCGTTCCACCAGGCCAGGCCACAGCTTGGCGAGGCTTGCCTGTGCAGCAGCTTGGTGGCCCGCAGCAGGAAGCGCAGGAGCGAGTGTGTGCGGCCGCCCATGTGCTCCCCAATGATCTGCAGGCGTGGCGAGCGGCGAGGTAGAAAGACTCATGTGAGAGGGGACAAAGCAGGCCCCGAGGGACACAAGGTATTGGTCCAGAAGTGCCAGGCGCACGCGCAGCAGACGGAGCATGGAGCCATGTGAGTTCCTGCATCCCGCTGCTGCTGCACAGCCTGGCAGAGATGCGCGGGAGATGATGCACGCATGCCCCTACCTTGAGCACTTCCTGCTCGTCCCGCAGCCAGGGCAACAGGGCGGTGTGCGACGCCAGCACCAGCGCAGCCACCTGCCGGAGAGCGTTGGATGAAGCAGCTGAGGCCAGCAGCTGCTGCAAAGCCATGCAGGCCGGCTACCAGGCAGACCATCTGCTCCCAACAAGCCTCCAGCTTGCAGGTCACTGGCAAATTTCAGGCAGCGCTGTTCCAGGCGGCGCATGCCCCCCACCTGCACGTGCGTTTCCGCCCGTTCATCCACTGCCCTGCCCGTGAACCGCTGCATGTTGGCTGCATACTGCTCCTCAATCAGCTGCCGCAGCTGCGCCTCCCGCCCCTCCAGCTGGTGGTACTCCCTGTGGCAGGCAGGACAGGGAAGAATGATGAATGGTGGGCGGCTGGTTGCCGTTCATAGGGCGTGAAAGCAGGAATGCCTGGCAGTGAGTGCGGCCTCAGCAGTCATGTTGGTTGTTCAGAAACAGCAGCTGCCAGCAAACTTTGCACAAATGAGTCTGCTGCACCCACTTGCAGCGGGCTTGCACAAGCCCCTTGATCCACCAGTGCCGGTTCTTATCCTGGAGGGCAAGACAAGTTGTGGGACATGGTTGCCCGGAGCCTGGGCCGAGCTTGCCTGGCCCAGCCAACGCATGCACAGCACTCCCAGTTCAAGCAGCTGCGGGTTGCACAGTTTTGCAATCACATGCGATGCAATCCCCTCACTCACCTCCAGCCAGATGCGCAGGCCAGGGAAGTAACGATCGAGCCAGTGCCCGCTTTCGTGAGCTGAGAGCGGCGGCGGCGGCGGCAAGGGTTGTGCATTGCTGCTGGTAGCGCTGTCATCGCGAGCAGATGGTGACTTTGGTCCGTCTGCCGTGCCGCTGAACAGCCGCAGGGTGCCCAGCAGCGAGGGCCAGGTCGCGGAGGCCGCCACTTGAGGCAGCCGGGAGGCGGCTCGTGCCAGCATGGTCGCCTGATTGATCGCCGCACGTTTGTGAGCTGGGCAGGGCACAGGCGCACCGCTCAAGAAATGCAAGCTGCATTTGCATTTTCAGGCCACTTGTCGCTGCCGCAAGCGATCTGCAGCCCTGCCCACCTTCTCTCGCGCCATGGCGGAGGTGGTGGACCTGCTGGACTCCGATGAGGAGCTTGCACTGCCTCTCGCAGCCCGGCTTGCGGCAGCGGCCAAGCGGGAGGCCCCAGCTCGCCCGCAGGCGAGCCAGGAGCGCGCACCGCTGGCCTCCCTGCACAACCAGCAAGACAGCGGCGGTGCCGCCGCCGACGGCGCCACGCTTGCCGCCGGCCGGCCCAACAGCCCCGTCTCGCGGGTGGCTTTGGCGGCCAACGCCTCCCTGGGCGCTGCTGATGTGCTGAGGCAGCGGCAGGCGGAGCGGGC
>JADXDR010000118.1:88063-107634 GCA_025026875.1 Chlorella ohadii
AGCAGCAGCGGCTGGGGCGGCGGCAGCGTCATTTCGCTGCGCAGCGGCCCCGGCGGCGGCGTGGGCCCGACAGCCAGCGGCTTTTCCCTGGGGGCCGCCGCCGGCAGCCGGGCAGCGCTGGCTAGCATTGCGGAGAGCAGTGCGGCGGGGGGGGGCGGGGAGGATCTGGCAGCGCTGTCTGATGAGCAGCAGCGCGCGCTGCAGCTGGTGCAGTCTGGCCGCAGCATCTTCTTCACGGGTGAGGGGCTGACGCTGGTGCTTATTGGGTTGTTCAGGCAGTAAACAATACCTGTGCTGCAGAGTTTCAGTCTGCTGCGTGCTGCGTGCCGTCTGTGCTGACTACCGTCGCCACTTGGCACCGCTGATGCTCTTGCCATGCCCATGCCCCACACTCTCTTCCCCCGCCAATGCGCATTCGCACAGGCTGCGCGGGCACGGGCAAGTCACTGCTGCTTCGACACATCCTGCGGGTGCTGCCACGGGACACCACCTTTGTCACAGGTGATTGATAGCTTTGCATGCCACGGTGGCTAGCGCATGGCTATGCAGGAGTGTGGGGTGTGGCAGCCGCCCTGCCCCTGCCAAGTGCGCTCACCGTCGCATGCACGCTGCCCGGCTCACTCTGCCCACCCCCTGTTCACCCTGCAGGCACCACGGGCCTGGCGGCCTGCCACCTGGGCGGCACCACCATCAACAGCTACGCCGGCATTGGGCGGGCGGAGGGCAGCCTAGGTGAGCCGTGGGCGTGGATCATGGTGGCTCAGGAGCTCAGACAAAGCGCACTTGCCTGCCTGGATGCCAGCCAAAAGCCGGATGCGGCTCATGCACCAGGTGGATGTGCAGGTTGTTGGCAACAGCAGCTGCCTGTGGCCCTATATTATTGTCCTGCAGAGGCGCTGGTGCGGTCGGCGGCACGGGGCGAGTCGCTGCAGCGCTGGCGCGCCACCACACACCTCATCATTGACGAGGCAAGGCTGGTCTTGAAGCATGCTGCGGCCTGGTGTTATCAGCCAAGTGCTGGACAGCATGTATGAGTTGTTGGCACAGCATGCCGTGCTGTTTCTAAAAGCACAGCTCCGGATACTTGCGTCTCTTCATTTGCTGCCTCCGGCCAGTTGCCATCATGGGTGACGCTCTGCGCGTTGTGCCTGAAACTTGTCCACTCTTGCACTGTGCCTGTAGGTGTCCACCATGGATGGCAGGCTGCGAGCTGCTGCTGCTGCTGCCTTATGTGCTCCTGAGGCTCACTCCACCCACCACCTGCAGGGGTCCATGATGGATGGCCGCATGTGTGATGATCCCGGTTCGGCGTCCATTTTTGCTGACATGTACACTTCCGCATTCCCAACTGCAGGTGTCCATGATGGACGGCCGCCTGTTTGACGCGCTAGAGCACGTGGCGCGCAAAGTGCGGGGCAGCAACGCGCCTTTTGGCGGCATACAGGTGGGAGGCATCCAGGGACGAGGGGATGGGTTCTCCAATCGCATGCCCCCTCATGATGTGCAGCCATGCAGCTCGCACTGTGCCCTTGCGTTCCGACGCGCAACAACGCTACCTAGGCTCTGCCCGGAGGTTTCAGTTTGCACGCTGCCATTCCTTCCCACCCTCCTTTCTGGGCAGCTCATTCTGTCCGGCGACTTCCACCAGCTGCCGCCGGTGGCCAAGGGCAAGGAGGCGGCGGCACAGGTGAGGCACCGAATCCGTGGGTCGCCAGTGAGCCAGCCCACAGCTGCTCGCAAGCCTGCATGGCGCCAGTGGTCGTGCTACATTCTGTTTGCAGTTGCGTGCATGTCCAGCGCCCTGGAACACAGTGCAGGTTCCTCGCTACCCCAGCTGCCAAGTATGCCCTGATCAATGCTTATTTTGTGCTCTTTTGCAGCGCAAGTTTTGCTTCGAGGCGGAGAGCTGGGCGCGCTGCGTGCACGAGTGCTGCTTCCTGTCCAAGGTCTTCCGCCAGGCACGCTTGCTGTTGCTCTTGCTTTTGCCTCTGGCCTGCTCAGTTCAGCTGCTCACTAAGGGCTCATGCTGCTTCCTGTCCAAGGCCTTCCGCCAGGCAAGCGCCTGCTTTCAGCTGTTCAATAACTTGTTGCCGGACAAGCTCAATGCCGTGCTGCCTGGAAGTGGCTGGTGACCCACTCCCACCACTCCTCCACCGCTTCGCTTTGAGCAAGTGTGCAGGCGGGCAGCCAACAGACTGGCGTGCACCGCCATAGCCTGATTATGTTGATGTCCTCCTCACTCACATTGCAGGCTGACCGCAAGTCTGTGGAGCTGCTGGCCGAATTGCTTCGCTCCAACTTAAAGCTCCCCTCACTCGTTTAACTGCCCTGCAGGCGGACCACGAGTTTGTGGAGCTGCTGGCCCGCATCCGCTCGGGAGACCTCCCTCGCGACCGGCTGGCCCATCTGCTGCGGGTGAGGTCAGGCAGGCAGCATACTGGTAGGGCACAGCAGCAGCAGCTCTGCCCATGCAGGTGGGCGCCAGGCAACAGCTGCCTTGCACGCCTGCCCCGCAACCTTCAGCACTGCCGGATGACGCCCCGCCCTCGATCTGCCCAGCTCTTACGCCCGCCATTGCTGTTCCGCCTGTTGTTGTGCCAGACCTGCCAGCGGCCGCTGCCGTTTGAGGACGGCATCCTGCCCACCAAGCTCTACACACACAGGTGCAGCGGGTATTCCTCGTGCATGCCTGGCAGTCGTGCCATTGCCAGCAGTCATGCCATGTGCGCTGCTCCACAGCTCCTCCGGCATGGGCAGTGCTCCTGACCACGTGCCCTGCCATCGTGGGGCGCGCAGCTTGGGGCGGTTGCCCTGCTACCATCACCCGCTTTTAATCAGTGGTCACCAGATACGTTGTTTCTAGCTTTGCCGGGAGCTCAAATGCATTCAAATGTCGTCCGTATGCTTTGCACCCTGGCACCCTTTCAGGGAGGACGTGGACGCGCTGAACGCGCAGCAGCTGCGCGCGCTGCCGGGCGAGGTGCGGCGCTTTGCTGCGCAGGACGCCGGTTCACCCGAGGTGCTGGCCGCCGCCTGCCCCGCACGCCGCACGCTGGACCTCAAGGTGTGTGTTGGTGGGCAGTCGTTTGACACCCAGCACAGGGCTGGTGGGCAAGAGCATACACCTGTGCAGGCGGCTAGATGGTGCCGCCAGCTGTTTGTTTGCCGCTTGTCATGCTGTTTGTGCTTGTGAGCAATCACCCAACCGCAGCTAACTTGCCGCTGCCTCTTATCCCCCTTGTACGTGCAGGTGGGCGCCCAGGTGATGCTGATCCGCAACATCAGCCACCGGCAGGGCCTGGTGAACGGCGCGCGCGGCGTGGTGGGGCGGTTCAGGTGAGGCAGCAGCAGCCTGCCTGCAAGTGAGGCAGCAGGAGGGTGAAGAGGGAGGCATGGCCTGGATGCAGCCTCAAAGACAGGATCTCGCTGAGGCAGCTGGCTGTTGCATCCTGAGCGTGCTGGCTGCTGCTGCCCTTGCTGCTGGATAGCCAGCTTGGCGGCTCATGCATGCTTGATGCCCCCATGAAGTAGTGACATCCACCCTCCGGCGCAGCATCACCTCGTCACTGACTGTTCCCCTGCCCTGCATCCCTTCCCTCCCCGCAGCGAGAGCCAAAACCTGCCGGTTGTGCGCTTTGCCAGCGGCAAGGTGCTGACCATCGGTCGGGAGCGCTGGACTGTGGCCTCGGGTGGGTGTGCAGGGCGGCTGGTTGGTTGGTGTGCAGGGCAGTGCATAGAACACACACGTGGCATAAGTGCCAGCAGGAGGCAGTCGGCTACAGATGGATGCAGGTGCCTCAGTGCCTGCTCGGCCCAACCGCTGCTCCCCACTTGACCGGCTGCCTCTGCTGTCCATTTGCGTGAATGTTGCAGGCGGGCGGCTGGCGGCGCAGCGGGTGCAGCTGCCGCTGGATCTGGCCTGGGCCACCACTGTGCACAAGTCGCAGGTGCAGAGGGGGGAGGCTTGCTGGGCACAGGCTTGCAGCTGCACTCAGCGCAATGCGCTGCAAGTCCTGGGCTTTCTGGTGCTGGTCTGTCCGATGGTACAGCACAGCAGGCATGTCGCTGTGGGCGTGCTGCCCATGCATTCTACACCCCCACTTTGCCTGTGCAACTGAATGGAGCAATGGAGCATAACTTCTTTNCCCCACAATCGCAGGGCATGACGCTGGACCGAGCGGAGGTGTCGCTGGAGAAGGCGTTTGAGCCGGGCATGGCGTACGTGGCACTCAGGTGGGCGGCTGGCGGCTGCCGGCATTTTGCCGGGGGCACGCAGCAGCAGCGGCATGCCATGGCGGCAGCGGCGGCTCGCCTGCTTCTCACATGTCTGCGCTGGCTCTGACTTTGGCCGCTCCTCGCCCGCCACTGCTTTGTGTTTGCGCAGCCGTGTCAAGTCGCTGGACGGCCTGCGCATCCTCGGCAGCATTGCGCCTCAGGCGCTGCGCGCAGGTGGGTCCAATAGTGTTGCTATGGTGAAGGGTACACAGCAGGGTTCAGCCAACCATTTGAGGGCTGTGCACATGCTGTGCAAACCGCTCATCATTGCATCACAACATGCAGCTGCTCTCCTCGCTTCCTGCCTCCCCCGCAGATGCCAAGGTGGTTGCCTTTTATNCGCAAGCTGCGGGAGCGCCAGCTGGCAGCTCTGGGCCTGGACCCTGCGCAGTTCAAAACCATTTACTAATCGTCTCGTGGCAGGCGGCCCTGCCCTGGCTGGGCAAGCACAGCCTGGCGGGCAGACTTGCGTTTTGCAGCAGGCAGCCTGTATCTGAGCTGTGAATGCTCTTGCCTCAGTTTTGCAGCACCCCAACCCATACCACCCTGACCTGTCCCCTCCTCAGTTTGTGACCTGACCGCACCTACCCAGTACCCTCTTTGACCAACCCTCACCCTTGTTCAGTACCCCTTCTACGCCCATTCGTTGCCATCCATTCCATTCTTCAGAAGCCTGCCTCAATTCCAGCTTCTTCTCTTGCCGAAAAGGCACATGTTACATGCAACGGTTGCATGGCAATTATTGCTTGACAGCGGGACGAGATGGACAGGGCATCGAGACATCCGAGTTACTTGTAGGGGGGTCGAGAAAGCTCGGCTTGATATTGGGGCGGCGCCCTAATCCCAGGGCGCGAATCAAGGACAAGCGACAGGCATGCAGGCACGAATCCCAAGGGACCAATCAAAACTTGATGGGGGCCCNATCGGTGGCCCAATCCGAGTTATCGAAGGGCAGGCNGACTGTGCAGATGATCAGCAGTGGTTCGGCGGGAGATGGGGGTTGGGAGGTTGGGGGTTTTGAGGGGGTCGTGGACAGGTGGCCTGGTGCTGCCAACGGGCGGGCAGGATGCACAAGCGCACGCTCATCTGTGGGCGTGCCAAGGCCTCCTTGCCCTGGCCCTGCGCACATCATTCTCAAGCGCCTCAGTGGCACCACTTGAATGCGGCGGCGGACGCACTGTCAAAGGCAGGCCCTGCGTTCCAAGAGGACGCAGAGCTGCCAGCCCCCGCCAGGGCTGTGCAGAAGGGGCCCGTCTTCTTGCCAAACACAACGGCAAGGGCGTCAGAGCAGGCGAGGGCGAAGCTCTGCGGGGATCATCGCGGGAAGGGGCACAGGGGCGGGGCTCAGACCGTCCAGTGACTCATTGGACGTTGGCACGGGTGCAGGCGTGCTGTCAAGAGAGACGCTGCAACCCAAGAGCCCGGTGGGCCAGGCGAACACCCACAAGGCAGCCTGTGGGCATCCATGCCCCTGCGCACATGGTCACCAAACGCGAATGCAAAGGCGAGGGCGTCAGAGATGGCCAGACCCTTGTCGATTGCCGCGGCGCAGGCCTGGGGTCAGCGGGTTTGCAGGTGGGAAGCAATGTTAGCGGGATCATCCTTGATGTGCGTAGTGCAGAGCTGCATGCCGCAGAATGCTTGCATGTGTCGCAGAACGCGTTCACTCCATACCCCTGGACTCACATTGGCAAAGCTGAGCGCCACGCCGCCGTGGAATGCAAAGGCATCGGAGCAGGCCTGCACATGGGTGGGACCGCGAAAGCAGGGATAGGGAGGCGAGAGGATGGCAGGAAGTGGTGGGGTGCATGCCTGCAAAGCAGAGCATTGCACGAGCTCCTGCTGGAGTCATGATAGGGGAGCTGTGTGGTGTGCAGGTCTTTAACCCCCCAGGACTGCGGTGCCAAGGTCATCGCCACATGTCCTCCTCACCTTGGCAACAGCGATGCCATAGCCAGATGCAAAGGCATCGGCGGCGGCCTTGGAGAATGCCACGGCATCGTCTGTGGAACGGGGCGGCAGGTGGCAGCACCTTACACCAGTCAGTCAGTGATGACTGTGATGACTGCAGATTGACCGGCCAGCTCAGATGGATGCACAGCTGTGCGCTAGTTATCAAAGGTGCAGTCGCTCAACCAGCACTGAGAGATAGATGCCTCACTCCTGGCAACGGCATTGGAGATGGCCTCGGCAAAGACCCAGCCTCCCTTCAGAGCCTCGGCATGGGCGGAGCCTGTCACCAGGGGGCAGTGGTGCGCAGGCGCCGTAAAGTGAGGAGCAGTGCTGCCTCAAGCAGGCTGCCTTCCCCACACGAGTAGTGTGCGGCAGTGCTCGAGCTCGTTGGGCACACTCGCAGCAGCATGCAACCTGCCACCCCGCAATGCATGCCGTTCCCATCCTTGCTGCAGGCCCCGCTGCTCAAAACAGACCCACCGATGGAGGTGGCCAGGCTGTGCTCAAAGGCCTTGGCTTTCACCTGCAGGGAAATGCAGCGGGGAGGGTGTCGCAGAGGACCAGTATAATCATCCAGCCGAAGCGCCGCACTTGTAATGCGCGCAGGACACCACACAGCTATGGGCAGCGCAGGGTGGCGCGCGCCCCAGGGCAACCAGCGCATCGTATGACAAAGGTGGCTGGGGCAGGCTACTGTAGAGCAGCGCAGGCTACTGTAGAGCAGCTCACAGCCTTGCTTGCACACTACAGTTTGTAGCTTCAGTAGAGCAGCAATCTTTAGGAACTGCATCGCAGCTGAGCTCACCTCAACATTGACGGCGGCAAAGCCTTTGTTGGCCTCCGAGGAGCCGAAGCCAAAGGCCGCAGAGGCGCTACCCTTCCTGGCCTCGCTGTCCATCTGCGGCAGGGGCAGGGGGCAGGGCAGCCAGTGGCATTAGAAGAAAGAGGAGACACGTCCATCTGCACTAGCGTGCCATAGCCTGCATGGCAACCTTCGCCCCAGCCCGCATGACAACGTGAGCCCCAGCCCGCAGCAGCACAATCCTCGAAGCAGGAGCAGCTCTGCAGGGCAGCTCACGTCAACACTGGTCAGAGCCGTGCCGCCCTGGGTGGCCTCAGATGAGCCAATGCCCACACCGAGGGCGGAGCTGTCCCCAGTTGCCGTGGAGTCAACCTGCGGCAGGGGCAGGGCGAAGTTGGCCGGGTTTGGCTGCACGTCCAGCTGTGACAGGGAGCAAACAATCCAGCCTCCGGCATGCAACATTCCAACTTGAACAGGAGATCCAGAACGCTCCCAGCGCAACCCTCAGTGCACACAAGACGTTCCGAGCACTGGCCAAGGTGCTGCCCCGCTGCAAGCCAGCTGCGAGTGTGGCAGCAGCAGGTGCATGCCCAGAGGGTGCGCTCACCTTGACGTCGGTCACTGCCACAGAGTCCTTGCCCTGAGCATCAGCGGAGCCAATGCCAATGGAGGTGGCATCGCTGCCGGGCTGGAGAAGGAGCGGGGTGGGCAGGGRGCAAGGCGGTTGTTTGACAGCGGTTTGTGAACCGGGCGGCGAGCTTTTGTGAGTCCGACTCATGGCAGCGTCCCGTCCCCTTCGGCACTGCATCTAAACTGTCTGCTGTGGTACAGCGGCAGGTGCCTAGCAGGGCTTTGTGTGCAGGAGCAGGGGACACAGCGGCTGCGCTGAATGCAGCTCACCCCGGCAAAGGATGAGGAGTCGACATTAGAGACGGCCAGAGAGTCTTTGCCGTTGGCGTTGGCAGTGCTGTCGGCCACCGACAGGGCATTGCCGTCGCCTGCGGACTGCGGTCAGCAGCGGGGAGAGGGGTCAGCGGTGTTGCGAGCGTCTGAAAGGCTCTTGCAGAGCAGTGCAGCATCATGCGACATGGCCGGTTGATGCCTGGTCAGCGGGCCATGAGCGGCTGCCATGCCTTTGGGGGCTGCACGCTCAACTTCTCCCTCTGCTCACCGTGGCGCCAGCGTGGGCGTTAGACACTGCAGTGCCGCCGTTCTGCGGGGAATTAAAGGGGACAAGGACGCATGACAGCAGACACCATGCCGTGGACGGCCGGCGGAGCAGGCGGGCGGGAGCGCCTCCCAGCCTCACATGTGCACACCCGCTGGCAGCCCCGCTCACCTGTGCACTGGCGGAGGACTTGGCAATGGCGGTGGCGCTGCCACCGTCGCCGCCTCCATTCAGGAGCACCCGGCCTGCGATGGAGGAGCGGAATGGGGCAAAATGGGTGGGAGGCTGAGAGGCACCTCGTTGGTACACTCTGGGACTGGCCGGCGGGCGGAGGGGCAAGAGTTCTGAGTCAGACAGCACCGGTTGGCCCGGATATGCATCAGCCCACCCCTGCACGTGGGTCACTGTGGCCCTGCTGCCATGCTAACAGGGCAACTGACTGCAGAAGCCTTGGCATGCAAGGGCTGGCGGCGGGCGGGTCCGTCCAAGGCGGCGAGCGGCGCAAGCGGGCGGCGGCGGCGCCAAAAACCCTCCCCGGCGCTCACCGTGCGCGGACAGCAGGCCTCCGGCCACGACCAGGGCCAGCAGCAGGTGGGTGAGCTTCATTGCGAGGAGAGGGGGNTGCTGGGGGNTGGGGGTGGTGCAAGTGGGTGTCGTGTGGGGGTCGGGAGCTTCAAAAGAGCCTTGGAACAGAACAGGCTGTTGGGAGAAAAGGAAGTTGGTAAAACAAGGGGTCAGTGGCGAGCGGGAGGGCACTCCCCTGCTCGGCGTGCTTTCCACCTGGCATGCGCATTAACGGGAGTGGCCTGCAGGGTGCCTTGCAGAATTTTCCACCTCGGCTGTGACTCCTCAGCTTCCTGGGCCTTAGGGTTGCGGCCTGCACGGCACCACAGCTCGCAGTGCCTACCAGCTCCGTGCAGCCTTTGACTGGTCCTCTGATAGCAGCAGCAGGAGCTCAGGCAGGGAAGGCTCGGCACACCTGCAGCTGCCCAAGACGAGATGCCGCTGCGGTGCGCCTCCTCCGCTGCCGCCGCCGCCTGCCGCCGCTGAGCGGGGTAGCCGCCGGCGGCTCCTGAACACAGCCTTGAGTCAAAGGAGATGCACTGCAGTATTGTTTATCGTCACAAAATGCTGTGTAAAGGCTGCAATCGCATCAGCCTGTGGCGCCCAGCTGTGTGCAGCTCCGCAGCGCTAGCCCACTCTCTGCTGCACCGCCGCTGCCGCCCCTCTGCTGGACCTGCAGCTATGTGGGCAAGGCCAAGGCGCACGTCTTTCTGGATGTGGGAATGGTGAGCTGATGGGTCAACCGATGGCCTTAGCTGCGCTCGGCGGTTGCATCTGTGCTGCATGCTTCACCCGCCGCACCGCTGGTGGCGGCTGGGGATCCGAAAGCCGCCGGATTGGCTTTGGCACTCGATATCAACCGAAGCTTTGTTGGACCCACTGCATGGGCCCTCAGCCTGCACTGCGGTGCTGTGCTGCAACGGCTGGATTGTTACCAGCATTGCTGGGCGCCTGCAACTCCCCCGCAGGAGGAGTGTGTGACGCCGTCAGCCGTGTGCGCCGGCCGCTCGGTGTGCCCCGCTGGCGCCGGCTCCAAGGTGGTGATCACTATCGGCCCCAGCGTGAGTTTTTTTTCGGCTGTGTATAAGTAGCCACACAAATGCAGGGTATCGCGGTCAGCCAAGTTGGGCGTGCACGCCGTCCGTAAACAGTTGCGGTGTGCCGCATGCTGCGGCTGCTGTTGCAATGCGGTGGACAGCTGCCTGCACCTGAGGTGGCGGCACATGAGCTGGGTCTGCTGGGCAGCACTGCTGCCACCAACCCATCTGCCTCCTTCCGCTGCCGCCGCTGCTCCCCTGCAGTGCCAGGAGGTGCGGACGCTGGAGCGCCTGCTGCAGGCGGGGGTGTCGTGCGCTCGGGTGGACCTGAGCTGGGGCACAAAAGAGTACCACGCCCGCAGGTGGGCTGGGGGGCGGGTGAGATGATTAGTGCATGAATGTGAAGTCGAATTGTTACACAGCTAAAGCCCTGCCCTGACCCCCACAATGACCTGCCCATCAACCCGCGCAGCCTGGCCAACCTCGCTGAAGCGATGAAGCTGACGCGCAGGCTGTGCAGGTGCGCGCCGCAAGCAGCTAGTGTGAAGCAGCGGATGCAGCCGCAGTTCTGCTGCCACAGCCAGCGAATCCTGCGGTTGCACCTTTGCAGGCACGTACAGCATCTTTGGCACAGCTTGCCAAGGCACTTGTGCACATGCCATGCTTGCATCATCTCCCTGTTCCTGTGTGCACTGCGGCGCAGCGTGTGGCTGGACACCACCGGTGATCTGCCGACTGTGCTACCCCATCCATCTGCACACCTCACTTTCGGACCAATTCTTCTACCACCTCCTGCCGGCGTGCAGCGTGTGGCTGGACACAACAGGGCGCGAGATTGTGGTGCGCCGGCCCGTGGAGTTTGACGAAAACGGCTGGCCGCGCCTGACGGGCGACAAGATGCGTGTGGACAAGGACCAGGTAAGCTGGCGCGGAAGTAACATGTTAGGATGCACATTGCCGCCCGCTGTATGTGGATGAGAGGCTGGATATAGGGCCTCCCTTGCCAGCGCTTCCGGGCGGAAGCGCGCGCTCAGTGCCGTGCCTGCATGTGCCAATGTTTCGCTGAACCTGCACCTGCGCCACCAGCCCCGCAGGTCATCACCATCACAACCGACCCCAACGCCGTGTGCACGCCCACCCTGTTCCCCGTCAACTACCCAGGTGCATCCTGCTATTCTGAAGGGCACCTGTCAGCCTGCTGTTCAACAATCTGCAAGCGCATATCCCATCCGCTCTACGTTGTGCCTCCTACCTCTGCAGGCTTCCCTGACATTGTGGAGGTTGGCCAGCAGCTGCAGGCAAGCCGGGGTGCCTGATCACCAACTCTCTGCTGCTCCTTGACCTTGCTTTGCTGTTGAGGACAGCGCTCCCTGGGCGCTGTTGCAATAATTGCTCCACAGCAACACAGCCTGCCGCCATGCTCCCGCCTGCCTGCAGATTGGCCGCTACCTGTCGACCGGATCAGAGGGAGTGTCACTCTATGTGGATGTGAGTGCTTGTATACACCCTACGTAGGGGGTGGCTGGAGTGCCTGCCTACGCGCTGCACAGAACTGGTAGCAGCACACGAACTGCCTCTTCCGCATTTGCAGGTTGTGGACCGCACAGAGACGGAGGTGACCTGCGTGGCCACCAGCTCGGCCACTCTGGACGGCCTGCTCAACGTGATGGTGTGCCACACCGAGGTGAGCCAGCTGGCAAGGAGTAGCATGCAATGTTACACTTCGGTGTGTGCTACAGCGTGTACATTGCTTTGGGGGCTTTGTGGCGTGCCACACTGAGATGAGCAGGTTACCTGTGGGAAGGGGTAGCTTGGATGGAGGAGCATGGTGCATCCACACGTGCTGCGCGATTCGCCTGTTTGCATCATAACCCTGGGCACTGAGTTTCCCTTTCCCCAGGACGAGGACTTTCGTGCCGACTTTGGCCTGCCGATGCTGACGGAGCACGACGTGGACTGCATCCGCAGCCTGGGGTGAGCAAGGTTCTGCTCGTTTGACCAGCTGATTTGGAGTCAGCCGGGTGCTGAGTGAGCAGTTGGTGAGAGAGGGAGCACGACGTGGATTGCATCAGGCAGCCTGGGGTGAGCCTGCACGTTTGTGACTGACCGGCAGTGCCAAGCTGGCCTGCTGGATTGAATGCCATGCTTCCTTCAGTGCTGCTTCATCTTCCCTTCGCCGCCTCCAAGGCACGTCGCCGCTGCTGCTGTTTTGGTGTATCAACAACAGATGCGGCTGCATTCTGGCGCCATGTGCAGGTCCCAATACGAGATCGACTTCATTAGCCTGAGCTTCTGCAACAGGTGGGGTCACGGTGCTGCACAGCTGCCTCTGCATTGCGTAAGTGCTGGTGCTGTGCGGCAGAGAATTGCTCAGACATTTGTCTGCTGTCTCGCCTGCGCATGTGCAAGTCCATACGTTTGACCAACTGCTGCCCATTCCTCAGCGTTTCATTGCAGCACGGTGCAACTGCACACCTGCCGGCTCATCTGCACATGTGCATCTACTGCAGTGGCCAAAGCCTGCCCATTTCCCATTCCTCGCTGTTGAAGCGTGGAGGACCTGTACACGTGCCGCGCGCTGCTGGACAGCCTGGGCATGAACCAAACCAAGATCATCGCAAAGGTGGGTGGCGGTAGCAGCCTGCTGGGCGGCAGACGGCAGCTGCCATGATTGGCCATGCGGATTGTGGACTGGGCGTGTGCTTACAACACGGCTTTCACTGCTCCCACTATGCGCAAGTAGCCCTTGCTGCAGCGCCACCCTCACTTACTCAACTCGCCCTGCCTCTCCTATCCCACATGCGCCGACAACCGCAGATTGAGCGCAAGGCGGCGATCCGCAATTTTGAGGGCATTGCGCATGTGGCGGACGGAATCATCATCTCGCGCGGCAACCTGGGGCTGGACTTTGAAGCAGAGGTGGGCAGGATGTACTGCTGATCCTTCACAATCCTTATGACAGTGTGCATGCTCTTGTTCAACAGGCAACCATGGTCCTTTTAACGCAGGTTATGGCGCTGCTACAGAAGCGCATCATCAGCCAGTGTGTAGCTAAAAACGTGTCGTCCTCTCTCCTATCGTCCCCATTCCTGCAGGTCATGGCGCTGCTGCAGAAGCGCATCATCAGCCGGTGCAACCAGCTGGGCAAGCCGGTGCACATCACGCGCATTGTGGACACCATGGCGAGTGGATGCTGGCTGCTGTGCAGAGTGTTTGGGCCTGGTTTCGGTTTTGCAACTTGCATGCAGCTGCTGCTGTAGCAGCGCGGTTTCAGGCATGCCATGCCTGGCGCCGCCGCCCGCAGCTCCAGGAGCCTCAAGAGCCAAAGAGCCAGCAGCACCCTCCTCTTCGCCGATGATACCTCTGTGCTCTCATGTGTGTGGTGCAGGTGTCGACTCCCCGCCCCACGCGCGCAGGTGTGGCTCCATGTGGGATCCTGCTTGGGGTCTGCATGGCCAGGCCATGGCCTCTGCACGTTGTGCCTGTTGTTGTCTGCAGGGCCGTGCCGCTTTCAACCTTGATGCCCCACCTCGTGTACCTGTAAGCAGAGGCCACCGATGTGGCCAACGCCGTGCTCGATGGAGTGGACGGCCTGCTGCAAAGCGTTTTTCCTAATCGCACTNCCTGCCTTGAACTGCATTGCAGAGGCCACCGATGTGGCCAATGCCGTGCNTGGACGGTGTGGATGGCCTGCNTGCTGGGCGCGGAGACGCTGCGCGGCAGCTACCCCGTTGAAACGGTGGACACGGTGCTGAAGCTGGCGGGCGCTGCGGAGCAGCACTTTGACTACAGGTGCGGGGCTGCGCTTGCATGTGCTACGCTGCTGGCTGCTGGGTGGTGAGGCTGGGCAGTAATCAGGCCAATTCATTGCAAGCAAGTGTGCAAGGCTGCCCAGCATGGCGGCAACAGATCAAATGCTTCTGGTCAGGGGTGAGTCACGATCCTGCTCTCCGCCCTTCCTTCCCCGCAGGACGCACCACGAGCTGCTGATGGGCGAGGCATTCGACGAGGAGGTGTCGCTGCCCCGTGCCGACGTCTCGGTGTCAGGTGAGCGGCGAGGCTCGCAGCTTGCTCCGTGTGCCCAATGCATTGCATCGCTGAGGACTACACGTCTTGTTGCGACTGCCCCAGAGGTTGACACGACCTCGAGGTGCGTCGCAACTGCGTGTCCTCTCCTCAAAAGCTTCTACTCTCTGATGTCATCTTGCCCTTGCGTCCTTTCCATCCTGGATGCATCTGCCACTCTCTACCCATTGCCCGCAGACTTCCGCATGTACCAGGGCGGCGCACCAGACACAACCATGCACCGCCGCCGCGCCCGCTCGTTTGGAGCAGGTCTGGCCTTGCTGCTGCTGTGCTGCTCTGCTGTGCAGGCTGCCCACTCTTTGAAGAGTGCATGCTGCCTGCCAGCTGGCCTCACCTGCGCCGCTTGGCTTGTGCTAGCATGTAGCGTTCAACGTAGCGTTCAAGTTGATCTGAGTGAGCAGCAGCAGCGCCTGGACGCGGGTCATGCCTCGCTCAGGTCATCGCCAGCATGTGGTCGTAGGCCGCCTTCAACCAGACCAAACTAGACCAAATGATTGGTCGTGTTGTAGACGGCGTGCGATCACCTGCAGGCAACAGCCTGAGTGCGGACCCGACCCTCATTGCTTCAGGCGCTGCTGAGTGACACTGCGCCTGCTGCAAGTTGAACGCCATGTGCTGCTGCCTGCAAAGCCAGCCACCACACCTTGAAGCTGCCCTCGTTGTCTCTCACCACTGTAAGGATGCCAGTAGCCTTAGTCAGCGCAGACTAGGGGTGGCAACTAGGGGTGACTAGGGTTGGGTGGCTTACCTGACTAGGGTGCACCTCTTCTCCCTCCATCCCCCGCAGCCCTGTCGATGCGTAGCAGCCTGGGGGAGGGCCCAGATGGCTCCCCCGGCGTGCGCGGCCACCCACTGTCCGGCCCAATGGCCATGCAAGGCATCGGGGCCGGTCCGGTTGCTGGTGCCGCCATGGCCGCCGCCAATGTGAGCAGCGTGGCGCGGCGGCTGACTTCTCANGGGGGCAAATGGCCACGGCATGCCGGACGGCGGCGGCCCCAGCCCAGGGCGCTCAACTGCAAGCGGCGGCAGCCCGCAGACCACCGCTGGGCTGTCTGCTTCGGCCACACTGTCTCCAGAGCCGGTGCCCTATGTGTCCACTTTTGGCTCGCTGCCCTCCCAGCTGGCCGGCAGCAGTGAGAAGGCGAGCGGGCGGGGAGGGATGGCAGGGAATGCTGCTTGTGGCCGGTTGGTTGCGCAGGGAGAAGGCGGCTGCCATGCTTCTAACCGCGCTGCTGTACCTTCTGCAAACGGCGCTGCACATGGCACCGCAGTAAGGCTGAGTCTCTGACCGGCTGCTCAGGAGATGATTGAAATTCCATCCGCGTCCACTCTCGTCCCCGCAGCTCAACCGCATCCTGCTGACCCATGCCCCCTACCTGACCAAGCTCGAGTCCCTGGCCTCCTCCGCCACCAGGCAAGCGGCTTCATGCATTTGGCTGTGCTCTGCATGCAGGGCTGACCAGCTTCCACGAACTGCCCCAGCCTCAGGCTGATGCATGCGCAGCCGTCGAGGTGCTGAGCGCCTGCTTTGATCCGCAGGTGGTTTTGAGCGCTGCTGCCGCTGCTTACCCTGCTGCCGCCAACTTACCTGCCCCTCACAGGACTGCTGAGAAGATCAACGCCGGCCTGATCATCGTGATGGTGCAGAGCGGGTGCGGGGCAGGCTTGGTAGCAGCGAACACATACCATGCACTGGTGTATGCGCTGGCTGCACAGCAGCTGGTCTGCTCAAACCCGCTGCTGGTCCATGCCGCAGCATGCACAGCATGCACGGCCGCTTCGTGCCATACCAATACTGCGGTGTGCCACAACGTGCCACGCTTCTGTGTGCAGGCGCACCGTGAGCCTGGTGGCCAAGTACCGCCCACCGATGCCCATCATGGTGCGCTGGTGCCGCAGCATGTTGAATGGAGCACCGATGGCTGCTCGTGCGCTGGGCTGCTGGGAAGCGCCATCGCCACAGCCTGCTGCCCGCCTCCCTTGCATGTCATGCTGCGCTTCTAATCCATGACACAGCTGCAAGCACCCGCAGGCGGTGGTGGTGCCCACGCTCAAGTCCACCCGCCTGGGCTGGAAGCTGGAGGGTGCGCAAGGGTTTGGCAGAGCTTGCAAGGACAGTGTGCACTTTCCATTGCCCATGCATGCTGCACCATCATGCTGCACATCATGTGTTCACGCAGCACCTGCTCTGCTGCTGCTTTTGCTTTACATTCAGGCAAGTACCTGGCGCGGCAGACGCTGGCGCTGCGCGGCGTGGTGCCCATGCTGGCGGCGCCCATGTCCGATGGCTCGGGTGAGGCATGGGCACAGGTTCGTGCACCTGATTTGCGCCCACAACCCCAGCTGCATGCACATCGCGTTGGGGAGCGCTGCATGCCTCAGGAAATGCTGAGCGAGGCTGTTGACGCTGCCCAGTAGTCTGCTTGCTGCTTCAACAACAGCATGCAAACATGCCCCTTCTTCATCTCCCTCCAGAGGACCTGCTGAGCGAGGCGGTGCACTCGGCCTACCTGCAGCGCCTGGTGCAGCCCAACGACTATGTGGTGAGAGCCGCTCATGTGTGTTATAAATGTCCACGTCTGCGGCGTGCCATGATGGCGGCGCCATGCCATGCCATGCCATCGATCTTATGCATCATGCCATGCCATGCCATGCTGTGCCATGGGCTGCCATAGCATCATGATACATGCCATGCCGCGACATGCCTTGCCATGCAACGCCATGTTGGTGCTGTGCCATGGCCCGTCATGCCATGCCACGCCGCGACATCGCATGCCATGCTGCGCCACGATAGCGGTGCCATGCAGCACTGCGGCACACCCATCGACCATGTGGCACGCTCACTGGGCAGCTGCACCCTGGCTGGTTGCGTCTGTATGGCATGCTGAGCTGAGCTGCCGCATAGCCTCCTCCCCGCCCCTGCCCCAGGTGTGCGTCATGAGCCAACGCTCCAGCACGGTGGTGAAGGTGGTGCAGGTGGGCTGGGCATGGTCTTGCGCTTGCGCAACTTGGGGGCAGGTGCGTTGCCGTGCACTGGGCACCTTGCTGCCACCCTGAACCATGTCTGGCGGCGAAATGACAGGCCCTCCCTGCAGCATCTCATGATCAGTCGGCAATGCGCTGCTTGTGTGGCACACATGGGCCCGCCCCATGCCGCCCATGCTGCTCCCATGCTGCTTGTTGAAACATGCAGGTGAACCGCAGCGGCAGTGGGCTGAAGACGATGAGCCAGCTCAACTCGGCCATCAGCAACGAGGAGCCAGACATCATCAGCAACAGGTGGGCGCCCGAAGTAGTAGCCGCATTGCAGCGTGCACCCACTTGGATGGACCTGCACATGCACATGCAATTGCCAGCCCTGTTCAAGCGGGTGTGCATCAACCAGTACAATGGGGGCATGCATGTGCATTGACCGTGCGTTGCCCACCCTCGCCTCACAACCACAAGCAGGACCCCGTTTGGCCAGTATGAGGTGCCTCCCTCGCCCATGACCGCCCGCGGCCCCGCCGCGCCCGGCCCGCACTTTGGCTCACCCAGTGAGATTCCATGGCATCACATAAGACCGCCATTCGTGCATGCGTTTGCCAATCGGATGCGTCATGCCTGCATGGCAGCAGGCTGCACCACGCCAAGCCAGAACATTGAATGTGCACCCTGCACACAGCAGAGCTTGAGCAGCAAACCATGAGCACACTTCTGCTGCACTTAGTGCTGCCCGCCCTTCCCAGCTGTACCTCCCGCCCACTCCCCGTCCCTGCCCCGCAGTGCCGCACGCCTCCCCAGCCCGCACGCTGAGCGGGCGCCCCTCCCCCTTCCTGGTGGCGGCTGCTGCCCCTGGCTCCCCGCCACCCATGCTGCTGGGCGGCGGGGCGCTTGCGGGTGAGCGGCAATTGCACTGATTCTGTGCTTTGCGATGGGCTGCAGGAGTGGGTTGCGCTTGGCAGCATTGCTGGTTGCGCTTGGCAGCAGTGCTGGCCCCTGCCACATGATGCGGGCAAACCAGCGGTGCCGTGTGGCCCGCAACTTACCCTTCAGAAAGGAAGTCATTTTGAGAATTGAATGGAGACTGCCCGCTCCCGGCCGCTCCCTCTTCCTTCTCAACAGCAGGCGGCGGCACCTCGCACTTCCTGCTGTCCACAGCCAGCGAGGCGCAGGCCTTCGATGACTTCACCGGTGGGTGCACGCTGGCGGGCAAAACATCAGGAGGAGGGTGTGGTGAAAGGACATGGCATCACTTGAGGCACCGCCGCTTGGGCCAAGGCTGGCACCGGATCAGCGCCGATGGGGCCAGCTGGTGCCATCCCAGCCGAAGCCCCAGACACCATCCCCCTGCACGAATTCTCCATTCACAGGCTCCAGCTTTACCCCTCCTCAATCTTAATTCTGCAGCTGCCCAGATGGCGGCAGAGTTTGGCGTGGGCGGCCACACCGGCGGCGGCGCTCGCTCTGCATCCAACGCCTCCTCCACAGGCCCCTCCACCGGCCGCTTCAGCATCGGCAGCCCGCCGGTGAGAGCTGAGCGGGGCTGTTTACTTGTTGTGYGCCGGCCGCTGCTGCTGCAATGCGGCAGAGGTGGCCCGATGAGGCAGGAACGCACAGCCGCTGACCAGAAGCAAGCAAGCTTGTTGGCACCGTGGCTGAGCAGCTTGCGCCCTCCCCTTCGCAAGGCTGGCCTAACCTGGTCCTCCCATGCCTTACAGGGCCGCCACGGCGGCGGCATCTCTCCCAGCCAAGACCCCTCCTCACCAGTGTTTGGTGGCGGCAGCGGCACACATACGGCGCTGGACACCATCACTGAGCAGCCCTCAGGGCCGGTGCCGGGCGCCAAGGACAGCGCGGCGACGGACCCGGGGCAGAAGGACAGCAGCGCCAACGGCGCTTGAAGGGGGGAGGCTGGACAGAGGTTGTGCTGATTTGCCTTGCAAMAGCGGCCTGGATTTGTAGTGCTTTGTTGCCCATGTACTTGTCGCACGTGCCTGCGTTCCTGCCACCCACATGCGAACGCTCTGTCGTTGCCTGCCCCGCCTGCCGACCACTGGCCCGTCCTGTTGCTGCACTGCTACACACCTCGCCCGCTGTGCGTTGATGCTGCTCCCGTATGCATGCACGCACGCACCTGTTGATTCCTTGCACTGCATCGAGGTGCATCCAAGCTTTAAAATGGACGCGGTGAAGGGGTGGGCAGCATGCAGTGATGGGTTGGCAGGGTGGGAAGGCCCGCCGCCGCTGGGGCGGTGCCAGGAAGGGGCAGAGACTTTGACTTTGTGTGGGTTACATGCCAGTCAGCACAATCCTGTGCTGCCTACTGCAACATCGAATGAATCCAATGCAACAGCGGGGAGCGAGCGCAAAGCATCGCACGGGCGGGTACAGCACGGCTTACCCAAGGCCGGCCGAAAGGGGAAGGGGCAGAGACGCCGGTCCCACCTTGAGTCCCCCGCTGGATAGGTAATAGCGCGCTGCTCGATCGAATGTAGCCTCTCAAGGCTCTCAAGGCATGGGCTCGGGCTGGGCCAGGCAAGGTGCAACTTGGGCAGGCGCGGCAGCGCCTGAGCAGTGGGGGCGGGGCGGCGGCGGAGCCGTCGCTCATCCGAGGGCTGCGACAGGCGGTCCACCTCTGCGTCTTACCTCTGAAAAGTTGTAACAAAGTAGCCTGAGGCGGTATAGCTTAGGGTTGGTGGGGGAG
>JADXDR010000118.1:119313-153571 GCA_025026875.1 Chlorella ohadii
CCTTGCGTGTGGTGTGAAAATGCCGAATCGTTTCCTGCAACCCAGGCCCCAGTGCGGCTGCTGAGGCACCCATCCCCTCAACAACGCTCCGCCTGCCACGGCGGCAGGCGCCATGCCGACTCCCACTCGCAAACAGCTGGCTGCGTGGCAGCTGGCGTGTGCACGTTGCGTGTGGGCATGCAGCTTCCTTTGCATCGTTCGCCAGAGTGCATGCACAKTAGGATGCAGGCAGCAATGCACATGGTGTCTCGATGACATATAACTTTAACGTGTCAGATGGTTCACCAAACTAGCCAAAGTCCAGTTCGAGGCTGCATACCGTCCAGCATGCAGCACACCAGAGGCCGCAGACCGCTGCGCCTGACCATGCCTGGCACCAGCTGTTGGACACAATCCGCGCAAATGCACTCCCATCCCTGGCATGAGCTGGGGCAACTGTAAATTGCGTGCCAGGCAAGCCGGCCCCTGCTGCAAACAAGCAATCTACTGGGGCAGCTGCTTGTGCCTGCTGCTTGCTCAAAATGGAAGGCATGCGACTGTTACACGTGTTTGCACATTCCGCTAGGAGCACTTCCCTTTGAGCCGCCGCGGCTGCGTGCCAAAGACCATGTCCCACAGTGCTGAACTGATGCCATATGCCACCGTGTCGTCCGCAAAGTGGTGGTGCATGTGCCGCGCCCGCAGGCTGCCCCGCAGGTGCCCGCTGCGCAGTGCGAGGGAGGAGCGGTGGGGCAGGGTCGGGAGGTGAAGGTGAACAGCAGTGGGGGGGCAAGCCTCCACCCTGCGCACCATGCCGGGCTGCCATCAACAGCAAGTGTTATCGGGTGAGCGGCCACGCCTCAGCTGCAGCCACAGCGGCGGCGACAATTTGGACCCCATGCCAGTGAGCATGGCTGCCCACCTGTGCATGAGGTAGTGCATGCAGTCATAGGCCACGTAGCCTAGCAGCACGCCGCTGAACACCGCATCAGCCGCAGCCTGGCATGGGCAACACAAGAAAGGGCAGCCAGAGCAGGGGTGAGGCGTGGCATGCAGCGACGCCACCAGCAGCATTTAAGGCACCCTAAACGCATCATCTTCAGAGAAAAAGATGCCCGGTGCATTCCCGGCTACCCGCTGCCACAGGTGGCGAGCACAAGCGAGCATCGCAAGCACACCAGGCACTGCCTGCCCACCCAGCCAGGCTCACCCGCGGCAGGCAGCAGCGCAGCGCGCCATAGATGAGGGAGGCCGGCAGGCAGGCGGGCAGCGGCGGGAACACGAGTCGGTCCACATCCGAAGGGAACTTGTGGTGGTTGCTGCAGCGTGGGTAGTAAGGGTGGAGCAGCTGTGTCAGGCATGGTTGGATGCTGTCGCACCCATGCACAGCACATCCGTGCGATTGCAGACTGCCGTACTGCACCGGAGCTGCAAACCTGACCTGCCCCTGCTGCTACTTGCAAGCCCGCCGCAACAGGTGCCCAGCGCCAGCAAGCCGCTGGCAGCATGCCCGCGCACCCGTGCATGAGGAAGTGTGCCAGGATGGCGGGGCGGCTGGACGGCACCACATGGAACAGCCACCTGTGCATCGAGTACTCAATGAGCTGCCACAGCAGCACGCCGCCAGATGCAAGCGCCGCCACTGGGCCGCAGAGCAGGCCTGTGCGCAGCGCACGGCGCGCCAGCAGTGCCGCCACCGGCAGCCACAGCAGGGGCACGACCCACCTGCAGCGGCACAAGGGGCAAAGTGCAATAGTCAGCGTCAATGCTGCCAACCGACTTGCCCCCCACCCCTGCACATGCTTGCTTCTGCTTACCACTTCACTTTTGTGACTGCCTCCAGCCTGCTGCTCTCAAAGAACCGGGCCTGACCCCGTGATGTGCGCATCATCCAGGCCTGGTAGCCTGCCGCATCGAGGTGGCCCAGCTGCGCCACAAAACGGAGTCATGAAGCGGGCGGCAAGTTAGCAGCGGCGGCGGCGGCGGCAGCGGCGGGGAAGCCCACCTGATCAAGTCGGCGCTGGCATCCTGCATGGTTGCTGCGCGATCAATTGCCCAGAGGGCGCGGAGTGCCAGCGGAGAGCTGAACAACAAGGCCCCTCCACCCACCTGCTTCAGCAGGGGCTGGGTGTCATCGATCAATGCTGCAGCGCTGCCGGCATCGCCGCCTTGCGCTCCCATCGGCGCTGGGGAACACTAGCAGTGCGGTGGAACACAGCGCGGTTCGCCCATTCACTAAATCGATCACTGGTGGCTCAGGCTAGGCTTGTCGAACCGATCAGAGCGTCATGGGTCCTACTGATGCGCTGAAGCGGCTGCTTGCAGTGCCGCCACGCTGCCGCCGCTACGCCATGATGCGTGCTCGTCAAACGGAGCTCATGAAGCAGCTGACTGGAAAAGGTCTGCACCATTGCAACAGCTGCTTTGCTCTGGTGTTGGCTGTCTGCGCCACACAGCTGCTGCATGCCAACCTATTGCTCAGTGGACCGATACGGGTCACAGACAATTGGGGCGTCAAACAGTAGGGGTCAGGGGTCGTAGTTGAATGAAAGCGGTTGGTCGGTTGAAACAAGAATGTATGGGCAGCATGGTGCATGGGTCACACAAGCTCACGCTGCACCTGCACGGCACAGCGCGGCCATCCCTCAGGCAGGCCGCCGCGCCGCCTGCTTCTGCTGGATGCGCGCCACGTAGCGCTGCACCGTGGCATCGCTGCCGCGGCCCCGCAGCACTGCCTGCAGCGCATCCGCCAGTCCCAGGTGCACCAGGGCGTCTGCGCACTCGGCGTGAGCACAGAGGTTTCCCAGAGAGAAGAGCGCGATTTGCACGCTGGAGGAGCTGCTTTCAGGAGTGGTGCCGCCAGGGGTAGGCGGCGGGTCCTGCCGCTGAATCAGCTCCAGCATGGCCTGTGGAGGGGAAACGGGCGGGACAGGGAGTGGCAGGTGAGCGTGCAGCCAGCGGGCATCAGAGTTCATACCCTGCTCGGGGCATGAGGTGCGGATCACGGCCGCAAGCAGCTGAAGAGTCCGCCGGTGGCAGCAGCAGCCCGCCTTACGGCATGGAGGCTCAGAAATTGCCCACAAAGCAACCGGCCAGAGCACCCAGCCTGCAAGGTGCAGGACGGCACAACCAACTACGCTGTTTTGCAGCCCACCTGCAGCGCCCCAGCTTGCATGATGTCGGCGCACAGCATGCCCGAGTTACGCACAAGGTTGCCCAGCGCGCCCTGCGGAACAGTGATGGAGGAAAGCGCGGCGTTTGCATGCAGCGCTTGCGCACTCCCCAACAGCCAGCTATGATGCATGGTCCTACTACTGCATGGACCGCACCAGTTGCTGAGAGCACCCTTGCCTTTCTCCCACCGCCTTTCCACGTGACAATCTCTCACCGCTGCGTTAGCGCGTGTGCGGTCCTCATCATCCCGCAGCAACGCCACCAGGGCTGGCACAGCCGGCCGCAGCGCCGGGTACAGGCTGGCATTGTGGAAGCCTGCAGGGGGCCAGGCAGAAGGTGATACAAGGTGGAGTGCGTGTGCAGCGGAACATCAAGACAACCATTGCAACAGAGCCAGGTGGCGGCGCGACAACTTGTTTACACCCAGCCACCCATCCATGCCCACCTGCATTGCCAATGGCGAAGCAAGCAAACTTGCGGGCCGCACGATCGGGGTCTCGGCACAACTCTATGAGAGCTGCCACCACGCCATGCTGCGCCAGGTCGCCATAAAAGCGGTGGCTGCACAGCACGGGTGGCATAGGTGTAGGTGGGCGGGTGTTAGGCAGCCCCGCATAGCAGGCCAGGCAAGCCCAGCTTGCACTCTGCTTGCCATTTCAGAAAGAAAGGGTTTGTTGTTGTGCAGTGCTGCTCCCTTGCACGTTGCTCACCCCTGCTGCAGCGAGGGTGCCAAAACCAGCGCACGTTCACGCACCCAACACACACCTGTGCCGGCACAGGTTGCCCAGCAGGTTGCAGCTGCGAGCGCGTACGCTGGCATCTGGATGCCGCAGCAGCGCCGGCATCAGCGGTATGAGCTGGCTCTCTGCAGGTCAGCGATATATTGGTTGCATTGGTCAGTGACAGATTGATTCGTATGCCTGCCATGGGGATTCAGCTCCATGCCAAGCCCTCAAAAAGCCTTCAGTTTCATGCGATCAAGTCCTCTCAATTCTGCAGCCCAGCGCACCTGCAAGCGCGTCGTAGTGCGCATGCGTGGAGCGCGCCAGCTGGCTGATGACGAGCAGGCTGTTGATGAGCAGCCCCGTGGGGTTGGCGGGCCGCAGCAGCCTGCAGGACGGAGAGACCAGGGACCGGGAAGCGGAGCTTTCAATCATGCTTCACATTGTCACAGCAGCGCACTGAAGTGGCATCAAAGACCTGCAAGCAAATGCAAGCACCTGCTTATCCCCAGCCAGCACACCCCCTGCACTCCGCAGAGCCACCCAGCTTCCCAGCCTCACTCACTTGTCCACGTGCGTGGGTGCCATGCCGCCGGCCTGCACGTACTGCCCCATCAGCCGCTCGCTGGACATGACGAGGCGGGCCAGCAGGCCGACAGCCGCACCCAGCTCCTCACTGCCCGCAGGCAGGGAGCCGATACATGCAACCAGCACGCCCGGCAACTCCGCCTGGCCAGCCAGCGTCTGCTGCAGGGCCGCAAGCGCCGCATCGTGCTGCGCTGACTGCACCGGCTGGCAAAAGGGTGCGTACAGCGCACCCACCACCGCTGCCATCAGGCCGGTGGTGGCGGTGGGGCCATCGTTCAGCGGCGTCAGGCTGCCGGCGGTGCCCAGGCTGTTGTTGGGGTTGCAAGCGGAGGTGGCGTCCACGAAACGAGACACCGCATCCAGCACCGCAGGCCGCAGCAGCGCCAGCAGGGCAGGCACCAGCGCCGGCTGCTGCTGCAGCAGCGCCAGTGCGCCGGCGTCATGCTGCAGCAGCCGCTGCAGCACCTGCACCAGCGCCAGCAGCCCCGCTGGCGACAGCTCGCTCCAGCTGGCGCCATCGCCGCGTGCTGATGCCGCTAGCAGTACACGCGCGGCCGCCTGTGCCACGCCGCTCTGCAGGACACGGGCGGCATGCCCATGCGCCAGCACCGCCGCCAAGCTTGCTGCGCCGTCCAGCATGCCAGTGATGGCTGGAAAGCCCTCAAACTCTGCCATGGCCGGCAGCGGCGGCGCGCCCGCACCCGCTGGCTGCTGCCACACCAGCAGGCGGCGTAGCTGCTGCAGTGCTGCGTCGGGCACCAGGGCTGTGAGCTCAGCCAGGCGAGGTGGCGGCGCTGGAGGCGGCTGCATCGAGGACGACAGCGCAGCAGGCGGCGCAGCGGCTAGCCGGCTGGGCGACAGCGGGCCGCCGCTGGGTGCCTGGTGTGGCACCGCCATGGCCAGCAGGCCCGACACAGCTGCCGCCGCCGCTGATGCTAATCGCACGTCGCTGCTGACCGCATGCATGATGGCCAGCAGGCGCTGCAGCAGCTGCTCTGTCGTGCCGGGCACCACCCGCGCAAGCAGGCTCTGGCTGCCCGCCCCAGGCAGCAGCGCGCTGGACGACAGCATGGCTGCAAAGCACAGCAGCGCCGCTGCCCCCGTGCCGCCCTCCGCCGCTTTCAGCACCGCCTGCGCACACGGCAGCAGATGGGGGTGCGGGTTGGGTGCTGCTGAGCTGCAGAGCGGCGGGATGTTTTGTTTCCAATGGATGGCAGAAGGCAACACCCGCTCCATGCACTGTTTCGGCAGCAGCTTTAGCCCAAAGTGCCCGCACCTCTGGCGCCTGGCAGGCGATGGCCACTGGTCCCAGCTGTGGAACTGCCACGCACGCGCGGTGCAGCAGGTGCAGGCAATGCCGCTGCAGCGCCACGGCCGCCGCCTGGTCGGCGGGGCTCTGCTCGTGCCGCACATAGAGAGCGCCGCAGGCCGCCTTGATGCTAACATGCGAGTTGAGCAGCGCGTCCGCGCACTCAAACCGCACCTGCGCAACAATAACAATGAGGGAAGACAGGCGTGGCAGTCAACAAAGCTGCCACCCTTAGCTGCCAAGGCAGAGCAGGCGCCGACCGCTGTTGAAGGCAACATCCACCAAACAGGTCTTTGTGTCTTCTACTGGGCCGACTTTCCCCACGTGCCCAGCACGCACCGCCTTGACAAGTGGGTGGCTGGCCGGCTCCCGCCAGCCCTTGTGGCCGTGCAGCAGGGCGGCAGGGAAGTAGTGCGCGCCGCAGCCGGGCGGGAACAGCTCGCTGGAGCAGCAGGCCAGGGAGCAGAGGCAGGACAGCGCGCTATGGATCGCATCCTGGGTGCCTGCAAGGCAGTGGGCAGCCGGTAGTGGGCAGGTAATCAAGGATGTTGCTATGGTGCGGTCGCTTGCAACAACCTGTGCAATATGCCGTGCAATTAAACTACACACTACACGATGCAACAGCTAACTGGCTTGCTTGCAGAGCATCATGCAGAACAAACAGCTTGCAGGCAAAGCATCTAGCGGACCTTGCGCCATGCCAGTGTGTGCGTCTTCTATGCATCTGCAAAGCCGCCCGCTAGCCTTTTTGTCTAGCACTGTCTGCAGACTGGCCGCGGCGCTCCTGCACACCAGGGCAAATACAACCAGCAAGTTCAACTTGAGTGGGGTTCTGTTGTATACGCAGCACCACACCCTGCTCTTGTATGGTCAACCCCTCCTGCAGGCACGCATCCCATGTGCCCCTCCATCGCATGATGACCCGCACCGCTGCAGGGGGCCCGGAGCGCCGCCGCTGGATAGCAGGGCTGCCGTTGCCGCCATGCTGCTGTCCGCCAGGGCGCGGCAGCCAGCAGCATTGATGCGCCAGGAGCCCCGGTGGGAGATGAGCTCGCAATACAGCACCACAGCCTCCTGCTCCAGCCCTGCACACCATTTGCAAAGGCATGGGCAGCAAGTTTGGTGAGCTGCCCTCAGGCATGTCGCAAAGACAAATGCGGGCCGCTACACTTACTGCTGCCCCGCTAGCCGGAAAGTTGTGCCACAGCAGCCCGATCAGAAAGCAGCGGCATGCCCTCTGCCACAGGGCCAAATCCTCACCCAAGCGCACTGCTTACCCTGCTGCTGCACATAGCTGAGCGCATCCAGTGCTGCAAACACCGCCTGGTCACTGACTGTCAAAGCCGCATAGGCTGCCTGGATGGTCAGCCGGGCAGCGCTTGCGTACGCCTCTGGCCGCTCTGCCGNCGGGTGCTGCAGCATCTGCCGCACCAGCTGCAGCGCCTGCACGGTTGGGAAGCAGGTCACAGCACACATGAGCCGCAGTTCCAACTGCAGCAGTGCACGCATGCTGAGCGCCCCATTCTGCCGGGGCTGTGCCTGCAGGCATTCACTTCAACCATGCTTGTGGGCTGCCTGGTTCGACAAGCCAATAGCATGCCCACGCCTCTGCATCCCACCCTGTAATTGCCCTGCCGCCGCACCTGCAGCAGCTCCGGCTGCCGGCTCCACTGCGCCAGCTGCAGGTTGGAGCTGGGCGGCAGCAGCACCTCCTGCACCGTCTGCAGCAGCGCGGCATCCGCCCAGCAGGCAGCAGCGCCCACCACACCCTGGCTGGCTCGCCGCTCTGCCTCAGCCAGCAGCTGCGCAGTGGGAGAGGGCATAGAAGGGGGCGGCGCCGCAGCCTGCACGCAAAACCATTGGGATAAGGGGCAAGTGAGCATCAAGCAGTTGAAGGGCTACAGCCAACGTTGCTGCTTGTCCCGCAGCTGTTCTGTTCGCATGCAACGCAAATTGCCATGGCCTGAGCTCACAAGCATGCTTTGCCAACCCACCTGCGCTGCAGGCGGCGTGGGNCTGCGGAATGTCAAATGGCGAGGCGGTGGGGCTGCCGGGTGTCACCGCTGTAAGGCTGTCAGTGCGGTGGTGATGCACCACCCGCACCGGCGGCATGCTATCCACTGCATCCGATGCAGCAGCTGAGGCTGCCGCCGCTGCTGCCGCCGCCGCCGCTGCGGCGGCCGCGGCGCCATCCGCAGGCTGGTCCCCAAATGGACCAGCCGCTGTGAAGCCTAGCTTTCCATTGGCAAACGGATTGGGGCTGTCCTCTTCCGGGTGCTGCGATCGCCCATTTGCTCCGCCACTGCCGGCTCCTTTCTGCCCCTGGCCAGCTGCGCTTCCGTCTGCTGCAAACTGCGGCAGGTGGTCTGCTGCTGGCGCCCGCCCATGGTGCGGCCGCTGCGGTGCCTGCATGTCTGCGCCTGCGAGCCGCTGCTGCTGCTCCTGGAAGGGGCCTTGCTGGTCTTGCTGCATTGGCCCGCACATGGCCAGCTGCTGGAAGGGNCCCTGCAGCGCCGCCTGCTGGTTCTGCCACCGCCGAGCATCAACCGCAAGCAGCGGCTGCTGGTCATGCAGCTGCTGCACCTGGTGCTGTTGCTGTGCCTGCTGAGCCTGCTGCTGCTCCGCCTCCTCCTGCTGCTGGCGCCGCTGCTGCAGCCGCCGCTGGTGTGCAGCGCCTGCGGGCTGCCCCTTGATCAGCGGCGTCTCCGTCTGCTGGCCAGCTGCACAGAGCACAGCTGCGGCGAGGTGGTTGTAAGCAAGGCCTAGCTGGAGCCACCACCTGGCCGCGTGGCAACCACAAGTTGTTGTGCAGGTACTCCACAAACTCCACAAGCAAAGCCGCCACAGCCCCACTGCTGTAGCAGCAAACCAGCAGCGCACCCTGCTGGTCTGCGTCATCGGCAGTCCGCCGCTGCACCCGCGAAGCCAGCGTGGGCGTGGCGGCCGGCTCAGCTGCTGCTGCCTCTCTCGCCGCCTCCCGCGCTGCGCGCTCCTTATCTGCTGCCGTCTCAGCCAGAAAGGGGTGATCCAGCAGC
The DNA here is from genome assembly GCA_025026875.1 of Chlorella ohadii. Classification (NCBI taxonomy): domain Eukaryota; kingdom Viridiplantae; phylum Chlorophyta; class Trebouxiophyceae; order Chlorellales; family Chlorellaceae; genus Chlorella; species Chlorella ohadii. The sequence goes on from JADXDR010000118.1 coordinate 128,121, forward strand.
TGCGGCCAGTCCAGCCGTAGCGACGGCTGCTTCTCAAGCAGGCCCTGCCAGGCAAAGGAGTACGTTTGCAGGCAATATGTAAAATAGGACGCACCCAGTGGGCCACGCAGGCAGCAGTACTGCGCAGGCAAATCATTGTAGAGCAGAGACTCGGCCGCTTACTTGGAGGAAGGAGGCGAACAGCGGGGACATGGTCTCGGGGTACTTGACCGACTCCCGCACCTGCAGCAGGCGTGCCAGCAGTGGAGCTGAGTTGGTGGTTGAGTTGGTGGCATTAACTAGAAAACGCTCTGCGCTTCCATGCGCAGTGCTTGCTCATCCCTTCGCAGCAAAAAAACTGGCACACCTCTCGCCTTGCAAAGTTCGCCTGCAGAATCCATGTCACAAGACCCCCGCCCCATGTGTGCCCCCCAGTATGTGACGCACAATCTGCTTGATGAGTGTGTAGATGGAGGTGGTGTAGAAGGGCGGCTGCCCCACAAACAGCTCGTACAGGATCACTCCCAGGCTCCACAGGTCCACCTGCAGGCGGGCGGGCAGCGCGCAGGCCAGCACGTGAGCAGCAGCAGGATAATGCTGGGCTGGTGGGGGGGCTTGGAGTGCGGCCGAGCCCACTGCCGCAATGCCCAGCGACTCAAACTACGGACAAGCACTGAGCAGCTTCTGCTGATCGCAGCATGGCTGCCCAGCCGGCAGCACGCACCGTGTGGTTGTACGGCTGCTCCTGCACAAGCTCAGGAGCCATGTACAGCGGGGTGCCCTTGATGGACGTCACAACCTGCGCCGGAATCAGCAGCCGGGGAGCAGCTGGTCAGTCTTGTGCGGATTGCAAGGGCAAACTGCCAGGTGCTGCAGCACTCATTTTGCCGGCCAGCTTCCAACAGCACAGCGACGAGTCATGACAGCCAGACAAGCATGACCTATCAGCATTTGCGCAGCACACCAGCGTGTTGGTGCTCATCAGCCGGGCGAACCCAAAGTCACAAAGCTTGACCGTGCCATTGGCGCTGCAGCAGGTTGGGCAGACAGCAGCAGCATGCCTGAGCAACCGCACGCCTCAGCAGCCGGACAACAGGAGCAACAGCTAGGCGGCAAACCAAGCACACCCGAGGAGCCGGCAGCAGCCTCAACCAGCAGTCCAGAGCCGGCAGGCGCACCTGATCAGGATGTTCTGCGGCTTCATGTCTCGGTGGATGATGCGGTTGGAGTGCAGGTAGTGCAGCGCGCCCACCAGCTGGCGCGCCACACTGCGCACGACCGGCTCCGGCAGGCAGCGGTCGTCCTCCAGGATGTGAAACAGCTCGCCTGGCGACAAGCGAAGGGAAGTGTCCATGCGATGGGTGGCCCACAAGCATCAACGTCACGACCAGCAGCAATGGCAACACACGCAGAACTGGCGGCAGCTAGTCAGGCCTGGCAGCAAACCGAACCCCAGGGCTTCTGCACCCACCCTGCGCAAACTCAGTGACCACGCAAAAGTCGTTCTTGGTCTCGAAGGCATCCAGCATGGCGATGATGTTTGGGTGCTGCAGCTTGCGCAGGATCTCAATCTCCTGCAGGCGAAGCGCAGCAGGTGAGATGAGCGGGGCAGCCGACACCAGCGGCCCGGCAAAAACCGGGCAGGCAGCCGGATCGGGATCGCAGCAGCCAGCAGAATACCAGGTCTGCAAGTATCTATAGAAAATGATAAAGCACTTCAGCTGCAATCTACAGTTGCCGCAACAGCGCCCCAACTGCTTTTCAGCAGCAGCCACATCGGCACACAGTTCAGCAGCGGCAGCCCAGCGGTTGCTGCACCTGGCGCAGGTTGCGCAGGTCCTTCTCGTTCTTGCCATGCTTGGTGATCAGCTTGACTGCCACCGTCTGCAGGCTGCCGGTGCGCCGCGCCTTCCATACCTGCAGCCACACCAGTTGGGCAGCCAACTGCGTCGATGCTGGGCAGCGGCAGCGCATGGCAGCAGCACGGGCAACACAAGCTGGCCCCCTCTGGCCAACGCACCTTGCCAAAGCTTCCCTCGCCCGCAAGCTCGATCAGCTTGTACTCGCCAATCTGGTTCTGACCAGGCATCCTGCAACGGCGAGCAAGGGAAGGGGGTTGGGGCCCCGCCGCACGACCGCAGCGGTGGCGGCGGCGGCACTGCTGCAGCTGGGTCGGCAGCTGCCAGGCCGGCCTCCCCTGCACTGGTCACGATGCTGCGCATGTGGGCAGCTGGCGGGACGGCCGGCGGAGACGGGCAGGGCTCTGGCGGTGTGGCCCCCGCTCGGGCCCCTGCTCGCCTGGGCGTGCCAAGCCACGATCACTCTCGCATCTCAGTCTCTCTTGCTCTCCCCGGCCCCTCAGGGGCCAAGCCTTTGCGCCAGAACCAGTTGTTGCGGCCCGAGGGGTGGCAGCGTGTTGGGTGCTGGCGTCTCCTGTTGGTGTCGAGGACTGATCGCTGGAGATCGCAAAGCTCGCAGCAGTGCCGGGGCTGTGCCCACCCGCCTGCATGAGCAGCCGCATGCAGGGAGCCGCTGAAGGAGACGCTGGTCCCCGCGCATGGCTCAATTGGGCACTGCATCTAACGAACAATCCACTGGGCAGGCCCACATGCCCTCCTCCGACAGCTCCAGCGATGAAGACGTCGCCAAGTTTGCTGCAGTGGCTGTTTCAGCCGACGCCCTGCATCAGCAGGCGGAGCGCAGCAAGCAGGCAAGCGCACTGGGGGTGGATGCGTGCCCCAGCCCTCCGCCACCGCTCTGCCGCCGCCGCCGCCGCCTGGGTGCTGCTCTGCGCATGCGCTTGCTGCCGCCCTTGCGTCATGTGATTTATTTTGCCTGAAATTTTCGTCCCTGCAGGTAGCGCAGCAGCGGGCGGCACGGGCACGGCAGCGGCGCGCTGGCGGCGGCGGCATCCTGGGCGCAGTGCCCACCGACGGCAGCGACGGCGAGGCCGAGGGCGAGTCGGTCTTCCTGGATGCCGCGCAGCTGCGGGTGGCAGACGCGCTGCAGCTGCGGCTGCAACAGGAACTGGAGATGGAGGAGGCAGCGGCTGCCACAGCGGCACCGTCACCAGCACCGCAGCCCACAGCGGCAGACGAGGATGGCGGGCAGGTGCGGCTGTTCCGCCGCGTCAAGGCAGGCGCGCCTGTGGTGGACCGGCAGGCCCAGGCCATTGCGGCAGCGGGCAGCGGACAGCAGCCCGGAGCAGGCCAGCAGCAGGACGAGCAGCAGCAGGCAGCGGGCCAGCCAGCGGCGGTCAAGCGGCAATTGGAGGAGCCCACCAAGCAGCGTTGCCGGGCGGCAGCCGTGGATGCAGCTGACATCCAGCAAGCAGCGGCGACGGCGGCTCAGCAGGCTGCGCTGCAGATATACCCCCGGGCCAACTGGCTGCCGGCTGATGACGACCCCACACGATGGAGCCACCGGCGGCGGCGGCGAGCCGGCAAGCTGGCAGCTGAGACCGCAGCATGGAAGAAGCGCTCCAAGCAGCTGCGCAAGGCGGAGGCAGCCAAACAGCAGGCGGCAGCAGTGGCGGCGGCGCACTGAAGCGTGGCTTACAGGCGAGCGGGCGTGCACCTAGGCACGGCAGGCAAAGTGTACATTAGTGATCATACAGCGGCATTTTTTACTCTGAAGCAGCGCCTGGTGCGCTTCGTCGCCACACTCGCTTGCACTGCAGCCACTACTGTTTCCCCAGCTTGCTAGCACATTCCTTCCAGCCTGCTTTCACAGCAGGTCGTCGTCTGCCTTGTAGGACACCAGCGCCTCCACGTTGTGCACCTGCACACCAGGGCCAGGACGGCAGATGTAGCGTGGGCAATGTTGCAGCGATTGTACTGCCGTTGGGCGCAGCACAGGCTGGCTGCATGGCTGCAGGCTCAATTGCCTTGCCCTGCTCCTTGGCCACATCCAAACTTGCAACTGCATGCTTGTCAGGCTGCAGCCATTGCATCGGCCACCCAGCAGCCGCCGCAACACCGCCCTCCTCAGCGCTCCAGCATGACGGTAACCACCCTGCTATCAGCGCCCTGCCCTGCACCCGCCTTGGTGGAGAAGGCGCGCAGCTTGACGTCGGCGGCGTTGGTGATGTAGCGCGGGTCGCTCTCCTCCCAGTCCAGCGGCACCTCGTTCTCCTTGTCCGTGTACGCCAGCAGGTCTATCGTGCCTGCGGTACGGGTGGCGGCAGCAGTGGTTGGCTGTGAGGCAAGACAGCATGTGTGGCCCAGGTTGCAGGCAGGTGGTGCTGTGCTGGCTGCGGTGGGGGTGGCTCCTCAGGCACAGGCTGTTCAGCGGCAAACAACATCCGCAAGGCGAGCAGGCAGGCGCGACTCCTGCACGAAGCGCTCACACTTGTCGGACAGCAGCGGCAGGAAGGTGACGGAGGCGGTGATTTGCCGGATGATGGCCTGGATCTCCTGCGTGATCTGCGCCTCCGACTTCTCTGGCAGCGGCGCGCTGCAGGTTGGGAGGGCACAGCATGAGGAGAGCAAGGAAAATTGGAAATATCATTACACTCAAGCAACAAGCGCCGTGCTCTGCAGCTGCTGCTCCCTTTGTAAAGTGCAGCCCTCCATGGCTGACAGGGGACCGCATGTTGCTGGACCGGCAGCCAACAGGGGCAGCACCCACCTGCCGGCCACCACCGCCTTGTCTGTCTGGATGTCAAAGGTCCACCGCTCCAGCACCTCCTTGCTGGCCACCCCCGTGATGACCAGCACCACCTTTTGCAGCGCGCCGCCCTCCAGCCACTCTGTACACGCGATGGCATGCTCAAGGATGATTGAGGGGTGGGTAGGGGGAGGGCAGCGCAGCCAGCAGCTGCTGGAGGACAGCAATGTCGACAGCACATCATGCCCGGCAGCTGCAGTGCCTCAGAGGGACAACATCAGGTCAGGTCATTCCACCGGAGCAGCAGCCACACGCCCTACAGTAAGCAGTTCCATCCCAGCTGAGCTGCCCAATGGACTGCGCCCCTTCCACCCCACCGGCTCACTCTCAAACTGCTTGAGCACCGCGCCCAGGTAGGCGGCCAGCTTGTCGTCCTTGACGGCCATGACCGTCAGGCCGTACGCCTTGCGCGGCTCGAAGCTCTCGGGCGCATAGATGCCGCGCTGGTAGAGGATGGAGGAGAGGGCGTGCGAGAAGAACTCGGCCACCGTGGCCACGCTGCCCTTGAGCGTGATCTGGTTCTTGGTGGCCTGCGCCGTGGCCGCCATGGCGCGGCGGTTTGTTGTGGGTGATGGGATGTGAAGAGGCGGCTGCCAGGTGCTGCCAACTGCACTCAGCAGGGAGGCAGGGGACGCCGAGTCAGCAGGGCGGCGGCGCTGGCGGCGGCGGCGGCGGCGGCAAGAGGCAAGCGGCAGCGGCGGGCAGTTGCATGGCGGCAACTAGAGCGAGCATACGGGRGCCCAGTGTGCAGCTGCAGGCTCCGACCTGCTGCTGTCTGCCCGCACCTGCGTGTTTGTTCAAGCGCTGGTGGGTGAAGCTGAGGGCTGGCGGGCTGATTGCCTGATTCGTGGTCGTGCAAGTGATAGCTTGGCCCAGCGGAAAGGCTTTAGCGGCCCCAAAGAGAAATGGCGCATGCATGGGAGCCCAGCAGTCTGCCTATCGGGCCATCAGGGCTGCATTTGCAGCACGATCGCACCATCTGAACTTGCAGACACCCTCGCAGCCGCTGCCGCGACGATGGAGGCCATGGCCGAGCACCTGCGGCGCAACCTGGCCGCCCTGCAGGCCAATCTGCAGCGCAGCGTGCAGGATGTGGCCGCCCAGGCGGCCGCCCTGTGCCAGGGCGCGCACATGCGGCGGCAACCTTCCGGCCTGGCGCCCCTGTTTGCGGTGAGCCCCTGGGGCCGCCACCAGCTTGCGTGTGAAGTGCACTAGGTGTGCATTCGCACGCCTCCTCGGCCGCCGAGGCCCCCTGCCCCACGCACCGCCTGCCGCCGCTGCCACCGCCTCCCCGCAGTCGGTGAGCGCGCACATGGGCGGGGCTGCTGCAGCTGTGCGCCGCCACGCTCAGCCGCTGCTGGAGCTGGCCTTCAACCCGGAGGACATCAAGGCGCGGCTGGACGCGGTGCCGGTGTGGGTGGTCGTCAACAACAAGAACGAGTTTGTGCTGGTGGCGGGCGAGGTGCGTGCTTCGCGGCGCTTAGACTGCTGATCTGCCTTCTTGTTCGCTTGAAGCTTGGTGTCGCCGCCGTGCAATTTGCATCGTGCCCAAATGCTGTAGTAATGGCTACCCATCGAGTCGCATGCAGCTGTGCGATGCAAGCGGCCGCCACCCTCCCGCCCCCGCAAGCAGCAGTTCCGACCTGTGCAGTGCACCCCTTGCCTCTGCGCAGGACGGCTCCAACAAGCAGCTCAGCCTGTTCTTCTTCACCGAGGCCGAGGCGCTGGCGATGCTGAAGACGGTGCGGCATTGCAGGGGGGTTGCAGCAGTAGGTGTCCGACCAACGCATGCCCTCGGAATGGCCGCCGCCTGCTCCTGTGGCTGCCCCTTCCCTGCCCGCCTGCCCTTCACCCTCTCCCTCTCGGCCACCGGCTGCCCCTGCCTATCAGATCAAGGAGGCCAACCCCAAGCTGGGCAAGCAGGCCAAGGTGATGCCCACCTCCATGGACCGAGTGTACGACTTTGCGCGCACGCCACGCAGGTGAGCCCCTGCTCCATGCGCGCTTTCGACCGCCGCTGAAGCTTAGCGGCGGGCCAGCAGGCCGCGCTTCTGTTGACCTGAGCGTCCTGCACCTGATGAGCCGGCGCACGCGCTGATGCAGATGTGCTGTACAACCTGTCTGACTGCCCGCCCCCTTTGCAGCGAGACGGACACAGACGGCGTGGTGTTCCGCTTTGTGCCCGACCCGCGGCAAGTGGAGGCGGCGCTGGAGGTGAGGGGGCAGTGGGCGCTGCAGCAGCAGCAGGAAGGTGACTCTGAGAGTGCTGTGTTGAGGGCAGGTGACTGATATGTCACAGCAAACTTGCAGCCAGGCCATCGCAGCGCTGATCAGCTGCTCAAATGCGCTGCCATCAGGCCAGCCACCCAGCCCACCCGCTGCCCACGCACGCCTGCTCCCTCCGCCCCCTGCCCCTGCAGCTGTACCGCCATGCGGGCGTGGCAGCCACCGGCTTCCAGGGAGTGCCGCTGTTCCAGGCAGAGGTGCGCGCTGTGGTCTGCTGTGCACGCTGTGCGCGCTGCAACCTGCTGTGCACGCTGCACACGCTGCCTTGTGCTCTGTTTTCGCAGATGCAGCAGAGACTCTGATGCTCAAAATGCTGGCTTGCTGTGCTGCGGGAGCCTGACTGGGTGCGCCCTAAACGTTCCACAACACCGCAGGGGCTGACCATCAAGGGCGACAAGTCGCGCTACACGCCGCTGTTCTTTAGGTGCGCACATGCGTGTTTCTTTGCTCAACCCTCTTACCAGCGGGGTTGGTGCATTGGCACATGTCCGCACTGCACATTTTGTGCACCTCGTGGTTGTAGTTGCAGACAATGCTTGCTGTTTTGTAGTTGCAGACAATGCGTGATAAGCAACTGCGCGCCCTGCTCTTCATCTGCAACATTGCCGCCCTGTGCTTGCACCCGATTGCTGCAGCAAGGAGGACCTGGATGCGGCGCTGGCGGCGGCGTACAGCAGCAGGGACGCGGCGGCGCAGCAGGAGACGCGGGACAAGGCGGCGCGGGCGCGCGGAGAGCTGGCGGATGCGCAGAAGGAGGTGAGGAATCGTGTTGGCATGTGTGCGATGGTTTGTGGCAGGGTGTGCTGTCTGACGCCACGGTGCTTCAGCGGCTGGGGTGCGCGGCGAGCTGGCGGATGCGCAGAAGGAGGTGAGGAATCGTGAGGAAGTGAGGGCATGTTTGCATGTGCACATGGCAAGGTGAGCCGCGCTGGCGGATGCGCAGAAGGAGGTGAGAGCATGCTTGCATGTGGCACGTTGTGTGCGCTGGAGCGTGAGGGCTGTCTCAGCGTTCTGCTCCACCAACAGCCTGGCCTGGCGAGTGCGGCAATGTGCCTCGCGTGTGAGCTTGCAACAGTGCACTGTTGCAGGCGTCACGCAAGGTGCACGCAATGCACAGCCCTGGGCCCTGCCCTTACGAACCGTCGCCTCCTGGGCCATGCAGGTGGAGGCGGCCAAGTCGGACCGGGAGCGCAAGGCGGCGCAGCGCAAGGCGGACCAGGCGCAGCAGCGGGTGGCCAAGTATGAGCAGCGGCTGCAGGAGGCAGCCAGCCAGCAGGTGGGGGCTGGGCATTGGGGCTGGGCGCACGCAGCGCGGGCTTCAGGGCAGTGCGAGCTGGACAGTTTGAGAGCTAGTGGTGTGCCCACCTGCACTCAGCAAAGCAGCAGTGGCGATGCGAGCGGGTTTGGCTGCGGCTTGGGACATCATGGCGACGTGTGCTCGGCCACGATCCAACACTATCGGCGCTGCGCCATTGCCGCCCTGCCTGCAGAAGCTGCCGCGCGTGGATGTGGGGTCGTTGGAAGAGGTGAGCGGACACTTTGCTGTGAAGCATGCTTTGTAGCAGCAGCGCTTGCATGCCTTTCGCCAGCTGCCGCTGCATTTCTGCTCTCCTGGTAGGCAGCCCGCCCACAATACAGTTTAGGCTCTGGCTGACGCGCTCGGTGCACACATGCATCATTGATTGCAGGTGATTGGGCGCATGGAGGCGGACGAGAAGGGCGAGTGGTCGGACGTTGTGTTTGTGCCCGCTCGCGCCGTGGCGGCGGCAGCAGCGCCAGCCCAGAAGAAGAAGAAGTGATGAGCGCTTGACTTCAAATCAGTTGCCCTGCCTGCTTCATCAGGGGATTAAAATCAGTGGGCCAGACGGCTGCATCTGCTCATTCGCTCCCTCCAACTTTTCTTAGCCTGAGCGCGGCCTGCCTTGGCTGGCTGGCCCCTTACTTGTTTGGTGCATTACGCGGCCCTGAGGGCTCCCATGTGCCCACCCTGACTGCTTGACCCGACACNAGTTTTGCNATGTTGATCACCACACCTCCACTCTTGCCACACGGCCGTCCGGTTACAATTGCAGAGCGTACAATGTGTTGTCATTGTCAATTGTGAAACAGGAAGTACATCTGCGGCCAGCAGGGGCGATCAGCATGCGCAGCAAACTGGATCTCTTTCCGCCCCTTGATCTGCTCTGCTACCAGGCCAGGGTGGGCTGCGCTGCCGCTGCCCGTGCCTTCTCAGCCAGCCCTGCCTTCACATCCTGCACCAATGGGCAGGCCGGGTGGGTGGGAGAAGTAAGATCGATCCAGCTATGGGTTGGCAGTATTGATCACTTGTGGGCCAGCCCATCCCCACCACCACCCCAATTGCCATCACGGCCGCATGGTTGGAGCAGGCGCAGCCAGCCCGGCAAGGGTGGCCAGAGCAGCCCGGATGGGTGGGTGAGCACGCCTTGCCTGCTGCAGCGCGTCCAGGAAGCAGAGGCGGAACGTGTCCACTGCCGCCGCCATGTCTGTCGCTCGCCACGGCTCCTCGCCCTGCAAAGTGGGTGTGGGGGCGGGGTGGGGTTGGTTGCACGTGGTCGCTTCAGGCGCCAGCCGGGGCAACTACCCAGGGGGCAGGTAAAGTGCGTGCAGCGTGGGGAGCACCACAAGCAACCAGAAGCGGGGAGGCCGCCAGGGTGCAGCACAGCAGCACATGTCTTGTGCACAGGGCCATGCTCGCATAGCATGCAGCCCACCTGTGCTGCCGCCGCGCTGCCGCTGTTCAGCTGGTTGAGCAGGCCGCCCACGGTGCACACCGTGTCTGCAATGGGTGCACAAAATAGCACGGAAGGCGGCAGGTGAGCAGTACGCCATCAGGGCTGGCCCTATTGTCGTGAGGCGCCCTGCGGGGTGCAGCAGCTGGACCAGGGCAGACGCTGCTGTAGCTCAGCCAGGCCAACCGCACCGCGCAGCCGCGCTTGATTAATACAGTTGCTGTGTAGCATTGTTGCGGGGTAGCTTTGCACACCTGGGTCGAACTCCCAGGCCGCGTCTGGGTCGATGGGCACGCACACCTTGCCCGTCTTGGGGTGCACGCAGAAGGGCGCCTGGGAAAGGGGGGCAGAGAAATAGTTCGGAGTTGTGAGCTGGCCAGCTGGCGGCTGGCCAGCTGGCGGTGGGGCGGCCGGCGACTAGCTCGCAAAATGACGCGCACAGCAACTGCACAGCAATGGTTTGGCGGAGCCCAGTGTAATCGAATGTAATCGAGCCCCAACCTAGCTAAAACGCCTGCCCACCTTGAGCAGGCGACATTTCATACCTTAAGCAAGTGATTCATCTTCTTGGACACTTCCATGTCCAGCCGCGGGTACGCGTACGCGCACACAATGTCCTTGATCGACTTGCGCAGCGCCTTGGCGGCGCGCGCGTCGCCGCCCTGCCGCCGCGAGCCGTCCACCGTCTGCAGGGGGCAGGGAGAGGGTCATGAGATTGGCAAGGTTGCTTGGCGCCCTGCTGCAGCCGAAATCTGTGTCGAGACATTGTGCACATCAATTCCGGGCTTGACTGCCCTGCCGGCCAAGCCATGTAGCCAGCAGCACATCGGCCACAGAATTGCTGTGCTTTGCACCGTGACGCGTCAGCAGACATCGAGTTGTCGCACCAGCATCGACCCACCCACCTTGGCCTCCTCTTCAACAATCTCTTTCAGCACCTCCCACCGCTGCTCGCTGCCGTGCACGCGCTGCCAGCGCTGCTGCACCGCGTTACGGACTGCGGGATGAATGACGTGCGGCGGAAGGCAGTGCACCGGCATCAGCGCACAGCTCAACTTCGAAACAGGCATGCACACCAGCACTGCACTGCCCCGCTGCTTGCGCATGATTCACTGCCCTGTTCACTGCCCTGGCTGCCCGCCCATGCAAGCGGCAGCAGAGCACGCACGCCCCTCATCGGCAGAAGCAGCAGCTGCTCACTGGCTTCATTGGGCAGGTAGGCCAGCACGTTCTGGCACTGCTGCTCGTCCTCCAGCAGCTGCTGTTCCGGCAGCAGGCGCTGCGGGTGGGAAGGGGCACCGGCCAGCGGGCTGTGAGAGCCAATGCACTGCCACGTGTACCATTAACCCTCCATGTGGCAACAGAACAAAAATCGAAGCGGCATTGCAGCAGCAGTAATAACAGCACTTTCTACTCCCAAATAAGACTAGATTCGCCCCCACCTGCTCAAATGCGTCCTGCAGCAGGTCGTAGGCGCGCTTGATGGCGGGGTGGTCGTCCAGCGAGGTGGCCAGCTTGGCAATGCCCTTCTCCTGCACTTAGAGGGCGAAGCAAGGCGCAGCAGGTGACATGGCGAGGCGGCAAACTGGAGTGACATGCGCAGAGCTGCATGTAGCGGGCTGCCTTGGCGCCAGCGGCATGCGGGTGGAAATGGTGCATCTCAAACACTCCCAGCTCGACTTGACTTGCCTGCCCCTTGTACACAGCAAAGTAAGCCGCAATGGCGCTGCGCTGCTCGTCCGTCAGCTTGCGTGCCCTGCGAGGCAGGCGGGCGGCAGTTGGTGGCAGAAATGTTTAGACAGCCAGCGCAGCCACCTGCAGGATCAACTTGCTGCTGCTGGTGGCTGTTGCTGGCTGCTGCTACACATTGCCGCATGGGCTTGACACGTCCACACCAGCCAGCCAGCCAGCCGCAGCTGCCGCAGGCACGCACCGCTCGTCGCAGACCCAGCAGTGCACGCCGCGGCGGCCGGAGTAGACGAAGAAGACGTGTTGGAAGCCAAAGTCCTGGCGCAGGCCCGCATCCAGGATCTGGGGCGGGGGAAGGGGCGGGGAGGGGATGGATGGAGACTGCAGGATTGTGGAGCAGACAGGGCGGCAGGGCGGGGATGCGGCATGTGCAGGCAGCAGCTGGAGAGCAGGCGCATGCGGTTGGGCTCATCATCCTGTTTGCAGGGGCGGGCAGCGAACCTGGCAACAGCGCACCCTTCGCCTGCTGCTCAACTGCAGCTGTCACTCCCAGGGCAGCACAGCAGAGCACGCACATTGCAGCCCCGCTACGCCGGCTCTGCGCCCCGCCCCCACCGCACCTTGATGGCTGCCGCCATGAGCGGCCAGCACTTGCCGCAGATGTGCCCTTCCTTGCCGCACGTGCGCACATCGTCATAGTCGGTCAAATCAATATCAAACACCAGCTCGCGCTCCACGGGGGAAAAGCCCTGGCCGGAGCCTGCAGCAGCGTGTGGAAGCGGCTGCATGCTTCGGCATCCGGGTCATGCCAACCGCTGAAGTGGGCATGCGACAGCATAGGGTTTTCGCCTTGGTAATGCACTATGCACCACCCCTGGCACACTCCTGCTTGGCCCAGCGGCGCACCCTGGTACGCTGCGCGGCGCTGCGGGTCGACATTGTACACCGGCCCAATGTCGATCTTGGAGGGGCAGCGATCCTTGAGCGCAGCCGCCAGCTCGCCGCCGTCCTGCGGGCAGCAAGTTGAAAAGCGCCGCTCACCCAAGGCACAGCTGAGCAGAGCTGCAGACAGCTGCGGCATGGGTCGCCAGCTGCACGTGCCATGCAGAGCGCCACGAACCAAGCCGCCCAAGACAACGACCAACCTCTGCTCAGGTGGCCGCCGCCGCACCTTGAATGACTGGTAGCGCACAAAGATGTCGCCGTCCAGCGTGAAGCAAAACTCTCGGCGCTGGAAGAAGCCGGCGTCTGTCTTGGGGTGCTTGCCATCTACGCATGCAGAGCAGCAGCCAGGGAGCAGCCAGGCATGAGCCACATGGTGCAGCGGAAATGGGCGGCCAGGCACGGCAGCTATGCAGGCAGCCCAAGCCACAGTGCAGCCAGCGCACCGTTGCCGTATGCCAGCCACTTGAACATCTCTTGATGCGGGAACAGGCGCGCTGCACCAGAGGCAAGACGGACATGGAACGGTGAGGCAGGCATGCAAAGGCACCAGTGGCGGCAAAACGGCGGCGGTGGCAGCAGCGGGCACCCTGGCGGCGCTCACAGTAGTACAGCTTCATCATCTCCTGCACGCCCACATTGTTGAAGTCGGTCGCGGGGCCCGCGGCTGCACCAGGGAGGCGGGAGAGAGGGGGCAGCAGGTGGGCACTTCTGCCAGCAGCAGTGGGGAGGAGGCATGCCCGGCAACCCCTCGTACCCGTCTGCTGCTCCACAGTCATGTTGTGAGGCCTCCACCCGAGCTGCCGGCGGCACGGCGAGCGCTGCACAGTTCAAGCTTCGAAGCTGTCTGCGGCTGCTCGTGGGGCAAACGGCCAGGGATCGGGTGCAGGCACGCTGCTGGCGCTGATCGGTGCAGGCAACGCAAGTTTTGGTTGCCAAGCACACCTCCGGCTGCATGGACCATGCTGAGCTGGCTGCCCAAACGGCGGGAAATCTGCGATGGCGAGGCGAGTGGTGTCGCGAGGACGCGCATGGCACTTGAGAGGACGGCAGCTCAGCTCGCAAGCCGCACACCAGCAGGTCCACCGGCGTTTGCTCCCCTGGCTGCGCGCCTGGCCGCCCAGCGTACGGCAGAAGGCTGAAGCAGCAGTATGTCGGCCATTGAGGTTGCGGGCGACCGGCTTGAAGGTAGGCGCTCGAAAGCCCTGCCGCCGCCAGACCGCCGCCGCCCGTCTCTGCCTCGCCTCCCGACCCCAGTCCCTCGCCCCATGTTCGTGCAGTTGGCGACTCCTGCTTCGTCCGTGCCGACGGGTGAGAGCCGCAGCTTGCCTGCCTGCAGCCTGCGCCCGACCAGCGATGCTGCATGCGCCGCTGACGCTGCCACTGCTGCTTGTGTTTTCGTGGCGCAGGGACCCGCTCAATCGCAAGCCCTTCATAGCGCGCATCCAGCGCATTGCGCCAGACGAGCTGAATGGCGGGCAGGACGTGCTGGTGCAGTGGTACTACCGGCCAGAGGACCCAGGCAAGCAGTGGTGGGGGGGCAGCGTTGCCACTTGTCCCGCCGACTGCCGTTTCTGTGCTTCCTGGCCGCCTACTGCGCGTTTTCAACGCCATCAAGCATCGCCGCACCGATCTCCTGCCGCTCCTTCGCAGGCATCCCCGGTGGGCGGCGGGCCTTTCATGGGGAGCGCGAGCTATACATGAGCGACCACAGGTGATTTTCATGTTTTGTTTTGCCTCTCCCCTGCAGCCTCTCCCTTCTCTCTCCCTGCGCGACCACAGGTGCTGTTGCTGCAGAGGACAGCTTGCATTGCAGCTGCACTTGGCCCTCATCTTGCCTGGCTTGCCGCATGTTTGTGGTTGCACTAATGTGGTGCAACGGTAAAGATAAGATCGGTGGCGGCTCTGAGGGTTGTCAACCCCCTCTCCTGACCGCAGCGACCACATCCACAGCGCCACCATCCTGGGCCGCTGCGTGGTGCACACGCTGGACGACTACCGGGTGGGCGCGATTGCTGGTGGGGGCTGGTTAGTGGTGGTGGGCCACACAGGGGCCGCCCTCACGATCCTTTGGTGTACGGTTGAATTCCGCAGGATGTCCGCATCGCATGCAAGCAGTGGCCAGCCAGAATGCTTGGCCTGGACCTTCACGACACTGCATGCCGTTGCGCGCCTAATGCGGCTGCCACTCGTTTTGCTTGCGCAGGAGCTGGAGCTGATCCGGCCGCAGGACTACTACAGCCGCTTCCACTTCTCTGTGCGCACCAAGGTGAGTCGAGTGCCAACGGCCCTGTGCCTGCTGCGGGGCACTTGCTGCAGAAGTCCTGCTTGCATGTGCTGCTGGGCGCAGGCTGCTTTCAGCCCTGCATGCTCCTTCCGCCCACTACTGTGCTTTTTCCGATGCAACCGCACGTTGTATGGGGCTGCCGTCGCACCTGCTGCCCAGCTGCTCACGGCGGTGCTGGTGTTTGTCTCCATCACCTGCCTGCAGAAGTTCGGCCCCGACACGGTCACTGTGTACTGCACCTGCCAGATGCCGGAGAACCCGGACCGATCCATGTGAGCGCTGGCTGATTTTAGCTTACATCGCAGTTCATTTTGCAGCACAGTGCTCCTTCAGCTTGCGGCTGCGCAGTCGGCTGCCTGGCCTGCTGCCATCGCTGCTGGTCTAGCCGGCTGCTACGGTTCCATACTCAGCGTGGCCCACAAGTGTGCTACCCTGCCCATTCTCGTTGCTGTTCTTGCAGGTGCCAGTGCGACGGCTGCTCAGAGTGGCTGCATCCAGAGTAAGCGCCCTGCATGTACCTTTGCAGCTGCTCGACTTCACCGCCTGCGCCGCATGCACTGCTGTGTGGCAGGCAGGCCCTGGCATGCCTCCTCTGCCTTCGCGCTGCGCCTGCATGCTCACCCAGCTTACACTGCCTGCTCCTTGCTACACAGGTGCTGCGGCACGACGCTGCAGGCGGTGGAGGCGCTGCCCAGTTGGTTGTGCCCCAACTGCCTGCGGAAGCAGGCTGCATCATATACCAGCAGCGGCAGCGCGGGGGCGCCGCCAGCCCCGCACCAGGGCAGCACCGCCTGGCTGCTGGGTTCTGCGGCACCGAGTGCGGCAGAATCGCCGCTGCCACCTCTTCAATTGGACCCAGCAGCAGCAGCGGCAGCAGCAATAGGGGGCGGGCTAGGCGGTGGCGCAGTAGCGGGCGGCTCAGGGCAGACCTGGAGCCGGGAGCCGCTGCCACTGTCTGGGACGCATGGCGCTGTGCAGCCAGCGCAGGTGCCGGCATCGGATGCGCTGTTGGGGGCCCTGCGTGCCCAGCTGGCGCAGCAGCAGCAGCCACCGCTGGGGCAGCCGCCCCCGCTGCCGCAGCAGGAGCAGCCGCTGTATGGCTCATTGCAGGGCGGGTGGACGTGGTGAGGGCCTGGCTTCCTAGGTTTGTGCCCGCTGCTATGCATGTCCTCGCCTGCCCGCCTGCTAGATTGCCTTCTGCATCCTGCCATCAAACGCTGCCTCAGCACTGCATGCTGGCTCCCTGTACCAGCTTCATTTCATGTCTCGTCGCATCCTCAATCGCTGTAAACTAGAGCAGCGGTCACTGTAGCAGCAGCGCCGCATACAGGATGCAGTGATCGGTAGCCTGCAACACCTTGCTGAATAAGTTCCAGATTGGTCTGCTTGTGTGGAACAAGCGCTGCTGCAAAGTGACGGACGGCAGATGCTCGCTGGGTTGCAATGACGGGAGCACTGGCCAAGGTTGCAGCACCAGGGCTGGGCTGGTGACGATTCTGAGCTGCCTGCAGATGATGCCTCGTTTTCATCAACATCCTGAGTTCGTCAATAAAGCACGACAAATGCATGCTTCCTGCATTTCTCAAAGAGTGCATATGGGAAGGACCCCGGCCGCCGCAGGAGGCGCCAAGTCAGCCGCCCCGCCGGCCATTCCTGCGCTCTCCGGTCCCCTCCCGCCAACCTCACCTCAATTTTGGGAGGGTTCGTGTCCATTTGCGTCGCCAGGATGGCACCCCACACCACTCTGGAGGTCGCCGAGGGCGTGGCGGTCGTCACGCTCCACAACCCTCCCGTGAACGCCCTGCACCCTTCTGGTAAGCTACGGGACGCTATTGGGCAGTAGCCGCTTGCCTCCGACACGGCTCCCGGCCAGGCCCACTCAGCCCGCCTCCCCTGCTGCCTGCAGTGCTGCAAGGCCTCTTCAACAACCTGCGAGAGGCGCATGCCAGGCAGGATGTCAAAGCGATCGTCATCACGGGGGCCNGCGGTGAGCACTGGGCCGCCGCCGTCGCCACTGTGCCGCCGCCGCCGCTGCCGCTGGGGCGTAACCCGGCGCTAACCCCTGCCTTGCGCGCCCCCACCAGCTGCTTATCATCACCTCCCCTTGCTCGCTGCTGCAGGCCGGTTCTGTGCGGGGTTTGACATCAACCAGTTTGTGCAGGCCAGCGGCGGCGGCGGCATCGACGACCGCATCAACGATGCCTTCTGCGACCTGGTGGAGTCAGGTGCGACCCCCTTGTACAATACAATGCAACCCCAGGCAGTGCTCCCTCAGCCCTGATTGGTGCTGCAGCCCTACGGCATATCTACGACAGCAAGCGTCTAGCCTGCCGTGCTGGCCATGCCTGCACTTGGCGTGCACCGCCCCCTAATCACTCCGCTGCGCCCACCCACCCCCTGCTCAGGCCCCAAGCCCACCGTGGCGGCAGTGGCTGGCATGGCGCTGGGCGGCGGCTGCGAGCTGGCGCTGGCCTGCAACGCCCGCGTGTGCACCCCAGGCAGGCTGCTGTGCNGCNNCGGGTACTGTGTGCCTTGCAGCCCGGTTGGCCTACTTGCATTCTCAGTGTGACGGTCTCTCCCATAGTAGCAGCCAGCCATCCCCAGCACACCTCATCGCTTTCCTGATCGTCTGCCGCTCACCCTGCTGTGCCGCACTGCGCACTTGCAGGCACCTCGTTTGGCCTGCCGGAGCTGCAGCTGGGCATAATCCCCGGTTTTGGCGGCACGCAGCGCCTGCCGCGTGCCGTGGGGCTGAAGAAGGCGGTGGAGATGATGCTGACCAGGTGAGCAGGGTGGGGGCTGTTTAAAAATGGCTGGAGGAGAAGGGGCAGTTGCTGAAGGAGGCGGTGGAGATGATGCTGACCAGGTGGGCTACAGGTGTTGGCGGTTGAGACCGCTCATGCTGATCAGGAGGGCAGGGAGAGCCAGTTCAGGCGGTTGATGCTGACCAGGTGGGCAGGAATTGGGGCGGTTACAATAGGGCTGTTGCAGAAGGGGCAGTTGGACAGCCCTGCAGCGTAAGGCGGTGGAGATGATGCTGACCAGGCGAGCTCATGGGTTGGCCCAGATGGAACAGTGCTGTGGTAGAAGGCGTGGACCTGGGCATGCGCTGCAGCAGCAGGGGGGAACGCTTGTGTGTTCGGCATGGCATTGGCTTCCAAGCGGTTGCGACACATCCAGCCACTGCCGCCAACCAGCTGGGTCCCCGACTCCTGCTGCCTCCCTGCCTCCCGGCTGCAGCGCCCCCATCAAGGACGCCGCCGCCCTGAAGCTGGGGCTGGCTGACCAGGTAAGGCTGGACCAGGACCCTGCACTGGGGCTGGTGCTTCGAACCTTGTGCCTGCTCGCTGCCGCTGTCTGTACACATGCCCAGCTGGCCTGTGCCGGCGTCACTGCAACTTCATGATCATCAGCCAGTTTGATGCCATACCTTAGGCGGGTATATAGCCTAGCTTTGCTGTGCCGCCCTGCTGCGCCCCGCTCTCCAGGTGGTGCCGCCCCAGGAGCTGATGGCGGCCGCCAAGCGCATGGCGCTGGACATTGCAAGTGAGGTGCAGCGCTCCGCCAGCGGTTTTCTTGGGGCGGCTCCTCATTGCGACGCCACTGCAAGGCATGGCTTGTTGTCTGTGACGCACGCACCTTGTCTGACCCTCCTTCTGTGACCTGCTCCCCCTCCCGACCCCCTCCCTACGTGCCTGCAGGCGGCAGGCGCGCCCGCAGCGAGACGCTGTACCGTACTGACCGGCTGGAGGCGCTGGGGGAGGCGCTCATGGTGCTGCAGTTTGCGCGCGCCCAGGTGCGCCTGGGGCCAATGCGCTGTGCAGTGGCGGGCGGCCTTGCATGTGGCTGTGCTGCGCTGGGCTGGGCTCAAAGACCCTGGTGCTGGTGCATGCGTGGAGGCAGCCCCGCTTCTGTTTTATCAACCCAGCGCAGGCGCCGCCCCATGCTTCCCAATCCGGTCGCACCCCCTTCTGCCGGTTGCAGGCAGCCAAGCAGGCGCGCCACCTGACGCACCCGCAGCTGTGCCTGGACGCAATTCAGTACGGCGTGGAGCATGGTGGCCGCGCAGGTCTTGTCAAGGTGCCCACTCCTTGTGCCTGGTCTATCCTGTTCTGGTGTTGTGGTTGCACTTGAGCAGTTGCTGTGTGTCGATGTTTGCATGCCGGCGTGCTTGCTGGCTTGCTTGTGGCCGAGTGGTGGGAACCTTGCCTGCTCAGTCCTGTCCCCGGCCCGCCCCCTCAACCCAACCTGCAGGAGGGCGAGTGCTTCAAGGCGGCCGCCGCCCTGGACACGCACAAGGCGCTGGTGCACATCTTCTTTGCGCAGCGCTCCACCAAGAAGATCCNGGGGTGAGGCCTGGGGGCGGGGCGGGGCCTGGGGGCGGGCTGATGCCTGGGGGCGGGGTGAGGGTGGCCTGGGGGCGGGGCGGGGCGGGGCCTGGGGTTGTACTCTCTTTGTACTGTCTGGTGGGGAGGTGCAAGCGCAGGCGATCTGCTGCTGAAGTGTGGCTGCCTTTTACATGTCCATGCTGGGCCGCGCAACTGCCTTGGAAAGTGGCGGCTGCGTGTCTGAGCGCGGCCTACCACTTGGTTGTCTTGGTGTGCAGGCGTGACGGACGCTGGGCTGAAGCCCCGCCCCATCAAGCGCGTGGCTGTGCTGGGAGGTGAGGCACGGGGGTGGCAGCAGCGATGCGCAAGCCTGCACCCTGTTGGCTGTCCCACAAGACAGCGCTCAAGGGTGATTTGAGGAGTTCTGCCGCCGGTGCCGCTGCCGGGCGTTGCATGCTGTGCCTTGCACCGCTTTGCTTGGCTTCGGCTCACACCGTGCATTGTGCCAGCCCTCCTTGCCATAGCCAAGTGGCACCTGCACCTGCTGGCGTCCCTGCTCCCCCCTTGCACAGGCGGTCTGATGGGCAGTGGCATCGCCACCGCCTGCGTCCTCAACGGCATCGACGTGCTGCTGAAGGAGGTCAACCAGAAGTTCCTGGATGTGAGTGGGGGGTTGGAGAGTGAACAAGGACCTCCCTGGCAAAACCCTGCATTTTTAATTAACGTTGCCCTCACCGGCTGCAACTCTCCGCACCCTGCAACAAGGTCATTACCCGCTTGCTCCACATCGCCACCCCCACCGCTGCCCTGGCGCCCTCACTCATCACCTGCAGGCGGGCATGGGCCGCATCCAGGCCAACCTGGNCCAGCCGCGTGAAGAAGGGGCGCATGAGCGAGGCAGCGGCNACAGGCNGGCCATGGCGCGCGTCAAGGTGGGGNAGGGGNCGGTGCTGGCGAGGTGTTGCCGCTGCGTTATGATGTTTGATATGCATGTTCGCACTGCAATGATGCGATTGCTCCCTGCCTGCCCTCCCTCGCAGGGCGCCCTCGATTGCTCGACTTTGGGACCTCTCGGTTGCCAGCACAACAAAAGCTTTGCATCCCTCACTTTCACTAATTCTCACAGGGCGCGCTGGACTACTCCGAGTTTGGCACCTGATCCTTGCCGACAAACCGTTGTTCTATTGCTTTCCTGCCCTCCCGCAGGGCGCGCTGGACTACTCCGACTTTGGCAGCGTGGACATGGTGATCGAGGCGGCCATCGAAGATGTGGGCCTGAAGCAAAACATCTTTGCCGACCTGGAGCGCGCGTGCCGCAAGTGAGGGCGCTTGAAGGGGGCAGGAGGAACCAAGGGTGGGGGGAAGTGGTGGTGAAAGGCAGACCGAGACCCATTCTGGGGCAAAGCTGCCTGATGTGGCTGCCCGTTTCAACACGTAACTACTGAGCTCCCAAATCCTGCCTGCTGAGCAACTGCCGCATTGCTCATTCCACAATTCCATTGACTGCAGGGACGCCATCCTGGCCAGCAACACCTCCACCATCTCGCTAGACCTGGTCTCAGCCAAGACCCACGCGGCAGGTGCGCAGTCAAGCCTGGCCTGGGGGAGCGGTGCAGGAGGGCTGGACGGGGAAGCAAGGCGGAGCAGGTGCATGCATGGTGCGCCCCGTTGGCGCCTGCATGCATTGGCTGGATGCTCATTTTTGCTTGGCACACCGCTCGCCGCCAACTCACTCGGCTCAATCACCAACCCTAACCAACCGCCAATGAATGCACTCCTCACATGCGCAGACCGCGTGGTGGGCGCGCACTTCTTCAGCCCCGCCCACGTGATGCCGCTGCTGGAGATTGTGCGCACCGACCGCACCAGCAAGCAGGCACGTGCTGGCTCCGGGCGGCCCTGCTACTGCGTGTCATTCAGGAGCTGTGTGCAGCTCGGAATTGTTTGCATCAGCTGTTCCCAATAGGAACTCCCCTCATCGCAGCGTCGATGCAAACCTGCAGCAGCCCCACCATGTTCCCCCTTGCAGGTCATTCTGGACACCCTGGAGTTTGGCAGCCGCATCCGCAAGACGCCCGTGGTGGTGGGCAACTGCACCGGCTTTGCCGTCAACCGCGTCTTCTTCCCCTACACCCAGGCAGGCTTGGGAGGGTTTTGAGCGCAGGGTTTTCCGGTTGAATCGGCACGACAGGTGCTGCTGTCCCTTCGCTAAGGCATGTGCAAGGAGGACGAGGGGCAATGCATGGTCCAGGCGCATTGCAAAACCGTCAGATCAGGGCTGCCATGTATTGACTGCCTCCGAGTCCCGCCTCATCTCGGCGTGCCCTTTCCGTCCCCCATCACCACCGCTCTGCCCGCAGGCGGCCTGCATGCTGGTGGACCTTGGGCTGGACCCCTACCGAGTGGATAAGGCCATTGCCAGCTTCGGCATGCCCATGGGGCCCTTCAGGTGGGCGAGCGCCCAGCCCAGCGGCTAGTGACTGTCGCTCGCCATGTGCATGCGAGGTGCCGGGCGGCAGGCAGCACGCACAGGGCGCAGAGCTAGTCACCCCTCCAGCTACCCGCACGTGCTGCCCCCGCCACCCTGGCTCCCTAAACCCATCCGCCGTCAACCTACATGTTGGTGCTCCCGCCCTCCACTCTCCCTCTCCCCGCAGGCTAAGCGACCTGGTTGGTGCTGATGTGGGGCTGCACGTGGGCATGAACATCATGGAGTCGTTCCCCGAGCGCTGCTACCCCGCCCGCATCATCCAGGTGGGTGTTAAAGCCTGCGCCGCCTGCATCTGCCTGATCTGCTCTTGCTGCGTGCGTGCTCCCCATGCAGGAGAGCGGCGGCGGCGGGAGGGCGCGTCCAGGATGCATGCAGGTCGAGCACGGGAGTGCCTGTGCTGAGCCAGGCCTCCAAACATCCGCAAATGGCTGACCTCCTGCGCCCCAATTCCCTCACCCTTCAGCTGCTGAATGAGCACAAGACGCTGGGTGAGAAGACGGGCAGCGGCTTCTACAAGTGAGTGGCCGCTCATCACAACCAAAGCGTGCCGTGTAGAGAGGACTGGGCGGCTGCCCTGCTGCGCGTTTGCCTCTGCTGCTCGCAGTCGCCCGCTTGCTCAGCGACACAATGCTTCAACTGCCGCCAAACCTCTGTTCCCTGCAGATACGATGCACGCCGTCGCCCCGCTCCCAACCCAGACCTGCTGCCGCTGGTGCAGCAGTCGCGCAAGGTGCGGTGCGCCTGTGCGGTGCCAGCAGGGCAGACGGCTGGCTCAACTTTTTTGACCTGCACTAGTTCAAGTCAAGCCGCGTGCAGCAGGTATTTCAGGAGTGCTTTGTTGTCATTGACAGCTGCTGACCCTGTCGATCAGCTGCCAACCTCAACCTCCCTCAAACTGCTGCCGCAGCTGTCGGGGCTGATGAAGGAGGGTGCGGCGCCGCCCAAGTTCAGCGAAAAGGACATTGTGGAGTTCATCTTCTTCCCGGTGGTGAACGAGGGCTGCCGCGTCATCGACGAGGGTGAGGCGGGGGCGTGCGCATGTGGCAGGGAGGCGCTGCCTTGGCAAGCAGGCCAGTTGGAGGCAGGGCAGCTGCCTTGCCGCTGGGCTGCTCCGGGAACAACGCCATTGCCCCATCGCGCCTAGGCCAGCAGTCGCACGAATTGGTCGAAACTGTGCAGCCCTGAAGCTGGGCTGGACTGAAGACGCCCTCCTCTCGCTCGCCTCTTGTCCGCAGGCATTGTGGACAAGCCGGCGGACCTGGATGTGGCCATGGTGATGGGCATGGGCTTCCCCGCCTTCCGCGGCGGCCTGGTCTTCTGGGCAGACCTGATGGGCGCAGGTGCGCCGCGCAGCAATGATAGCGATATTCCAGGGACGCTGGGGTTGAAGAGANCCCATGGCATTTAAGACCAGTAGCTGCCCTACCTAGCAAGCAGAACCCATGCCCCACCACCCACCCACCCACACTCTTGCAGAGTACATCCGCGGGCGGCTGGCGGCCTGGGCGCAGCAGTTTGCGGCGGCAGGGCTGGACGGCTTTTTCAAGCCCTCCGCGTACCTGGAGGCGTGCGCGCGCTCTGGCGCCAAGCTGTCAGCCGGCAAGAACGCGGCCTCCAAGATGTGAGGCTCCACGGCTGCTGGCGCTGCTGCTGCTGCCGTATTGGCGCAGTGTTGCAGCCGCCGGACGCAGGCCATGTTCGCCGCACCTGGAATGAATGCTCAACGCCGCCGCCCGGCAAGGCCCGTTTCTACTCTTTGCTACTTAGCGCTTCTGTTGTCCGTCAGCGGTATCTCCCCAGTTTTGACCAATCCAATTTTGGTAGCGTGCCAGACCTTGCTTAGCGAGCGCCGAATGTAAATGCTCCCTTCGGCGAGAGCACGGCGGGCGGCGGCAACGCTGGCTCAGCACGCTCAGTGTCGGGGGATGGCAGGCGCCCAATCGTGGTTGCCGACACATCACAGCAGATCGTCGTGTACAGGTGCGCGAAGCTGGGGCTGTGGGGCTGCCTCTGCGCTCGAGCCCTGCTTGCTGGCGCCGGAGCGGCAGGCGGCGCGTCACAGCGATGTTCCGGTCGCATGCATGCCATCGCGGGCCGCTGGCAGCGTTGCAAGCGCTCCTTGCACAGGAGGCCTGCCCATCCCACTGCTGGAGCGCGCGCTTACGTCCTTTTACCGCCCCTGCGAGCCACCGCCATGCACTTCTCGCTCGCGCTGAGCCGCCCCGCTCTCCCGTCCGCTCACCCTGCCGCCGCCGCCGCCGCCGTCTCTGCCGCCGCCGCTGCTGCCGCAGGCCTCAATGCGGCTCATCTAGCAGCACCGCCTGCAGCCATGTCGGAACGGCGGCTAGACCTGCTGCTGGACCGCAACAGCAAGCTTGTGGCGCAGTGCGATGTCCAGCGCAAGCAGATCAACCAGCTGGAGAAGCGGTGAGGGACCGTGCTTGTGGCGTGCACCACCGCTGGACTCGAATAGGCTTTGTGCAGCAATGCATTACGCCAGCAATGCTTTGCTGGCATGCGATTGCTGCACTGTATCGTGAAATCACAGACGCCCAAGCCTGGCCGCCTGCCGCTGCCCTGCCGCAGGCTGGAGGAGCTGTCGGCAAAGGAGGAGGAGCGGCATGAAACGCTGCTGTGCGTCAACCGGCTGTGGGAGGAGCTGAACGCCTCCATCGGCTTCATCCAGTACCGGTGAGCCCTTGCAGGGAGCGAAGGCACCCCTGCCATGTGAATTTTTGCACCCTTGCTGCAGCCGACCCTCCCCATGTTGCTGCACCTTGCCCCAACCATGCCCCATACTGCCGCACCACCTCCACCCTGCAGGGCCACGGGGCGGCCGGCAGAGGCGCAGCAGGAGAACACAGAGGCCACGGACGCAGACCTGCTGCGCAAGGCCAACCCTTTCCTGGCCAAGCTGCTCAGCACGCACCTGGCGGGCGACAAGGCGGCGCAGGACGTTGCAGGTGCGGCGGGGCGGGGCAGGGGCGGGTGCAGGCCTGGTCGGGCCTGGGCTTGGCCCAGCTGGGGTTGTGCTGGCGCAGTACAAGGGAGAGGGGGGCTTTCCAGCAGTGGCGTTTGAACTGTTGGGCAGGTATGTCCATGCCGGGTATGCCACAGCTCACCCGCTTCCATCCCTCGCCTGTGCCCCTCTGTTGCAGACGACTTTGCGGATGACGTGAGCACTGTAGAGGAGGCGCTGCGGCAGCGCATGAGCGCCACGCTGGAGGCAGCCACCGCGGTGCTGCAGCTGGTGGAGGCGCAGGCGGCGGCTGGCGGGGGCAGCGCTGGCGGGGATGCAGACGCGGATGCCGGCCTGCCGTCGCCCACCACTGGCGGCGCCCGAGGGCGGGCTTCCAACTCCAAGGATGCCCAGGTGCGGATGGGGTTTGTGGGGGCACTCGAGGCAAGGTTGACTACATAATGTGCTCCGGACTGTGCTTGCTGGTTAGCAATGCCGGCCCTGCTGCCGCGGTAGTAAGGGGGCCTGGCTCACGCATCCAGAGCCACTTGTCCGCCGCTGCCTCAACCCCGATTTGTTGCCGCTTCCCGGCTCCGCGCAGCTAGCGGCGCTGAACAACCTGCTCAAGGCGGAGAACAACCGGCTGCGGGACCAGGCGCTGCTGGACGCCACCAAGATCAAGGGCCTGCAGTCCAGCCTGGCGGGTGAGGAGGGCTGGCTGCTGTGTGCTGTGTGCAAGGCTTGCTGGCCTGGATCATGCGAGCGGAGGCGGAGTGGCGGCCTGGAGGGGCAGGCTGCAGGGGCGGCTGGCAGGAGGACGCAACACAGTCCCAGGCATGCATGGTTGATGCAGCGCACGGTCATGAGAAACGGGCCGTCAACATCATGGGCGCGCTCACCGCTGCAATTGCCCGCTCCCGGCCGCTGCAACTGCCCGCTCCCTGCCGCCCTTGCCACTGCACGCAGACCGCGAGGACGAGCTGCTGGTGGCCCAGCGCAAGATCAACCAGCTCAAGGCGGCAGGCAACAGCGGCGGGCTGGCCGGCGGCGCGGCAGCCGCGGGGGAGCAGGC
>JADXDR010000118.1:155496-180907 GCA_025026875.1 Chlorella ohadii
CACTCTGCCCAGCAGCGGCTGCTGCCGCTGCCGCGGCAGCAAACACGCCACTGTGGCGGCAACCACAGCAGCGTACGCTGCTGCGCAACCGCAGCAACTGCTGCAGCACGCTGAAAATGCTTTGCCTCAATTTCAACCAGATTTCCCTGAGCCTTGTCAGTCCCATGGTCAGCTACGCACCAGGTTTCCTGTTTGGATGCACGAAGGCTGTGCTGCCTCGCCTGACCAACCGCAGTGTTCCAACGAATGAATCAACCACACCGTACCAGTCTGTGGCTGCCCAGCCCCCTGCCCTGCCCTCCCCCCCAGCCTTCCCAACAGTGCGCCCCATGCACGCCCACCCCCACCCCCAACCCTGCAGGGAGGTGCGCGACCTGAAGGACAGCCTGACGAGCGAGCGGGACCGCATGGCGCGCATGCAGCAGTTTGACCAGGAGCGCTTCCGACACCTCAACGTGGAGCTGCAGGCGCGGGCTGACGTGTTTCTAGGGTGGCAGCGTGGGGGTGGCGGTGGGTGGGGCTCCTTTGCTGGCTCGGAAGTTGAGGCAGCGGCATGCAGGCTGTGGACAGCAGTGCTGGGAACGGCATGCTGTTGCATGTGCCGGTGTGCCTTCTCTTGCGGTAAAAGCAACCTGCTGCGCTTCCCCAACCCCCACGCTCATCGGGACCGCAGAAGATGGAGGACCGCAACCGCGAGCTGGCCCGCTCGCGGGACGCACTCCTGGTGCAGGTGAAGCAACTTGGGGGCAGTACAGTGTTGATTGTTTCGGCAGGTGGGTGGTTGCTGGGGTACTACGCCGACAGAGTGGAGGGCAGGCCACTTGGGTGGCTCACCCCAGCTGGCGGCCCCCCACCTCGCCCCACATCCCCTATCCTTCCCCTGCCTGCCGCAGCTGCACGAGGCTCGGTTCCAGCTGGAGCAGGCCAGCCACATCCGGCGCCAGCTGCCCGCCGCCGACGAGCGCATCCGGTGCGGGGCAGGGGAGGAACAATGGAGGGTGGGGGTTGCTGCCTGCCTAGTGCTTGTGCACCCGTCTGTTACATGCCCTGTGCCGCCTTTGTGAGCCACCGGCATGCAGCGGCGCTTCCATACACCCACTCCCTTACCCTTGCCTCCATGCGCCGCCGCAGGGAGCTGGAGCGGCAGCTGGTGGGGCTGCGCCAGCAGCGGGCGGAGACGGAGGCGGCCCTGCAGCGGGAGCGGGCGGCGGGGGTGGGCCGCCAGACCGCGGGCGAGCTGCAGGAGATGATCACCACGCTGCAGGTGGGCGGGGAGCGGGCTGGAAGGAGGCCAGAAAGGCGGACGGAACGGTGTGGAACAGAACAGAGGGTGGACAGCATGGTGTGGTGGCTCTTTATCAGTGTCTGAATCCAGACATTGCATCGATGCCCCGGGTTGATTGGCCCCCTGCTTGCCATTCAAGGCCCTCTGCCGCCCGCACCTACACCGCTCACACCTGTCCTGTCCTTGCGCCCCCTGCTCCCCTGCAGCGCGAGCTGGCCACGCTGCGGTCCGCTGCTGAGAAGCACAAGGGGCTGGCAGCGGAGCTGGAGGCAGGCAAGCAAAATGAAGCATGGGGTGCATGGGGCCGGGGGAGCGAGCGGCTGCTGTGCCTCCTTGGCGGGGTGCTGCTGTGCTCAGCTGCTTGCGCAATGAATGCTGCATGCTTGTGTGGGGGGCATGCAGTTGTGAGGGGCGTGCATCTGCTCCTTCTAGCTGGCTGCTGGTCCGCATCCTCTCCGCTTACACCCCACCCTCCCACCTCTCCGCCCTGCAGCCAAGGCAGCGGCGGAGGCTCAGCGGCAGGCGGCCGAGGCGGCGCAGGGCGAGGCGCGGGTGCTGCGGGAGCGGTGCGGCCAGCAGCGCGCGGCGCTGAGCCAGCAGCACGACAAGGAGAACCAGTGGAAGGTGGGCAGGGAGGGGGCGGGGCGGAGTGGTGGGCCTCAGGACGTGTATGGGGTCTCGAGCGGCGCTTGACCCTTCTGCCCTGCCTGATCTGGTCTGACGGCCGACCTCCGCCTGTCCGCATTCAGCTTGTCCCTCAGCTGCATGCCTGCCGTCCCCGCCCAGCCTCATCACACTCTGCTGGCTTGCTTTCATTCTCCTAGGAGCGCGAGGCCGCGCTGCGCCATCCCAGAGCTGCATGGCTCATCGTCAGCATTTCTGCACATGTTCCCTGCCTGTGTGCAGGAGCGCGAGGCCGACCTGCGCCTTTCCCACACTCGCTTGCTCATCATCAACATTTGCGTCAATCAACGGTTCCTTCTTGTGCTACCCTGCAGGAGCGGGAGGCCGACCTGCGCCTGTTTGTGGAGGTGGCCACCCAGAGCTGCCTGCCGGCGGGGCGGGAGGGGCAGGAGCTGGCGCAGGCGCGGGCGGCGGAGGCCAAGCTCAAGGAGCAGGTGAGGGCTGGGTGGGGCAGAGGTTTGGGAAGGGAGTGAGAGGGAGTGGTACCAAGACGTTAACAGGGGTAGGGCTGCTTGGTGCGGGAAGGAGCACAATGTACAAGGCGTGTTTCCTTGGCTGACCAGCAAGGCCTGACTCTCATGCTGAAGCACTTCCACCCCCTTCGCCACCGCAGGTCGCCGACCTGCAGGGCCGCCTGCAGTCCAGCGCGCAGCAGCAGGCGGTGCAGGCAGCGCAGCAGAAGGCAGACGCGGCGCAGCAGCAGCTGGATGCGGCGGTGGAGGAGGCGGCGCGGCTTCGGGCCGAGGCGGCGGGCCTGCAGCGCCAGGTGGCGGCGCTGCAGCAGCAGGCCACCGACCTCAAGGTGGGTGGGAGTAAGGGATGGAACGGGGAGTGCAAGGGGATGTAAGGGGGAAGGGATGGAGGGGGGAATGATAGATGCTKRTSMSCTGTGTGCCTTGCTTTGATGAGGCTTCTGGAGGTCCACACAAGGGCGCGGTCCAGCCATGGCAAGTGCAGCATGATGCTCGCAACTGCTCGCATGCCCTCTCCCCTCCGGCGCTGCCTTCCCTCCCTGGGCTCATCAACCCGCATGCCCTTCCGTTGTGCTGCAACTTCCCTGCCGCAGCAAGAGGGGGAGGCCTACATGGGCGAGATTGAGAGCGTGGGGCAGGCGTACGAGGACATGCAGGTGAGGCAGTGAGGGCGGGGTGCAGGGGGGCAGCAAGAGGAGGGTGGCTGAATGAGCGGCCTGCCGACCCACGCGCCAGCGTCACATGAGCGTTTTTGAGGAAGCCTGCAACTGCCAAATGGCCAATATCCGCTGCCTCTATCGAATGCCTCTCCTCGGCCTGCTGCCCCGCCTCGCGCACCTGGATCGCAGGCCCAGAACCAGCGGCTGCTGACCTCGCTGGCGCAGCGGGACGAGGATGCGTCCAAGATGCTGCAGCAGGTGAGGACTGAGCTTTGCACACCTGCCGTGAGAGGGAGGGCTTGAGTCACAGCTCGGCTGCCAATAAGCCTGCGACTTGTGACAACAAAGCCAGCAGCATGCACCGCTGCTGTCGCCCGGTGGTTCACTTGTCATCCTTGCTGCCACCCCCTTGTGTGCACAGGCCACGGCGGCGGCACAGGAGCGGCAGCAGCTGGCGGAGGAGCGGGCGGACGCTGAGGCATCGGCAAAGCGGGCGCAGCAGGCGCAGCAGCTGGCGCAGCAGCGCACGCTGGAGCTGGAGGCGCGGGTGCAGGTGGGGATTGGCACTGGGGGAGAGCTTTGGATGTTCCTAAGTGGAGTCTAGTATGTACTAGGAACACCTAGGATGTAGGGGTTTTAGTGTGGGCCAGTGGTTGTTGGATTCTACTGCTGGGCCATCAAGGACATGCAGCGCACTGGGGCAGGGGACAGAACCAACCGCCGTTCTGCAGCCGCAAAATTGCACTGTTCTGCCCTCCTGTTTCTTGGCCCGCAGGCGCTGCTGCACGAGCTGGACAAGATCCAGGGAGAGGCACGGGCGGCCACCGCCCGCGCCGAAGCAGCAGATGCAGAGGTGCAGGCGCGGGAGCAGCTGCTGGCGGCGGCACGGGTGCGCATGGGCGGGAGCTGAACGGGGCTTGGGGTTGTGGGGGTTGTGTGCTGCGCTGGTGTGTGTTGCCAAGGCCCTGCTGCGCTGCAGCTGTCTGGTCGTGCTTTGCTCCCGCTTGCTCTTTACCTACTTCCTGGGCGCTCCTCAACCCCCTCCCAAACATGTCTTGCCATGCCTGCCCCTCACTCTTTCAGGCCGACGCCGAGGCAGCCCAGAAGGAGGCGACCCGCCTGGGGGCGGAGCGCAACGCAGAGGCCGAGAAGGCTCAGAAGGATGGGGCGCGCCTGCGGCGCATGGAGGAGCAGCTGCAGGTGGGGTGGGCTTGTGTCAGTCAGCGTGGGAATGGCAGAAAACTGTCCTGCTGGTCAGGCACGTACACGCCGCTGGGCATCACATGCCTGCCCTGACTTTCATGCATGGCTGCTTAGTTGGAAGCTGCACAGGCTGCTTTGGTACAGGGGCATGCCCATGATGACTCTCTGCTCAGTCGAGAATCTGGCATGCCAACCTCGTTTCCAACCCGGTCTTCCCTGACACAGGATGCCCAGCAGCGGCTGGAGCGGCTGCGCCAGCAGAACGCGACGCCCGGCGCAGTAGACACGGAGCTGCAGGTGTGGCAGCTATGATGTGGCAAGGGTTCACGGGTCCGTGGACATGCAATTGCAGCTGCCTCTGCTATGGTGGCGGACATCATGTCATTCCCATTCCGGCATTGCTCCCCATGCCGCCTCACCCCAGCCCCCTGCTGCCACTTGGCTCACCCCGCGCGTTCCCGCAGGCGGAGTGCAGCGCGCTTCGCGCCATGATCAACTGCAACGTGTGCCACCAGCGGCAGAAGGACGTGATCATCACCAAGTGCTGGCACATGTTCTGCCAGCAGTGCATCAAGCGCAACCTAGGTGGGCAGGCATGGGTGGCATGGCATGGGGTGGCATGGCATGGCATGGCGTGGGCATGGCATGGCATGGGGCGGCATGGCGTGGCATGGGGGTGGCATGGGATGGCATGAGGTGGCATCATGTGTCATGGCATGTCGAATGGGCTGGCATGGCTGGCATGCACAGTGCCAGCATGCACCGCCAGGACTTGTGTGCAACAAACAGCCATTGAGCAAACTGAGAACTGTGCGCTCATGCCTGACATGACACCTCCATGCGTTGGCCCCTTCTGCAGAATCGCGGCACCGCAAGTGCCCCGGCTGCGGCGTGGGCTTTGGCCAGGGCGATGTCAAGCACTTCTTCTTTACCTAAGGAGCGAATGCTGGGCCCTCAACAGCAAGCGGTGGTCATCAGCTGTCGCAATGTGTTCACGCCACAGCTAGCATGCCTAGCCGCACCCCCTCTAGCATGTGTAGTCCATTCCCACTTCCTGTAGGCAGCCTTGCTGCATGTGCATGTGTAACAAATGGCAAATTGCAATAGCAATAAAAGCATGAAGGGTACTGGCAAGCAATACTGTGCGCCGTGCTGTCCTGGGCAGCCCATCCTAGGCTCGCCGCTCAGAGCCGGCCAGGCTGGCGCTGCTGCTCTTGCGAGAAAAAGCACCTCCTGCAGCCACCGCGCTCCAGCTGCGCGGCTGCTGCTGAGCCTGGGGCGGCAGGGCTGGCGTGGGCCCCATGCCCGCCGTCGCAGGGCTGGCCGCGCTGCCCAGCCCCGCCAGGTTGCTGCTGCTGCCCCTGCCCCAGGCGGGCCNGCCNGGCTGGNCCACCGGGGTGCCGCCACCACTGGCCACTGAGTGGGAGGGCGAGGAGGCCAGGCTGCTGGCCGTGCGCCGCGCTGAAGCGCTGCGCCCTGAGGCGAGGCCGCCAGGCTGGCCAGTGCTGCCTGCTCCCTGCCTGCTGGACCGCAGTCGCCGCCGCAAACGACTTGGGACCGACCGTCCTCAGATGGTGCGCGGCCCCGCGGTGCGATGGGCAGCGGTGGCGGTTGCAGCGCCCCGGCTGGGGGCGGCGCCGGCGGCTGCACCGGCGACTGAGGCGCTGATGTGCGGGCCTGCAGCGGCTGGCGTGCCGCAGGAGACTGCGGCGCTGACGCCCGCTGCTGCTGGCGCACCGCGGGCGACTGAGGAGCGGAGGAGCGCGCAGGTGGAGCCATCGGCGCTGGGGCGGGCACGGAGGCACGTGGAGCTGCGCTCAGGTCGGACTGGCTGCTGCGCGTCCGCACCGCAGGCAGGACTGCCATTGCCTCAGCCAAGTCGTGCCCTGCCTGGTCGCATGCAGGTGCAGGTGGCGGTACTGCAGCTGTCCCACCCGGCGCTGCCTGGGCTGTGCCCTGCGCTGCTGCTGGCTGCCTGCTGACCGCCTGCTGCTGCTGGCCTTCTGCTGGTGCAGGGGCAGCGCCCATGGCCACTGGGCTGGCTGGGCCGGACGCACCAGCCTGCGTTGGCGGCTTCGCCAGGCTCACAGGCAGCGGCAGCGGCAGCTGCTGCGCCGACGGCGAGCCTCCCGGCTGCTGCTGCTGCTGCTGCTGCTGCTGCTGCTGCTGCTGCTGGGTCTGCCCCCTGGGTGACGGGTGGCCTGACGCTGTCGCTCGCGCGGGTGACTTGGGTGGCTGCTGCCGCCGGCGGGCCACGGCCAGGTTGTGCTGCATGGCTTCCAAGTCACCACCAAAGAAGTGATGTGGGGAGGTGTCCAGCCGCGCTACCGGTGCACCATGGTAGGCACCCGCTTGGGCGCCGCTTGACGCGAGCATGGGTGTGGTCGGGGCAGAGCCGGAGCTCCACCGCACCTGGGTCGTGGGGCTGCTGGCTGGCATGTAGCCGCCTGCACCTGCAGCAGGGGGCGGCAGTGCTAGGGTGAAAGCGAGGTAGAAGAGCAGGTGGGCTGGCAGGCCACAGTGCACGCAGTTACAACCCTGGACATGAAGCGAAGAAGTGCCAAGCTCCGCTGACCGCACCTTGGCGCAGCATCGCCAGCTGTGCATTGACTGCCAGCTGAGGGGTGGACAGCCGGCCAGCTGCTGCCGCCACAGGGGTGTTGGGCGGGGCAGTGGCCATGCCCGCCGCCGCCAGAGCTGCCGAGGCATGGATGGCGGGTGCAGGCCGCACGCCCTGCCAACCATCTGCCACGCCGCCTGCAGCACCCTCTGGCTGCGGCCGCTGCTGCTGTGGCTGCTGTGGCGGCTGCAGCTGGCCAGCTGCCTGCCGGCTGCTGCTGCTGCCAAAGCGTGCAGGCTGCTGCGGAGAGGTGGGAGCGCTGCGTGTGGCTCGGCCGATCCCCGGCTCAGGTGTGCCTGCAGGGGCAGGAGGCTGGGCTGCGTCCSCAGCCGTGCCGCGCTTKCTGCCGCCCGCCTCCTCCTCTATTGCCCCCGCCGTNGCGTGCACCCTGCTGCACGTYTTGCGTCTTGGACTGCAGTGCCAGCAGGGCGGCTGCCTGCTGCTGCTGCTGCAACAGGGCAGCAGAGTATGCGCTCTGCTGCTGCTGCTGCTGCTGCTGCGCTGCCTGCTGCTGCGCTGCCTGCTGCTGCGCTGCCTGCTGCTGCGCTGCCTGCTGCGCCAGCGGCTGCTGTGCTGCGAGCACGGCCTGCTGCGCCTGCTGCGGCAGGCTGCTTGTGCTGGAGCTCCGCGGCAGCGCTAGCGGCATTGCCTGTGCTGCACCACCTGCCATGCTGGCTCCCGCCGCTGGCCCGCTAGCCTGTGGCGGCTGCAGCGGGAAGCCCGCTGCCGTGGCAGCCGCCAGGATGGCCTCTGTGGCTGCCGGCGGCAGCTGCGTGCTGCACAGGCGCGCCAGGAAGGCCTGATTGTCCGCCGCCATGCGCATGGGCGAGCGCCAGGTGTTGCGGAAGAACTGGTCAATGGCCTCCACAGCCGAGCGTGGGTCCTGCATGGAGGGCAACAGCAAGGGAAGGGATAAGTCTGGCGGCCACCTGGGCAGCATGGCTACTGAGCAGCAAACCAGGGGCGGGTGCAACAGCAATAGCAGCCAACGGTGCCGCTGCAGCTGCACACAGGCACGGCGAGCCATGACAGGGCACAGGCAACTTTCGGGTGCACAAAGCAAGCTTGTATCAACTTGAATCACAGCCAGGGCTGGCTGGTGATGAGCTGGAGCCACAGCCAGTCCCGGCGCACCCGCAGCAGCGCCTCCTCCAGCGTGCGGCTGCCCAGCGCCAGCGCCTTTTTGACGCGGGAGTAGGAGGCCTTGGACACGGAGCGGCCCAGGTTGTTGCCGGGCAGCAGCGGGTCCACAATGTTGAGGTGCTTGAGCGGGAAGTGGGGCGCAACCAGCGGGCGGCTGCCGGCCGGGCCGCCTGGCGAGCCGGCGGGTGGCGCGGCGCCGCCCTGCCCGCTGTGCCCGCCGTGGTGGCCGTGCTGTGCGTGCTGCGGCAGGTACTGTGCCACCGAGTAGCGCTCCAGCACCTGTGGGTAGGAGAAGTGGCAGGCAGGGGCGGTTTCAACTCAGAAAACAGCCGCAGAGCAGCTTGCAACACATGGCATGCAGGGTGCATCTGGCTTTAGCCGCTGTGCAGCCCGTTCTTTTGCCAGAAGCCTGTGTGAGAGACTAGCTTCAGGTGCCAATCTCACCTCCTGCATGAAGGCGTCGTCCAGCAGGGGCGTGGCGCCGCCCGGCATGGCGCTCAAGTCCACTGCAATCGGGGAAGCAGCAGCGGTGCCCGGCTAGTGAGTGGGCAATAAATTGGAGGCACTGCATAGCACAACACTGCACTGCACCAGCTNCCCCTGCAAGTCTGCCCGCCCCGCAACTGCCTCCTCACCCCGTGGGCTGTGCAGCTCCGCAAGGGGCAGCGGGCCCTGCAGCGCCAGCGCATACCGCTCCCAGNTCAAAGGATNCCCAGCNACCGACANGGAAGCNGGCGCNAGCACCTGCGGTGCGGCAGGANNGGGCAGGTTGAATGACAGTGTCAGGGTGGAAGGAAAACCCACAAGATTCATATGCATCCCTTCTGGGGATGGCGTGGAAGAACAGCGGCCAACACGGGACATGAATACAGGTGAGGCAGCTTGGCAATGCAGGGGGCTTGGCATGGCTGCACTGCAGCTTCTCAGCTCACATCCAGCGGGGTGTGCAGCTCTGCGTGGTACTGGTTGAAGATGTACAGCACAAGCACCTGCGCACAGGGCAGCATGAGCGGTCATGCATGCTACAGCCAGTAGGGGCACATGCACGGCAAGCTAAAAGCAGCGGAAGCAGCACGCGTGCACGGCTGGCATCGCAGCTCAGCCCATGCAGACAGTGTACGCATGGCGGGTTGCTGCAAGCGCCAGCAACTATGCGTCCAAAAGCACCAAAACAGGACATGCCATGGGTGGGCAGGCGGACGCACCTCGAGTGCATACGAGGATATCAAGCCATGGTGCGCCCCCAGCAGCCGGCTCTCGTAGTAGCACCACGCCTTGAGCTGCTCGCGACAGGCGGAAAGAGTGGAAGGAGGGGGGCATTGCACGCGGGTGCAGGTGGGCGGGGGCTCCACCCAAAAGTGCCAGGCAGCTGGCTCTGCAACATGTGGCAGGCATGTCACCAGCCAGACGCCTCAAGGCACCCACATCACGCTCCTGCTCCCCCTTNCGCCCCCCACTGCACTGCCTGCTCTCACCAGCAGGATGGAGCGCTTGAACAGGTGCTGGCGCCCAATGCGCCGGTCGGCCGCCTCCAGGAAAGCCACGGTGCACAGGCCGCCCACGGTGTCGAATGAAACATCCACCACCACATCTGCCACCACGCATTTGACCAGCTTGACCTGCAGGGAGGATTGAGAGAGGGTGAGCGGACAGGGTGACGGTTGAGTGCACAGCGAGGGGGAGGCGGCGGATTGGCGTTGCACGGGCGACGGCTTATTGCCAAGCTGCAAGGCAGTGCAGACTGGGCGGCCGGCGTTGACCGACTGCAGGCAGCAGGAGATGCAAGTTGACAGAGAAAAACAAAGCTGATGCCGACCATGGCTAGAGCAGGGAGGGCAGTGCCCCGCAGCCGGGTGGTGACGCCACGCCCAACGCTGGGTCACTCCACCCCACCCCTTCACCCACCTCCGCCTGGATGATCTGCACATCCCGGATCTTGAAGGCAGCGTCCGGCCGAGACGCCTCCCGCTCCAGCGCCCGCAGCAGCTGCGACGCCCATGTGTCGCGCAGCGGCGCAGCAGGCGGCGGCGGCGGCGCTGCGCCTGCGCCACCGCCGCCGCCGCCCTCCGGCTCGCTGCCTGCTGCGCTTGCTGTGCTGCTGCTGCCGCTGCTCTGGCTGCCATTGCCCTCTGCCACCGCAAACACGGAGATGTCGATGTCTCCATCCGGCAGCACAGCACGCAGCGGTACTGAGCCAAACATGAACGCCTCAACCTGTGGCAACGGGCAGTGTGGCGGTTGGGCCATCACACGTGGATGAATTCCACTCGTGGGAGAATGCAACAAGGGATGCCAGCGTCCTCCTGCAGCCGGCTGTGCACCGCCAAGCCACAGTTCAGTCCCCACTCGTGCAACGCCTCACCTGGTGGTGCGGCTGGAAGCAGCGCTTGATCACGCCCACAATGAAGTGAGCGATGGTCAGGCGGCGGAACTCGCTCGACGGCGAGGGCTGGATGGCCGCCAGCAGCGCATCCAGCCGAGAGCTGGCCGCCAGTGCCGCTGTGCTCTGCATGACGCCGCTGTCCACACAACCCCGCTATGCCCCTGCTGATCACAGGGGAGGCAGACGGAGCAGGTTGGCGAGCGGCGGCAGCGACGGCAGCGGCGGGCGGTGGCCGAGCACTGGAGGGTCACTGTGCCATCCCACGGGCTGTTGAGCTTGCACACACACATCCCCATTCTCGTGGGCTCACCAGGCCTCGCCGCGCCTCCCCTTCCGCCGCTCGCCGCTCGCCTCCCTCCGAGGCGGCCCGCGGTGTGCTCTGCTGTATCTGCTGGCTCGTCAATGGCGCAGGATTGCCGAGGGCGGCCGCAAAACTGTTGCCGGTTGAGCACGCAGCCTTGCCGGCCTGCAGAGGCTGCTCCTGAGCCGATCGCCGCTCCCAAGAAATTGCAACTGTACAGCGAGGCACACCCAATCGGGGAGATCACATCTCTGTCGCCATGCCAGCCGGCGGGCGCCACGCTGCCGCCCGTGCCGTCGCGGCTGCTCGTGCCTTCTGCTGGTGTGCTTTTCACAGCCCTCCAACTGCGTCACAAGCTTGCCATTCAATCAAATAGATCACAGGCCGCTGAGCCGGCGCGACACAGCCTGTGTAAGCTCCAGCACCTCCTCCACCAGCGCCGCCGCCGCCTGCCGCTCCTGCAGCAGCCCTTCCAGGTGCGCTCGCTGCGCTGCCGCACGGCCTGCTGCCTCCTCATCCTCCCCGCTCGAAACCTCGGGCAGCTGCTGCAGGTACGCCGCCACCTGGCGCTGCTGCTCCTGCGCCGCCACCAGCAGCTCGGTGCAGTCTGCGGGCACAAAGGGGACCGCAGGTCGAAGGGGGTGTGGCAGTTGGTTGGCCGGGCAACAGATGGCCATCCATCGCTGCTCAATCAGCACCCATCCGCCCCTAGAAGATGACCAGCACCCAGCCCAGCAGGCCCCCGGCAGCTGCCCACCTGCCATGAAGCGGTTTGGGTCCAGTGGCTCCGCCACCAGCTGATCCGCCAACTGGGATCCGGCGCTGCCGCTCAGCTGCGCCGCAAGGGACAGCACATCAGCCTCTGCGGTCATGCCGCCTGCAAAGGCGGCACGCAGGCGCACGGTGGCCTGCCGCCGCCGCTCCGCACGCTCGGCAGACGAGGGCGTGAGGCCTGTTTGGGAACAGGAGGAGAGGCAGGCGGGTGGGTTAGGCAGGGCACACCGAGCACAGCAGGGCAGGTGGGTTTGGCAGCACACGCCGAGCAGAGCAGGGCACAGCAGCACAGCGCTGCCACAGCAGCACACATCCTCTCCCACCTGTGCCGGCGGGATCCAGAATGTTGAGCAGCTCATCTAGCAGGCGCAGAGAAGGCGGCGCCTGCTGCCGCTCAATCTCCGCCTTCAGCCTGCACAGCAGAGGGAGAGGAGCAACGGGTTGACCACAAAACTATCAAGTACAGGAGCACTCGTGGCCTCCGAGTGCAAAACTGGCGGTTTGGCACACCAGAGTGCACAGCCACACACAAACACGAAATCAGGCAGATATCAGGGTCCTATCGCCAGTTCGGTACGTGCAGCGCATGCAAGCTCGCACCTACCTGCGGTGCAGCAGCTGCAGCCCCTCCAGCACGTCCTGCTGCGCCTCCTGCTCCAGCTGCTGCGCCGCTCGCATGCGCCGCTCCAGCAGCTGCATGGGAATGGGGATGAGGTGGGGTGATCAGGGGCGGCATGGTGAGAGGGCAGGGGCAGGCAGCCTCTGTGTGCAATGGAAAGGCTTGGACAGTGTATCTCATCGTATCGCTATGCACGCTGAAGCACCACTCAATCCAGCCGCAGAGGCGCCAGGCCGATTGAGCGCAGGCGGCTTTGCTGCAGGTCACTGTAACGTCCACCGCACGCATACAACCCACAGCAGCCTGGCCCCACCCGCAGCATCTTCTCATCAATATCATCACGGTGCTGGGCAATCGCTTCCTCCACGTCCTCACCCGCCTGCATGATTGCCAGCAGCGCCATCGCCTGCCTGCAAAGTGGATGGGCGCAACGCCTCCTGCTCAGCAGACTGCAGGCTAAGAGTGGGAGGCATAATACTGTGTGCATGCCACACCTGTGAGCAAGTCTGATGCCACGCACGTGCTGACGTGAAAGCCGCGCACAACAGCAAGCGGCATGCGACAAGCTTGCCAGGGCAGTGCAACAACATAACCAACCAACATGCAACATTGATCGGCGGCAACGGCGCACAAACTGCACCTGCTGGGGGCCGGGGGCTGCATGCCTGGCGGCGGTGTCGGTCCCCCCAGCTGCCCCATCTGCTCTTCGAGAATATAATCCGCCTCCACCACATCGATGGGAGGCAACGCTGGGTCCTCCTCTTCGATATCATCGCCAGCTGGCTCAGTATCAGCAGGAGCAGCAGCGGCAGCAGCCGCGGATGCGCCGCTCGCCGCTGCATCGCCTGCGGGGCCCTGCTCGGCCGGCGGCGGCTCCTGCTCCTGCTGCTGCTCCTCGGGCGGCCACTGCCTCAGCCGCTGCACCAAGTCACGCATGGCCTGGTCCTGTGGGGTTGGCCCGTCCTCCTCCTCCGCTTTGCCTGCCCCCTGCTCCTCCTCTGCAATGGCTGCCAGCAGCGCAAGTTCGTCCTCATCCTGCACGCGCTGCTGCTCCGCAGCACGCGCCTCCCGCTGCAGGGGCGACGCCAACGGGGAGGGTCAGGAGGCGGGCGAGGCGGCTCACCCGCGAGTTGTGCACCCTGACTAGCCGCATGCATGCAAACGCAGGCTGGCAGATGGTGCAAAGTCCAACCTCGACCTCACCTCTTGCAGCATCTCTTCCAGGCTGCGCCCCTGCTGCCGCGTGCGCCCCTGCTGGTTCAGCCGCTGCGAGCGCCGCCGAGACACGTTGCCCCCCTCCGCCGCATGCGTCACTATCGCGAGCCGCAGTGGCCGGCTGGCAGCCCACAACGCCATGGCGAGCTTGAACTGCAGGAAGATAGGGGTTCCAGGGGTCGGCAGGCTTCAGAGCAGGAAGAAGTGGTGGTCAGCGTTGCCTGTTGGGCAGGCGGCGGCGGCGGCAGTGGCGAGGTGAAGGCGGCGTCCCATCGCACCGCCGCAGAGGAATTATTACACACTTGAAAGACGAATCGTGCCCCGCCAGGCTGAAACACAGCAGCGTGCGCACCGGGCGACTTCCGCTCCGCTTGTGTGAGCGTCTACAACCTTGTGTGGCTGCCTTGAACTCGACAATCAGGCTGCCTGGTGCGTTTGGATTGGCTTGCCGCCCTGCAGCCAGCGCATGCATGGCCGCGCTGAGCCGCTTGCGGAGTGCCGCTACCGCTGGGGCGCCCTCTGCCTGGCATTTCATCCCCAGCCCTGCCTGCCGGCTGTCGGAAGTCGTTTCAGTCAAACTTGTTTGCTGCTGATTTTTGCACACCTGAGAGGCTGGGCTCTGTGGATGGCTGGTTGGGGAACAGCTTGAGCGCCCGGGTGGCTCTCGTGGCCGCTGGGGCAAGCAGCGCATGAACTGTACGGCTGACCGCAGCGGAGCAGCGGAGGCTCATTGTTTCATGTGAAATTCCAAATAAAGGTCGTGGCACTTCATCTGGCTTGATAAGCAGACTGCATGCATGCCTAGCTCTACCCAACGGCTCCCAACGGCTAAATGAGCATGCCTAGCTGCGGGTGCCCGGCTCGGGCACGTGGCCAACGGCAGCAGGCCTTGTGCCAGCGCTGCCTGCAGTGTCTCATTTAGCTAATAGTATGCAGATGAAGCTTAGTGCGGGGGTTAGGATGGGCGAAGGACGGGAGGCATGTCGTTGCAAGCAGCCATGCCTGCTGCGCCACCGCCACAGCGTGGGCGCTGTTCAAAATGAGGGGGGTCCCCAGTCGCCGGATCGCTGTTTCTGCTGCCCTGTTTCACGCACGCAACCATGGCTAAGTCTGCGCTTGAGCTGGAGCGTGAGGCGCGCATCGGTGAGCGCTGTTTGGCGGCCATGTGCCTCGATGCGGCGCAGCCGGGGCCCACCCAGCACTCCCAGTTGCCTTGCGGGTCCATCCATGCTGCCGGCCTGTCCCGGGGCGGTGGCAGGGGCCGGGCGCCGACCCCAAAACTCAAGCGGGCGCTCGTCCTCCCTTGCTGCAGCCGCCAACAAGGCGCGCCTGGCAGAGATTGGCCTCGTGCAGACCGTGCAGGCCATCACCAGCGCCCAGACGGMGCAGGCCCGTGTGCGCCGCGCCGCCAAGGCCGCCAGCCGCGCCGCTCGGAAGGCGGCAGGTGCCGCACCCGCCGGCCGCGTTCGCAGGTGCGCTGCTCTCCACCGATGCTTCACTGAGCTGTTCACCCACAGTGAAGTGCAATATGACGTGTGGCTACGCTTGCCGGCGCTGGCAGCCCACCGGCAGTGAGGTGACTGTTGGCGCGGGTCGGCAGCTGTTGGCGGTTTGGGCAGGGCGTGACCAACGGCTCGCTGCCCTGCCTGCCTTTGTTTTCCCCGTGGCCGCAGGTCCGAGCGTGTGGCTGGCCTGGACGCACCCAACTACAACGAGAATGACCGCCTGCTGGCCCGGGCAGACCCAGAGGGCACCGGCAGCCGCGACCGCCGCCTGATGCGGGGTGTGTGCTGCGGGGGTGGGCTCCAACTGTGCAGGACCGTTGGTTTGGCTCCAGCCTGTGTGAGGCGCTGGTGACTGGCAGCGTGGTGCACTCAACGCCTGTGTGCGTCTGCAGCAATGCGGGGGGTGCAATTAGGTGCCCGTTGCAGTAGCCAACGGCCTACTGACCTGCCGGCCATACGCTCCGCGCACGATACATTTCTGCAGAGAATGTGACGGAGGAGATTTACGGAGTGGCGCACCTGGACGCTCTGGGCTCCCACCAGCAGGAGTGGTGAGCGCTCAGGGCTGAGCGTGGCCATCCTGGTGATCACCGCCTGCGGCCAGCCAGCAAGCTGGCACGCCACAAACTGCGCTCCTGAGTGTCCTGCTAACAGGGCGTCCTTGGCTGCATGCTTTCAAGGAAGGGGTTCGTTCAGCGCCGCAGCCCACCTCTTCCTGACTGGCCCGTCGATGCTGCAGGGAGCTGTTTGTGGACGGCTACGACGCCAATGGCAACCGCATCTATGACAAGGTCAGCAATGTGTGCTGGCTCGGCCCCTGGTATTTGGCAGTTGGCCTGCGGGG
This sequence comes from Chlorella ohadii, assembly GCA_025026875.1. Taxonomy (NCBI): domain Eukaryota; kingdom Viridiplantae; phylum Chlorophyta; class Trebouxiophyceae; order Chlorellales; family Chlorellaceae; genus Chlorella; species Chlorella ohadii. Next base: position 171,205 of record JADXDR010000118.1, read on the forward strand.
CGGCGCCTGGAGGGGCCCAGCTGCTGCATGTGCTGCCGATACTTCTGCCTGCCATCATTTGCCTGTGTGCGTGCTCTGCGTGCTCCCCAGTTGTTTGAAGCATCCTGGCCAGTTGGTGACCACCCCTCACATCCACCTCCATGCCCTGCAGGTGAACGGCCAGACGTGCCACCAGTGCCGGCAGAAGACGCTGGGCAAGCGCACCTGCTGCTCCGGCTGCGAGTCGCTGACGGTGCGTGCGGGCCTTGAAACCCGCCTGGAATGCCCGACTAGTACAGGGATGCCCGACTCATCCAGGGCCTGCAGCTGGGTTGAAGGCGACGTAGCAGCATGTGCGGGGCCGCCGCCCTTGCCCCGCTGCCCTCCAGGCCTGACTCTATATGTGCTCCCAATGTTCTGTCTTTGTTGCCAGCACGAGCTGGGCTCACCCGCCTGCCCCACACCTCCCACCCCCTGCTTCCGCACAGGGCGTGTTCTGCGGCGACTGCCTGTTCATGCGGTATGGCGAGCACGTGGACGAGGCAAACGCCAACCCCGGTGCGGCGCTTGGGAGAGTGGGGCGCTGGGCTGGGTGGGCAACGCTGCCCTGAGATGCACCTTGCTCGCTGGCCAGGTAAGCAGTATGCAACATGCAGCTGCACCGCTGGCGTGTGCCTACTCCAGCCCTGCCCCTGCTGACGCTCTGCACCCGCCTGCCTGCCTTGCAGACTGGCGCTGCCCCATGTGCCGCGACCTGTGCAACTGCTCCTTCCACCGCTCCAAGCGCGGCTGGGCGCCCACCGGCACGCTGTACCGCCACGCCATCGCGGAGGGTGAGGCCTGCAAGCTTTGGGGCGGCTGGTTGCTGGCCTGCCTGTGTGCTGGCGCTGCGTGGAGCACGCGCCCAAGTGCCAACCGGACACCAGGAGCTAGCCCTGCCTCCCGACTTGACTGCTCTCCCACTCCCAAGCGTGCGCAGCGCACGCCATGCCCAACCCTAACCACCCCCCTGCCCCCCGCTGCCCTCCCGCCCATGCAGGCTACAAGAGCGTGGCGCACTACCTGGTGCTGAACAACCTGACTGATGAGGCCAAGCCCGTGGCTCTGGAGCGCGGCATGTGCCCCCCGGAGCTGGCGGGTGCGCCCCCGNCKGTKGGCYCNCAGCGKACCTGCCKGTGCGCTAKGCGCCCYTGCTGTTGGCCCGCACCGCCCCGCCTTGCTGTGGAAGCCTGCTTGGCGGAAACCTGGGCCCGCAGCTGTTGAGGTGCAATGTTCTGCTTGTGCACTTCTGCATGGCCAGGCAGCGCCAGGCCACTGCTCCATGCTTGAGGTACAGAGCCCGTCTCCGGCTCCCTCCTACCCACCCATGACCACTGACACGACCGCCGTCCCTGCCCTGCTGCAGCCGAGCTGCGCAAGGAGATTGCTGCGGCGGAGAAGGCGGGCACCGCTGCCCAGGAGGCGCAGCCGGCACCGGCGCCCGAGGCGGCCCCTGCCAGCGAGGCCGAGGCCACCGCCGCAGTGCAGGGCGTGCCGCAGCCGGCGGCGGCGGTGCAGGAGCAGCTGCTGGAGCCGGAGCAGGCGGCAGAGGAGGAGGCGCCTGCTGCCGCTGCACCCGCTGCCGCAGGCGGCCGCCGCTCGGCACGCGGCGCCGCAGCCAAGGGCGCCACGGCAGAGGCGGCGGGCGGCCGGGTGTCCCCCAAGCCCTCACCCAAGAAGCGCCAGGTCACACTCACACTGGCGGGCGTCCGCAAGAGCAAGGCAGGCAGCAGCACCGCGGCTGGCAGCAAGCAGCTGAAAGCAGGCGCCACAGCAGCGGCAGGCAAGGGTACTGGCAAAGCTGGCGACGAGGTGCCGGCGCCGGAGCGCCGCGGCCTGCGCAGCTCTGCCCGCCTGCGCACTGCCACCGCCTGATGCAGCAAGCCACTCTCGGAACAGGCATACAGTTGTTGACATGACTCGCTTTCTGCTAGCCAGCTGCTTGCCCAGCAGCGCGGCCTCCTTTTGTACACTCCCTAGTTTAGGCGCACTCCAGACACAATCCAACACCAGACTATTAGTTTTTTGCACACGTTGGCGCAGTGCAACTTCTTACCCTGCTGACTTTCCAACCTGCAAGTGGTTGGCAGATGCGACCCATGACTCTCCCATGCCAACCCCACTGCCCCCATTCCATCCCACTGCCATTTCCCAGTGCTACATGCCCGCCCTCAGCTTGCGCTCCCAGCCAGCCTGAGCCCCTGAAAGCGAGGGGCCAGACTGCACACCAAGCTTCTTCCTTGCTGCACTGCACACTCCATGTTAAAGCTGCAAGCACAAAGGAGCAGTGGGATCTGTGTGCTTGGTACTGAAGGAAACGCAAAGGGCCTCAGAATGGCGACTCCTGGGCTCGCTCTGATACAGCCGCCAACTGCAGCAGCATTTGATAGGTGTTTCTTTGCTCTGTTCCTCAGCTGACGCCCGACTTCACACCACACTGTTTGATGGGTTGGGGAGCGAGGATTACAGATGGTACAAGAACTGTGTACTAGAGAAAATAATTCGTGAGTCTTGGGAACCAAATATACCTTGTCAGTTCAACCTATAGAGAGTGTGCTGGAGCCATGTGCCCGCAGACAGCTCTGGGTGCGGCAATCATGTCGGGTGCAAGCGCCTCAGTTGCTCTTTGTNCTTGGTTGGGGGGTGCCACGTCCCAGCCGCCAAGTCGGTGCACAGCCGGTGCGCCCGCCGCACCACCCTCCACTCCGGCACAAACTCGCGGTACTCAGACATGTACTTGCAGAAACCGCCGCCGTAGATGCCCTGCATGTAGGGGAACAGGTGCAGGGGGCAGGGAGGGAGGCAGTGGTAGGTGGGGGCGGGGGGAGCTCACTGGCATGCCATGGCGCATCAGTTGTGGTGCTGCCCATGCTGGCACGTGGCACGCAAAGAAAGGGTGGTGCTTCACGCGCATGGCTCTGCACACCACCCCACACACACCACTGTGCAGAAGTCGCGGAAGGAGCAGTGGCCGGTTTGCAGCCACTCCAGGTAGTGGTTGGGCTTGGGCCTGCGGCGTGTGCAGCAACACGGGTGGGTGCAAGTTGAAACAAGTGCATCACGCGCGCAGCTGCCAACAGGGAGCAGCTGCCAACAGGGAGCTGTCCAGCTGGGTGCACAGGCTGCACGCCAACAACCCCAACCCTTGATGAGCAGGCAGGCAGGCCGCGCACCCGTGCATGTGCACAATGCGCGCGTCTTCTCGGAAAGGGAGGTAGATCATGGCATTGAACTTCTGTAGAGTGGGTAGCGGAGGGAGCACAGCGTGCACGTCCCAGGTCAGCGCAACGTGCGGTCAGCCTGGCTACTCATTGTGCCGAGTCAGCTGCCTTGCACGGTGGGTGTGCTACACCAGGCCATCTGATGCACACGCACGCATGGTCAATCAGTGATGCTGCCCGCGGTCTGTTATGGTGCGCACTTCCCCACTTTGCTGGCCGGGCCGTCGCCTCACCCTGCTGATGGGGTTGCCCTTGATTTCACGCTCATAAAACTGGTTGAGCGCGCCCTGGTCCAAAAAGGTGTAGCCTGCGGCAGCAGCAGGGGGTGCCAAGCGAGGAAAGGGTGGGAGGCCAGGCCTGGGACAGCACACTCCATGCACCTTGAGCAGGGGTGCCAAGGGCGCAGCTACTGATAGCTGATAGCACATGACACACCCAGCCATCCACACGAGCACTACATTGGGGGGCCAAGGCAAACAGCACAAGACAGCAGCGCAGCAGGGGTGCTCACGTCCGTAGTCCAGCCCGTTGTGCTGCCGGAGGATCCAGTCGATGAACTCGTCGTTGGTGCGCTTCATGAAGGGCATGTTCAGCAGGATGACGCCCGCGTTGTAGGGAAACATGTCCGCGCGCTCGTACCTGCAGGAACGAAAGAGCCGGGCGCGCAGAGGTGCACGTGAGCAGGCGCTCATATACATGCATGCACCGCGGCTACGGAGGTGCAGGTGGGGTTTGGTAGGCAACGTAAAGGCAGCCACCAGACGGCCACCAGCAGTGAAGGGGACCCTCACAGGCCGTGGAAGCAACCCTGCACAATAAAAGCATGGCACGACTGGGCACGCACAGCTGGCCATCCTGCAGGCGAGGCTCACCCCATGCCGAGGGCCGGGGGCAGCGGTGTGCCCCAGTCGATCAGCTTCATGTGCTTGCGGAAGTAGACGTCGCAGTCTGCAGGTGTGCCACAGGTGGTGTGAAGAGCAGCAAGCGTGAGCCCAGGCAATCAATATGCTGGGCAGCGCTGGGAGCAGCGAGACGCTGGTGAACGCTAACCAACAGCATGCCCCCTTCTAGCAGCTGGCCAGTAACTGGCCCGCATGGCCCCCTTTACCAGTACTGCTGGCCTGTGGCCCGCACCCGTGANCAGCACAAAGTTGTACTGGTCGAAGTGCGGAAGCTTGGGGATGTCGATGCGCAGGAACGTGGCCAGAATGGAGCCGTTGTTGCTGTACAGGGGTCCCACCGTCTGCAGCCAGGGGCGGGGCAGTGGCATGGAGCACTGGGCTGACCAGTTGGGAGCAGAGGAGTGCTCTGTGGGCCAGCCGATGAAGAGAATCAGGCCATGCTGAGGCAGAGTTGTCTTCTTCGCATTGCTTCAGCAAGCCAGCTTCTGCTCGGCCCCACACACCTTGGCAGCATGCGATCGCTCGCCCGTCATGCTCTCCCGAATCAAAGCGTCCTTCCACTCCGGCGTGTGCTGTGGCAGGCAGATGGGGCAGACGGGCCAGGGCATTTTGATGACACACAGGGCGCCGCTGGACAAGCAGAACGCATGCGCGAAGTAGGCTGCGAGTGCAGACGACAGGCAGGCCGAAAAACGAAGGGCTGTGCTTGCATGCGCTGTATCAAGGCCGCTCGAAGGGCACCAGACAGTGCAGCAAGTGGGTCCATGCAAGTGCAGGCTCCTGCTCTAAGGGACCAAGTTTTTTCTGGCAAGGGGAGGGGCGCACCTGGATCATGTGCACGCCCTGCTCTTGCAGCCACAGGAACATGGGCGAGCTGCTGGAGCCCACAAACAGGCAGAAGGCCTTCATGCGCGCCACCTGCATGGCCACAGGCGGGGGATAAACGTGCATGGTTGGGCATGTGGTTCGGTTGGGTGAAGAGGGCTGTTGAACAGGTCAGAGCAGACACAAAAATGCAGGCTGTTTGGCATGCATGCTGAGGTGCGACGCCCCGGCGTCCATTTGCCCTGGTTTTCACGTGCCGCAGCCTCCCAAAGCTGCCCAGCTGGCGTGTGCACACACGCACAGCCGCGCACCTTAATGGCCGACACCACCGCCGCCTTGGCCATCATGTCGTACTCTGTGCCCGCCGACCAGTCGTTGTAGGTGAACACCCAGGGCATGCTGCAGGGGAGCGGCACCAACAGGGCGTCCCTCGATGCGTCATGCACTTAGCTGGCATAAGTCAATGGGCGCTCGCATGCCCCGCATCGCATGCCCCGCACCGCATGGCTGCCCGACAGCAGCAATTGTGCCGGCGCATGCAACTACATCAAGGCATCTTGCAGCAGCCTGCCACATCACTCACGGGAAGAGCGGGATGTGGGCCTCCAGCGGGATGTTGCCGCCGTTGTAGTAGGTGGCGTACCGCCCCGCGTTCCAGCGCTCCATGATCAGCAGGGCGTCGGCCAGCGCCACGCTGTTGCCCACAAACTGGTGGGCTCCCAGGGCCAGGTAGTACTGGATCTGCTGGGGGGTAAGTGCAGAAGGGGTGGAGGGTGAGGGTTGGTTTGGGGTCGTTGGGGTGAGGTCGCAAAAGCAGGCGGCCCAGCCAGTCGGCAGCCCTCCTTGTGTGGTAGTCAGACAGGCGCCTGCCCTGCAGGACTCGACACATGCAAGTGCGCCATCGGTCCAAACGTGCAGCCTGCCATTCAGGCGCCACCAGTGTGCACTGCTGGAACCGCTGTGCAGGCGCACCAGTGCAGCGGACTCGGCTGTGGGCAGCGCCTTGGAGCCGCGGATGCCGGGGATGTCGCCCCACACAACCAGCTTGTACCTGGGAAGGGCCCAGGGCGGGGCAGCAGGGGTGGATCAGGGGCGATTGCCATGCAGTTGCACAGCCGGGACACAGCTGGCTCGGGCACGCGGGCAGCGAGGCATCTTATGCTCCAAACAGTTCCCTGGCATGGCAGTCCAGCAGCAGCCATTGCTGCACACACAAACAGCTCCTTCTTCTGCAGAGCCGCTCCTCACCCGTGGCTCTGCAGGCTGGCCAGGGCGCCCGTTGCAAGCTCCTTGTCTGTGCTGCCCTGGCCCGTCACCAGCAGCAGCGTCACCTGCGGTGAGGTGCAGCAGCAGCGGCAGCTAGTCCATCCTCAGTTCACAGGGCAACGCAAACAAGGGGTGGTGCAAACAGGCGTTCGGGTGTAGGGGTAGTGGGCGGTCGACGACAATACGTGCTGGAACGCATACACTGCCCTGCCTGCTCCTGGAGCGTCCACACTGACTGCCACCCCTGTTGGCAGGCTCACCTGCGGGTCCACTTTGTGCTCTCGCAGGCTGTCACCCACTGCTGCGGTGTTGTTCAAGCAGTTGTCCAGCCGCCGGCCTGCAGGGCACCGGGGTGCATGTGTGTTTTTCTGGTGTTGTTTTGAAGGATTAGGGGGGTGAAGAGGTGTTCCAGTTTGGTTCATGCCAAATGTGCCGGCCGGCCAGCCTGGCGGGTTGCAGGGTGGCAACACAACACGCAGCAGCGGCCAGGAGGGGTGGCATGGGGGTTGCTGGGCAACAGGATTGGACCTAGGCGGCCTGCCCCTGGCAACCCAGGATGTCAATAGGGAACCAGCACAACAGCACTCACCATTTTTCGACTGCTCCCAGCGAGCACACTGCTCCACCCACGCCTTCTCAGCGTGCAAGTGCAGCACATTGTACCGCCGGCTGCTGCTCATGCTCTGCAGGTGCTCCTGAACCCTGCATACGCAAAGCAAGCGGCGACAGGCGTGCGGACAGGCTCAGCAAGCTTGCACCTCAATCGCCTCCATCTACTGCTGCACGCTGGCAAATACAAGCTCAGTGCCTCAAAGCAGGCCAGTGCTGCCCATGACCCACCGCATACACACCGTAGCAGGCTGTCCAGCAAGGGCTGCTGCAGCTGCAGCGCGGCCGCGGCCGCAAACACCAGCTGCTCATGCTTCACAAACAGGTCCGCTGGCAAGTGAAACGCGGGACAGCTCACGCTGCATCCCAGGGCAGAGCAGGGTGGAACCAGTGGGCAACAAACATGGGCGCAAGCGGTAAAGGAGAAAAAGCCATGATCAGCACGTGCTGACTTGACTGGCTGCCACCAGCCGGGAGCTTAAGCACTGGTGCCGCAACCTGCTTGCAGCTGCCTCACAGCGCGTGCACCAGCCCCACCCCAGCATGCATCATCTTCAGGCACCACTGCACCTCGCATCTCCCGCCAAAACGCTTGCCCCACCTGACATGCTGCACGCCAATGCCTGCGCCCCGAATGGTGCTCAGTGCATTGTACTGCTGCGCCAGGTTGAAGTGGGCTGTGCGGGCGCCCTCTGGCACCTGTGCCGCCACGTGGACGCCCTGCCCGCGCATGGCAGCCAGGAAATGGTCCACATTGAAGATCTCCCTGCATGAGGGATGGGCAAGGGGTGAAGCAGGCGGGTTTGCCAGCTGGCTGGCAGCAGGGGGCAAAGTAAGAGCAGGTTGTGCTGGCTGCCAGCTACTGCTCAGCACTGCTGCGCAGGGGAGTGCACAAACTAAGCGGTCTGCAACATGCAACGCACCCAAACTCCACGGCATGGCTGCCCATCTGCAAGCGCGGCAGCACTGCCGTGCGGTTGACCTCGGCCGCTAGCACGATGCCTGTGCAAGGGTTTGAGGAGCATGTGAACAGGCAGGCTCTGCTCAGGCCGTGAATAGCCAAAACCCCTCGGTAAGCATGCTAGCCGCAAGCTGCAAGACACAAGCATTGCAAGCGAGCGTTGCAAGTTGCCGCTTGCGGCAGCAGGCATGCCTTTGCCTTCCAGGCCCCACCATATTGGCAGCCCTTCCCTCGCACTGCTCACCTGACAGCAGCGCAACACGCTGGTGGGCCGGGTCGCCGCACACTTCAAAAGAAAGGTACTGCTCCCCAAGGGCTGGTGCTGCCGAGTCGCCCTGCCACATGCTGCGCGCATGCAGCTGCAGCCCGCTGTCACTGGCCAGCGCCCAAGCTGCCACATCTGTGTTGTGCGGCACGTTAAGCTGGTCGAGCAGGCTGCTGTTGGGCGGCTTGAACTGCAGGCCCATCATCACAAGGGCGGCACCCGCCAGCAGCACGAGACCCAAGCGCATGCCGCCGCCGCCGCCGCGCCGCCGCAAGCCGCCCTTCTCTATGGCGATCGGCAGGTCTGCCGCCTTCTGCAGGCCAGAAGTAGAGCTTAATTGGATCGCGCAGGGCGGCTCGCAGGCTGCAGCAGATGGGGGCAGCCTGGGCTTGCAGAAACTCACCGGGTGCAGCAGCCCCATGGCCGCCCGCTTTCGCTAATTTGATCCACCAAATTGCGTTTGTTATTGCCGGCAGCCTCCTAACAGCGCCTGAGGCGCCGGCAAGTCAAGCAAGTCGAGCGGCCCTGGTGCTCAGGGCCCAGAACCGCTCGTTTATTTAGCGCTAGAAGCCACAGGTTGATGCTGAATGAGAGGGGCGAGGCCTTGCGTGCCGCAGGAGCAGTTTCAGACATGCGGCCCACTTTGAATGGTGCCCTCCCAGGTGCCATGCAGCACCGCGACAGATATGCCAGCAGGTTTGGTACAGAGCTGTGAAATGCGCCTGGGAGCCCCCAGCCTAGCTCTGATTCACATGCTGATCAGTCCAGCAATGCAAAACAATGGATGCCGCAGCCAAGGCAGCGATCTCCCCGCCCAGTCACAACATGCGTACTAAACAGGCATTCTGCTGCACATCCATCTGTGAGCAGCTGTTAAGTTGTTACAGTAGCTATGCTGGCTGTGCACCTGCACCCCAGTGCTTCTCGCAGCAGATGGCCAGGTACAGCTCCCTGCTTGCATGGGCGTTTCGAGCAGCAGCCCTTGGGAACATAGCTATGCCGTTTGCACCTCCCCACGTATGTCCCTCGCTTCACAGCGCAGCCAGGGCGAGCCTGCATGTATCATCCGTCGTGTTCCCCATCCCTTGTCTGTGCTCTCCACCAGCCCTGAACCGCTCTCTCTGATGGGGCGCCATCCGTTCACAAATTATGTTCAGTCGGCCGCCAAAATGGGGGGAGAGGGGGATGAAATGTGGTGCTGTTGGTGGTACGACAGTGGCGAGTTGCATTTCAAAGCAGTAAGGCAGAGAGGCATTAGAGTGGCGAGCTGGAAGCTGCAGACGCACAGCGGTGCGGGAGGGTGAAGTGAGGCCGACAATCCGGCAAGAAGGCAACGTCGTCAGTGCTGCTGGGCAGGAACACGCAAGTCCAGCTGGGGGCGACCGCCAGCAGGGTCAGGAATGGGGGGTTGAATAGAAGATGGGCCGGGGAGGGCGCGGCGGCCGCGCGCCGCGCCGCGGGCGCAACGCGTCAGACACAACAGAGGGCCGGCCGCGGGCGGCGGCGGCCGCCGTCCCGCCCCCAACAATCCACGCACGCCGCGCCGGCCGCCGCCAGCCGCCGAGCTATGCATGTGGCGGCGGGCGGGGCGGGGCGGCGCCGTGCGCGCTGCCACAGTGGCAGCGCTTAAGCAGTG
>JADXDR010000118.1:187029-200357 GCA_025026875.1 Chlorella ohadii
GGTGGTGGCAGCGTCCGAGGGCACCGACGCGCATGCCAGCCGGCCTGGCAGCGGCGCCAAGCGGCAGGCGCGGGGTGCCAGCGTGGAGAGCACGCAACGCAAGCGGGACGCGGCGGTCCTGGAGGAAGAGATCGGGGTGGGCGACTGCGGCGAGGGGCCCGCCGGCGAGCACCTCACCCTCGAGTTCCTTGAGGAGAATGGCTACTTCGATATGCCCATCCAGGTGCGCAGGGCAGCCTTTGCCCAGTTTGACAGGGCAGCAGGCAGCTGAATGAGTGAATGTGTGGCAGGCGGTCTGGTGGGGTGTGGTCCCAGCCGCTGGGACCGGGGCGGCGTGCGAGGATTTGGGGCAGATCGGTGGGTGGTTGTTGGAGGGTGGCGGCTGTGCTGTGGCAGTGATGGCCGTTTCCATGCCTGCCGTGCCCTGAGATCTCCACAATTGTCAGGTGCTGACTGGCAGACCTCCATCCCCTGTGCAGCAAGCCGCTTCTGCGCTCAACGTGGGCGTCACCACGCTGAAGAAGGTGCGACTGCCCAACCTGGACTGCCATGTGGCAAGACGAGCTGGGACGCACTGCAGTGCATGCTGTAGCCGCATGCAGCCAACAGCTTGGCTTCCTACCATCTGACCTGCACTCACTAACCATGCCTCCCTCGCCTGCCCGCCCCGCAGATCTGCCGCGTGAACGCCATTGGCCGCTGGCCCTTCCGCAAGCGCTCCTCGCTGGACCGCCTGATTGAGAAGGTGGGCCTCTACCAAGGCTGCTGTTTTGGCTGCCGCTAGCTTGTGCGGTGTCAGGGCCGGCCTGGGCTAGTTTCGGCAGGTACCACAGCCCTGGCCGGCATCTACGTTGCTTCACTCTAATCACCCCACCCTCACCCATTTTCTCCCCTTGCAACCCGCCCTCGCAGACGCGCGAGTACTTCGCCTCCGACCCCGAGCAGTGCGCCGAGGCGGTGGCGCAGCTGGAGGCCCAGCGCAGCGTGCTGCGGGTGAGCTGCACAGTGTGCAGGGCAGGCAAACAGGGTGGCCAAACAGGGCACGCTCCTGACATGCTCAGCTCCCACGCTTGTCACCAATGCCTGCCTGCCTCCGCCTGTCGCTACCCACCATCTGCTGCCCCCGACCCAGCGAGCTCGCCACTCTACCTTTGCCCCGCAGGCGCAGCAGGGCGAGGACATTCCTGATGCCGTTAAGCGGTACCGCCAGTCCATCTTCAAGCTGGACTACAAGGTCAAGAAGTTTGTCAAGGAGCGGCGCACGCACCGAGGTGGGCACTGTCCTGTGGCAGGGCTGCTGCGTCTGCACACCGGGCACCTGCGCTGGGGTGGCTTGGCAGGTTGCAGGCACGCAGGAGGATGCTTGCCATGCCCCAAGTCCACCAACCAACCGTGCTCCCCTTGTCAGCCTCCTGCCCCTTGCCTCATGCCCTTGTGTGCGCCCCCTGCATTCCTTCCAGCAGGCGCAGCGGCGGCGGCGGCACTGGCCCCCACCGACAAGGCGCACACGATTCGCCAGCTGGGCGTGGGCACTCCCGCCAACCACCTGCTGGGCCTGCTGTGCACCGACGGCGACACGCGCCGCGGCGCCTCCAAGGAACCTTCACCCAAGGAGGAGCAGGAGCAGTGAGCTGCAACGTGCGGCACTGCTCAGCTGCTTTGCTGCAGGCATAGACGATTCACCCACTGGCCGCGTTCGTGCGGTCGGCGTAGGACAGGACACTTCCAGAGAGGCAGCCTGACGGGCCCTTCCCCAACTGCATTGGTTCTCCTTTAGCAAAAAGACTGTTAGCAAAAAGAACATCTGAATTCTGCACTAGCTGCTTGCACCCTTGCGCCCCGCCCGGGCTGCCAACCCTTTAATGCATCGTTGCAGCCGCGTGCTTCTAGCCTGCTTGGCTGCTGTATTATTTGCTGTTCGCTTGTCATCCCCCTGCACAACTACCTGCCCGCCCTTTTTGGCCCAATGCAATCCACTACAATCAATCCCGCTCCCCGCTGACCATGTCTGCGCTGTGCCATTGCCAGCTTCCCCTGTTGTTTCACCGCTGACTCCAACCACACTGGCCCGTTGACTGGCATCCTGCCGTTTCTTGATGCATTTCTGTGCCTTCTGCAGCCACCTGCGTAGAGCAGGCCTTTCATGACTACAACAAGCACTGCTCTCTGAGGCCTTGCCAGCCTGCTTTTTGCCATGCTGCCCACCACTATCTGCCCTGCCTTTAGCGCCTTCTTGTCCTGACGAGCAATGCACACTATGCACTTTGTAAATCAATTTATGCCGACCAGCATCCTCACGAACCTGCCTGAAAAGTCACCACTGTTTTGGCCATGCTTTCTGGTGCTGTCCATGGTTGGACAATATCCTGCACCATGCGGCCCGCCCATGCTGCAACAAGGGAGCCCCGGTGACAACAGCATCTCCGCTGCCAATGTTGCTGTGGTAATGCAGCCATCCCAGTTTGTTACACCTGCGCTGCAGATGACAGACAGCTAGCACAGGAACAGGTAAACAGGAGCAGCCTCGATGCCTCTGCCCTTGGCATGCATGACAAGAGTGCTAGCGCTGGGCGCATGCATGGTGGCTCCCCCGCCCATGCCGCTGTGCCCATGCTGAGCCATTCATGCCGCCGCCAGCCCATCCAGGTGCTCCCTCAGCTGCCGCCGCAGCCGCTCCAGCTCAGCCCGCTTGGCGGCTGTGGCTGCTCGTGCCGCATCTGGGTCTGCCGGCAGCCCCGCAAACGCCTGCAGCTCCTTTTGTACCGCCTCCAGCTCGGCGGTCAAGCGGGCATGCTCGCGGCCTCGCGCCTGCAGTCGCACTTGGCTGAGCTGCATGGGGACATGCAGGGCATGTGCGATGGAAGTTGGTTAGGAATGCCAAGGAGGCCGCGGGGGAAGGTGCAAGGCAGCCATGCAACGAGCTCAAGTCGGTTGACGGCTCCCGCTGTTTGGGCGGAGGCTGCCTATGCATGCAGCGTAGCCGCAGCCGGCGCCAGCCACTCTGCCACATACGCGGCCATGCATGCTTGCTTGCACTTGCCTCTGGTGCAAAGCCCGCCCGGTCCAGCGCCTGCTGCCTGGCCGCCTGCTGCGCCGCGTAGCGTGCCGCTTTGCCGCTGTTGCTTTCCACAGCCGCCGTGCAGCGTGCCTTGTCTTCAGCCCGCCCCTGCCCTTCTGCATCCAGCATGTCTGCCAGCTGCTGCAGCTCCGCCAAAGCGCGCTGCGCCGCATCAATCTGCGCTGCCAGCTGCCGGCTCGCCTCAAACGCCGCCTCCTGCGCGCATGCAAGGCGGGTGCCGTAACCTTGGCGCCTCCTGCCACACCCGATGCTGGCTGAGGGGAGCCAGTGTATCAGATGCACAAGCAATGTGCAGCCATTGTGTGGCGACTGCCTGCAACCCGCGCTTGTCGCTTCTCACCTCTGCATCCTGCGCCGCCTGTGCGTCGGTGGCGGCCTGGAGCGCCGCCGCCGCCAGTGCCGCCGGCCGGGTGTCTGCCAGCTGCAGGGCGGCGCAGCACTGGGCCAGCGTGTCCAACAGATCTTGGAGCGTGGCTGGCAGGCCGTCCAGGCCGCCAGGGAGCAGGCTAGCGRGCGTGCTGTCGGCSGCTGCCGCCGTCAGTGTGGCGGGCTGCATCGCGCCTGCTGCAGGTGATCGGTGGTGAAGTGGGGGTGATTGGGCCGCTCCGGTGCGCGAGCCAGTTCAAGTCGCCAGGCGCAGCAGGCCCCTCACAAAAAACCCTGCAAGCTCCTCCTGGGCAATCAGGCCGTCCTCCCTCGAGGCTGGCAGCAGCCACACCTCCTTCCCGCTTCGCACCGCTATGGCGGCTCTGGCTGCCGCCAAGGCGGCTTGCCCTGCGGGCCTGGCGCGCCGCTCCACGACCGGCAGCCGGTGAGTAGATGATTGCATATTGGGGCAGCGGCCTGGGCGCCGCCGGGCTGCCGCTCGCGACCATGCAGTCGCCGTGCAACCTGCTGGCCCTCCCCGCCTCCCTGCAGGGTCCGGGCCATCTCCGGGCTGGCTGGACAGCATGCCTCGGCGGGTTGCGCCTTCCTGGCAGGTGCGGCGGTGGCCGGCAGCGGGTGGCTGGTGGCGGCGGCTGTTGCACCTGCGGCTGCGTGTTGCTTGCTTGCCGCTTCTGCAGCCAGTTGATGATCGCTTCGTTAGCGCCTGCTGCAGGCCAGCGGATCGTGGGCACGCAGCGGCAGCAGCAGCGCTGCAGCCGCAGCGTTGTGCAGGCGGTGCAGACGCCGGCGGTGAGTGGAGGGTTGCCGCAGCGGCAGCGCTTCCTGCCGATCCCGTGCACTGCTCTGTCGTCGTCGCATGCATGTGGTTGTTGGCTCAAACGGTGCATCAGCCATGTGTGGTGGAGCGCAGCTCGTCTGCAGCACACTGAACAACTGCAGCATATGCATTGCCGGTCCTGCGTGCAGCGCCCCTCGGCCGCGACGCCCCAGGAGAAGCTGCAGCAGGCGGGCGGTGGCGTGGTGCAGCTGTACCGCTACCCCGGCCTCACCCAGTCCAAGGCCAAGACGCTGCTGCGCAAGGTGCGCCGCAGTGGGGAGAGCAGGATAGAACAGCTGCTCCCTGGCATGTGGTCAGGCAGTGGCGGTCGGGAGGAGCGTATGCAGCACGGCTGCTGCCATGCAGGTGGCATGGCATGGGTGTGAGCCCGGTCCGACCTGTCACGCATGAGTGCAGGCCCAGGAGAAGGCGTCCAGCAAGATCACGGGCATTGATGGCGAGCTGGTGAGCGCTGCAGAGGGCCTTCTGAGTATCCCACTGAGCAGCCATGCTTTGGATGTCCTCGAGCCCCTGCATGCCACACACACCGCCTTGATGCCACAGCTTAGATTGGAGCTCCCTGACCTGCTGCCAAGCTGCCCCACTGTCTGACGGCATTGCTCCGCCCTCCTCCGCACCCCCCTTGCAGTGCTACAACATTTCCACCACCGCGCCGCTGACGGCTGCCGAGGCGGAGACGCTGTCGTGGCTGCTGCGCGAGACGTTTGAGCCGGAGCTGCTGACAGGTGCCACTGAGTTCCCGTCTGTGGGCGCCAACGACGCAGTTGTGGAGGTGCGCAGTTGCGCACTGTCGCACTATGGATGAGATCAGCATAAAGAGCCGATTGAGCGCTCTTGGTTGTGGAGGTGCCTTTGTCCAGGACCTGCATTGCGGTGGCCTTGTGATGCTGGCGAGTGGCTTGCATCAGAAGCTGTGCCTGCTTCGAGCGGTCCTGCATCCGCCATGATGCACCCGGGCTGCTGCACACGTTGCAATGTTTTGGCCCTAGCAGAGAGCAAGTGGGTGCTCCGTGCATATGCCCTGCTTGCTTGCCTGCATGCCAACACGGCATTTATGCCGGCTGTGGCGATGATTGCAACCCAATCGTTGATAGTAGATTCTGACGCACTCTGACGACAACTCTTGTGGGAATCTCACTGAGCCACCCAGCCGGGCCTTCGCTTGCATGCTACATCCTCTGCTGCCGCTGTTCCTGCTGCTTCCACTGCCGCTGCTGTGCCCGCCATTGCCAGCGCCCCATTTGTTGGGCCGCACCTCAACACTGGTGCCGCCACTGCCCCATAACCAACACCCCTCTCACCTTGCCTGCCTGCTGCCCTTCCTTGCCCCCATGCAGGTGGGTCCCCGCATGAGCTTCTCCACGGCCTGGTGCGCCAACGCCCTCTCCATCTGCTCCTCCTGCGGACTGGACAAGGTCAGCTGGCGGGGCTGGGTGATGGGCTTTTGGGGCGGGCCTGTGGGGCTGTACACGCAGACATACTTGCCAGCAGCAGTGGCAGCGGCCACCCTTCAGCTTGCAAAGCTTCACAATCTGCAAATGTCTGCTGAATCGCACAGCCATTGCAACAGGCCCTATCACTTCCGCTTGCTCTTCCCGGCTGCTTTGCCGCCCGCAGGTGGACCGCATCGAGGTGTCTCGCCGCCCGCCCGCCTGGTCTTGCTCACTTCTGCCTCGCTCCTCTCTTCCCACCCGCAGGTGGACCGCATTGAGGTGTCCCGCCGCTTTCTGCTGCGCGGCTCCGCCCCTCTGACCGCCGAGGAGAAGGAGCACTTCGCGGCCCTGGTGCACGACCGAATGACAGAGCAGGTGCGCTGGAGGAACGAATGGCGCCTGTGCCATGAATGACCGGGGCGCCATGCCAGTGGGTGTGAGCAGCGAGGCACGTGTGCTTGTGTGTGGAATGACCGCTGGTGCGGGCGGCGGGGCGCAGCTTGTTGCCCCTTGGCAAGCACGGCTGCCGTCTTGCTTAACAGCCGATAGCCCTGTCCCCCACTGCCGCTGCCCTGCCCCATCCATCCATGGGCGTAAGACACCCCTCCCCCATGGCCCCGCAGGTGTACCCCAAGCCGCTGTCCAGCTTTGCCACTGACATGGCGCCCGCGCCCGTGGCCACCATCCCGGTGGTTGCCGAGGGCCGCGCCGCGCTGGAGCGCATCAACAAGGTGGGACAGCCACGCTGTGTTGCTGCCACCAAGACAGTGCAGAGCTGGGGTAGGGTTGCAAGGATACAGTTCCTCTGGTCTGCACCATATGGAGGAAAGTGATACCTGTTGGTTTTGTCGTTCGCACGGGCATGGCCACACCTGCGCCTGCACAAACCACGTATGCACCACTCACTGCCCCCGCCTTGCCCCTGCCTTGTTCAGGAGATGGGCCTGGCGTTTGACGAGTGGGACCTGGACTACTACACCACCATGTTCCGCGATGAGCTGAAGCGCGACCCCACCAATGTGGAGCTCTTCGACATTGCCCAGTCCAACTCGGAGCACAGCCGGTGCGCGGGGAGCGGGGCATGCAGCACATGCACACAGCAGCAGGGGCTGGTTGACATTGGTGGCTGCGAGTTGCTGTGGAATTGGTGCTCGCAGCCTGTGTGTTGGCGCCAGCCCAACTAGGAGCATCACCGTTTTTAGGNCTGCCGCTCAGTCTCTGCTGTAATGTTTGCGAACAAGAACCCCACTGGGCACACACTCAACCCTTCCCCCCTCCTATCTGTCCGCCCGGCCCCCTTTGCAGCCATTGGTTCTTCAAGGCCGACCTGTTTGTGGACGGCCAGAAGATGCCGGAGAACCTGATGGACATCGTCAAGTCCACCCTGGACGCCAACGCCGGCAACTCGGTGCGCATGGCTGGGTGCTGCGGCTGCTGGGCACTTTGTGGTTGTTGGGTTGTTGGGTTGCGTAAGTGTAGCAGGGAGGCTGTGGAAACTCGTGTGCACGCTGGACGCCAATGCCAGCAACTCGGTGCGCAGCGGCAGAACAGTGCCGGCAGTCTTACCCACCCCTGCTGCACTACTGCCCTTCCTGCCGCCCGGCTGTCCTGCTGCTGGCTGCCTCAACGCTGCCCTCATACCGTGCCTCCTGCCAACCCCCTCCTGCTCAACCACCCACCCCCACCCTGCAGGTCATCGGCTTCAAGGACAACTCGTCCGCCATCCGCGGCGGCCCCGTCACCCCCGTGCTGCCCGAGCGGCCGGGCGGCCCCTCCCCGCTGGCGCCCCAGGCCCGCGACTGGGACGTGCTGCTCACCGCTGAGACCCACAACTTCCCCTGCGCCGTGGCGCCCTACCCGGGTGCGGAGACGGGGGCGGGAGGCCGCATCCGCGACACCCACGCCACCGGCATTGGCTCCATCATGGGCGCCGCAACCGCCGGCTACTGCACCGGCAACCTGCACATCGACGGGTGGGCGGGGTGGCGGAGAGGGTTAGGATGGGTGGGCGGGACGGTTGCGGTGTGCTGGGTATGGAGGGTGCATGGGTGGATGGACCTTTGGCAGCAGAGCAGTCCCTGCCAGGAAAGCAGCCGAGGCATGCACGGCCGCGCCCGGCGGGCTACATACAGAAGGTCTCATTGCTACCTGCCAGCCCCTCGCTCACCTGCGTTGCCCATCCCAACTCTCCACCCCGCCTCTGCAGCTACGAGCTGCCGTGGGAGGACAAGAGCTTTGAGTACCCCGCCTCGCTGGCGCCGCCCCTTCAGATCCTGATCGACGCCTCCAACGGTGCGCCCTGCACAGCCGGGTGCCTTGGCTCGCCGGCAGGCGGCGGCGTGCCTGTGTGCCTGAGGGCGGCACGTTGCCCACCCAGCGGGGACATAAGCGCCATCAGTGCGTGCGCATTCAGTCGGCTTGGCTCTGCCGTGTGCCACGCTGCGCTGGCTGCGCTTCGCTGGCTGGAGGCACGGGGGCCGACCCATGTTCTGAGCCCCTCCCATCCTTCAACAACCCTGCGCAGGCGCCTCCGACTACGGCAACAAGTTTGGCGAGCCGCTGGTGTGCGGCTACACCCGCACCTTTGGCCAGCGCCTGCCCAACGGCGAGCGGCGCGAGTGGATCAAGCCCATCATGTTCAGGTGCGGGGGATGGGGTGGATGGGATGGAGAGGTGCAGGGGCGTGGTGAGGTGGGAGATGTGGGGCATGGGGGTGAGGTGCAGTGAGATGGTGAGGTGTGGGAGATGGCTGCCATGGCAGACGCGTGTCATGGCAGACGCGTCATGGCTGGCATGGCAGACGCGTCAGGCAGAACCAGCATGCGCTGGCAAGCAGGCAGGGCTGCCAGGGGCTGGCGCGCATACTGATGTTCTCCTTTCCCTGCCACGCCCCTGGCTGCTGCAGCGGCGGCCTGGGCCAGATCGACCACTCCCACCTGTACAAGAACGACCCCGAGCTGGGCATGCTGGTGGTGAGTGGAGCAGGGGGTGGGTGGGGGGCTGGCTGGCTGGCTGGGGCGCCAAATCCCTCATGCCAAGTGCTTGGACCGCCTCGGGCCGCCTCAAAGCAGCGCCTGTCCTTTCACCTGCATCAAAGCAGTCTACAGTAAGCGATGCATCTGCTTGCCCATCAGTTCTGAAGCGCCGCGCCTCTGCGCCCCACCCCACCCCGCTCGCAGGTCAAGATTGGCGGCCCCGCCTACCGCATCGGCATGGGCGGCGGCGCGGCCTCCAGCGTGCCCTCTGGCTCCAACTCCGCAGACCTCGACTTCAACGCGGTGCAGGTGGGTGGAACCGGTTGGTTGGGGTGAGGGAGAGGGGAGGGCACATATCTGGGGTGGGTGAGCGCAGAGCAGTGGCAGCCGCCATGCTTGGAGCATGCATAGGGATGGTCAAGTCTGGCAGCGCTGCATCACCCACTCACCTACCCCCATCCTTTCTACCTGCGCAGCGTGGCGACGCGGAGGTGAGCCAGAAGCTGTGGCGCGTGGTGCGCGCCTGCGTGGAGCTGGGGGAGAAGAACCCCATTGAGCAGATCCACGACCAGGTGGGTGGAACTTGGTGCGGGTTTGGTGTGGTGGGTGGGTGGATGGGAAAAGGCAAAGGCTGGGTGATAAGAACCCCCATCGAGCACATCCACGACCAGGCAAGCATCCGAAGGGGAGGGATGGGGAGTTGGGTGGGTGAAGGACCTATCGCTCACTCCCAGTTGCTGCTTGCAACGCCTCTTGTACAGGCCGGCACCTTGCACCTTGCACCGTCCGTTTTACACTCACACTCCCGCACACACTCCCTCAACCTGGCCGCCTTGCCCCCTCCCCTCCAACTCTCCACCATTCAGGGCGCGGGCGGCAACTGCAACGTGGTCAAGGAGATCATCTACCCGCTGGGAGCGGAGATTGACGTGCGCGCCATCCGCCTGGGCGACAAAACGATGAGGTGAACGGGAGGTGTAGATGTCGCTGCGCCGCCCTGGTCCCACTGGGGCTGATCCCAGAGGCCTGGCATGGGGGGCAGAGGACAGTTGGACCAGCAGTGCAGGCAAGGTCTAGCAAGACAGCACGCACGTCATGGCCCCAGAACAGCATGCTCCTCGGCAAAGGAGACCGAACCGCTGAACACAACTCGCACTTGCCTGCCCCGTCCCGCCCTCCGCAGCGTGCTGGAGATTTGGGGCGCTGAGTACCAGGAGAACGACTGCCTGCTCATCAAGCCCGAGGCCCGCCCGCTGCTCGAGTCCATCTGCGAGCGCGAGCGCTGCATCATGACGGTGAGGGGGCAATGTGCACAGGGTGTGGATCCTTGTGCTGGGCAAGCCGTGGCGATTGACATGCAGGTCACCCTGCATTGCAACGGCCAACTCATGCCTCCACCATGCTCACAGCCAACCCACCCACCCGCCCTCCCTGCCCCCCGCCACACGCGCAGGTGATTGGCGCGATTGACGGCAGCGGGCGTGTGGTGCTGCGGGACCGGGAGGCTCCCGAGGGCTCCCCTGTTCCCGTGGACCTGGACCTCGAAAAGGTGCTGGGAGACATGCCCAACAAGACCTTCAGGTGCGGGCAGTGCTTGCTTCTTAGGTGGCCAGTTGTGATCATAATTTGCTCACATGTTTCCATTGGCTGTGCTGGGAGACAGACAGGCCCAACAAGACATTCAGGTGCGGGGGCGATGCTTACTCACTTGGGTGGGCAGTTCTGCTTGCTGGGCGGGCAGTGGTGGTCAGCTCCTCTGTTTCCATTCGCCTTGACCAGCTTTCCGCTGTGCCGGAGTGTGCACTTGCAGCTAGCTTGTGGTCCGGCGGGCGTGTTGGTGCGTGGCTGTATTGACTCAGCAGCTGGGGTATGCAGGTAGTTGCGCAGTGGCCCAGCCTCTTCGATGCACGCTGGCTGTCGGTTTCTTACCCAACCCAACCAACTGTCAACCCAACTGTGCAGGTTTGACCGCAAGGCGGAGCCCACGGCCGACCTGTCCCTGCCTGCGGGCACCAGCGCTGCTGAGGCACTTGACCGTGTGCTGCGCCTGCCCTCCGTCTGCTCCAAGCGCTTCCTCACAACCAAGGTGGGTGGGTTGTCGAGGGCCGTTGGAAAGGAAGGGTGGGCTGGGAGCGGCGTATGCAGGGGGGCAAATCAATAGCAGCACGGCTGTGTGTGCAGGCGCCCCGCCCCGCTGCCTCCAGTGCCGGCGACCCCTTTGCTGCAACTAGAACCCCCACCGCCCCCAACCCCTCCCTGCCAGGTCGACCGCTCCGTGACGGGCCTGATTGCGCAGCAGCAGTGCTGCGGCCCGCTGCAGCTGCCCGTCAGTGATGTGGCGGTCATGGCGCAGACGCACTTTGGCTACACCGGCAGCGCCACCGCCATTGGCGAGCAGCCCATCAAGGTGCGCTTGCTGCCGCTGGGGCGGTTTCTGCGGCATCAGAAGGCAGGCGCTTGCCCAAGCTTGAGTCGTGCCTGGGTTTCGGAGGCCGGCTAAGTGAAGCACTAGACATGCCTGGCAAAGAGGCACACCTCGCCACCTCGCTGCCCACCCTCCACCTCCCTCGCCTCTCACCGCCCCACCCTTCCTCCTCCCCGCCCCGCTCCACACAGGGCCTGATTGACCCCAAGGCCATGGCCCGCCTGGCGCTGGGAGAGGCGCTGACCAACCTCGTGTTTGCGCGCGTCACCGCGCTGCGCGACGTCAAGGCCTCGGGTGAGGCCCCTGCTGGCTGCACAGCTCCTGCTGGCTGCACAACACTTACTGGCTGCTGCACGTGCTGGCGAGCCAGCTCGTGCCGTCTGCCGTGCAGCTGCGGTCGGTTGCACTGCAGCACTGCACATCAATGCAGTGTTAGGCTTTTTGCCAATGCACTGTATGCCACTGCATGGCCTGAACGCGA
Organism: Chlorella ohadii; assembly: GCA_025026875.1. Classification (NCBI taxonomy): domain Eukaryota; kingdom Viridiplantae; phylum Chlorophyta; class Trebouxiophyceae; order Chlorellales; family Chlorellaceae; genus Chlorella; species Chlorella ohadii. Next base: position 198,648 of record JADXDR010000118.1, read on the forward strand.
GTGCCAACCACCCCACCCCCATGTCTTTCTCCCCAGTCAACTGGATGTACGCGGCCAAGATGGACAGCGAGGGCGCGCGCTCACCAGTTTCTGACTACCACCCAACATTTCCGCTTGTCTCCCTCACCTGCAGTCAACTGGATGTACGCGGCCAAGATGGACAGCGAGGGCGCGGCCATGTACGACGCCGCGGTGGCTCTGCGCGACGCCATGCTGGAGCTGGAGGTGGCGGTGGACGGCGGCAAGGACTCGCTGTCTATGGCGGCGGCAGCAGGTGGGCGCGGTGGCTTGTCGCTGTGCCCCAGGGTGGCGTGGACCTGACCTGATGTGCGGCAGCAGACCCGAACGTGCCACTCCCCCCTCCTGGACGCTCGGCATGCATGCCGCTTGCCTGCCAGCACACAGTATGCTGAGCAAGCTGCCTGCACGTGCCTCCCTTCCCTCCCCCAGCCAACGAGACGGTCAAGGCTCCCGGCAACCTGGTGGTCTCCGCCTACGTCACCTGCCCCGACGTCACCAAGGTGCGTGCGGCGGTGGCTGTGCCAGCTTGCGCTGCTTCAGCACGCCTGGCTGCCCGCGGACTGAACTGGCACTGCGAATCAGCTGCCTTCGGGTGATGAGATTCGCACTGAGCTTGCGCAGCAGCTGCAATGCGACAGGGTTTCAGTAGCTTAGCAGCATGCGGTACCTCTCCGCCCCCTCAGCACTCTCCCTACCTACCTACCTGCCCCCCTTCCCTTCGCCCTGCCCGCCCTTCACCAGGTGGTCACCCCCGACCTCAAGGCCCCCGGCAGCAGCCGCCTGCTGCACGTGGACCTGGGCGCCGGCCGGCGGCGGCTGGGCGGCTCCGCGCTGGCCCAGGCCTACATGCAGGTGGGCTTAGGGGAGACAAAGGCCTGCAGTGCTGAGCATTTAGAATGCACCTTGGCTGTTGGGGGAGACCAGGGTCTTGGAACGGGGGGAATACTCAGTGCTGAGCAGCACAAGCAGCCGCATGCAAGGGCATCTCAGCCCTGCGGCTGTTCAGCCTGCGGGTGCATGCCAGCCGGTCAGCCGGGGCTGCATCAGGTGTGCATGCTCCCACCTCTACCTGGCATCCTCGTGTGCATGCACCAGCCGCATGACCCCCGCCCTCCCCTCTATCTCTCTCATCTTCTCAGGTGGGCGAGGCCAGCCCTGACGTGGACCCCGCCCTGCTCAAGGCCGCCTTCAACGCCACGCAGCAGCTGGTGGAGCAGGGCAAGCTGCTGGCGGGCCACGACATTTCGGACGGCGGCATCGTCACCACGGTGCGTCTCAGTTCTGGCTGCTGGTGTTGATATAGTGCCCTGCTCCAGCTTTGAACCTGCCAGCATGTGCGACGGCATCTCAGCTCCTGGATGCCAAGTGCAAGCCTGCACCAAGCTGCTGCCACATCCAGGCCAGCGGCTGTCATCAGGACGAATACTTCTCAACCACTCTGCTGTGCCTCTCTTTGCTGTGGCCCCCTGGCAGGTGCTGGAGATGGCCTTTGCGGGCAACTGCGGCGTGAGCGTGGACCTGCCCGCCCCCGCCTCCGACCCCCACGGCCCCATGGCCGCCCTCTTTGCCGAGGAGCTGGGCCTCGTGCTGGAGGTGGCAGCGGAGGACGAGGCAGCGGTTCTGGCGGCAYAKRCAGCGRCGGGCGYRCSSYGSGCCGCCATKGGSRSSASGGSGGCGGGSCAGGANGWG
>JADXDR010000118.1:225643-245279 GCA_025026875.1 Chlorella ohadii
TGGGCGGCATGCCCGGCGGTGGCAGCTTCCGGCGTGCGCCCATGGAGCCCCAAAAGGTGGAGGTGCCCCTTAATCTGACGCTAGAGGAGCTGTACAGCGGCTGCACCAAGCGGCGCAAGGTGACGCGCACCATTGCGGACGGCGCAAGCGGCAAGACGATGCCGGTGCGCTGGGAGGAGGGTTAGGGTTGGGGGCAATGGGTGGGCCTGGCAATGTCGGTGTGCACAAACGGTGCCCATGCTGGCGTAATTGAACTGCATGAGCCTCCGCACCGTCCCAGCTGTGCCCCTGTCCCAGCTGTGCTGGGCACTGACCAGTGAAGTTTTTGTGCGCTGCTGGCTGCAGGTGGAGGAGATGCTGTCTAGATGCAAGCCTAAATACATGGGCCTCTGCCCTACTGCTGTTCTTTGAATGAGGATGCCCCTGCTCTGCCCGCTGCAGGTGGAGGAGACGCTTGAGATCCCGGTCAAGGCAGGGTGGAAGGAGGGCACGCGCATCACCTTCACCGGTGAGGCACTGGCAGCAGCTCTGAGAACTGGGCATGCAACAGCAGCGGCCTGGAAGCGGCACCAGCACCGGCGCCTGGTGCCCAGAGGAGCACCGCTAGCACCAGCAGCAGCATGAATAGTACCAGCCTGGGCACCACTCAGCCGCCCGCAACCCTAGCCAACCATTTGCTCCACCCCTGCCCCCCGCTCTTGCTCCCCGCAGGCAAGGGCGACGAGCTGCCGGGCCGCCCCGCCCAGGACTTGGTGTTTGTTGTGAAGCAGAAGCCGCACCCGGTGTTCACGCGCGACGGCGACGACCTGGTGGCCACGCTGCGGATACCCATCAGGTGGGGAGCAAGGTGCCTCGCCCTGTGCAAGGCGGCATGGGTGCGGGTGGTTTTGGTGAACATGTGGGGCAGGTTGTGTGAAGCCCCAGAGGCCAGCCTTGCATCAGCAGCTCCTCTCTCCCTCCTGCATGCCTCCAGCTCCTCTCTCCGCGCCCGCCCTCCCCGCTCACAAGCCTCTGGTACCCTCACCCACGTCCCCCAAACCCATGCAGCAAGGCGCTGGGCGGCGGCACCGTGGACGTGCCTTCCCTGGACAACCGAGTGCTGCGGGTGCCGCTCAAGGAGGTGGTGCGCCCCGGCTACGAGCGGCTGGTGGCCAACGAAGGTGGGCGTCTTCCGCTTGCTCTTGTATGGTGCTGTGCTGCACCCAGCACCATGGGTTTGGAATTGTTGGCTGCCTGCTTCCTGCTAAGCATGGCCGGTGGCAAACGAAGGTGGGTGGGCATACAGGCATGCTCCGTGGTAGTGCTGTGCTGTGCCCCGGGTAGGCAAGGTGCATTGGTTGCACGCGCTCTGTGTTCCTGCAATTCCGCGCCCAGCTTGCTGGGGGTTGGTTGCCTGCTGCCTGGCACCTGTTGGTGCCCGCCCTGCGAGCTGCACTCACCGCCAACATCGCCCTCGCTGCGACACCGCAACCCAGCTGCACCCTGCCCGCCCTCCTGCCTCCTGCTGCAGGCATGCCCAACAGCAAGACGGGCGTCAAGGGCAACCTGCGGCTGCGCTTTGACATCCAGTTCCCGCGCAAGCAGCTGAGCGAGGAGGAGCGAGGGCAGCTGGAGGCTATGCTCAAAGACAAGTATTGAAATGCGACTATAAATGTACGACGACTAGTGCCGGCTGCTCCATGGCGCGATGCCCCTCCAAACCTCACAGGCGCTGCTAGGCAGTTTTCGCACCTGCAGAACTGACTTCCTCTCTCGCTCTCTGTTCACTGCCGCACTCTTCACTCTGCTCCCCTCCTGCTGTCCATCGCCCACTTCAGTCACCTGTACCCTGTTGTACTCTGGACATCCTTTGTAACATGCGTTGTGCAGCCCCAAGAAATCTTACTCATACGTGGGCAGCCTGGGGAGAGCAAAAGCTGGGTGCCGCAGTGACCAAGGGCTGGGGCTCAGGTTGCCAGAAGCTAGAAGCTGCCATGAAACAAGTGGCTAAAACGTAGTGCAGAAGGGGAGGTTGGAAGGCCATTGCTGTGGAACGGGAGTTGATACAGAATTGGGGAGAGCCGGGCAGTGGGTTGGAAGGGAAAAAGGAATGAAAAAGAACCAGCAGCTGGGAAATCAGCGAGGCAAGCGCCGGGGCAAGGACAAGTCAAGGGAGTGTCCCCACAAAGATCATTGCTCTAAAGGCATTGAAGTTGCGATAAGAGAGAGCAGGCTTGAATGCAAAACAGAGTCGGCTTGGAGGGATGAATGGGTGTCGGGATTGGCTCAGCCACAGGCCTCACATCTGCTGGCTGCTGCCACCGGAGTTGCCAGCACTGCCGGCCCCAGTGTCACCAAAAGCCGGCCAGTTCAGGCCGTTGCCCGGCTGGCTTGCAGCACTGCCGCTGCCGCTGTCGGTGGCGCCGGCGCTGCCGCTGGTGCCAGCATCGCCAAAGGCGGGCCAGTTCAGGCGGTTGGCTTGTTGCCCGTTGGCCGCAGCGTCGCCAAATGCCGGCCAGTTGAGGCGGTTGGCCGCGGGGGTGGCGGCGGCGGTGCCGGCATGGGCGACGGCGGTGGCCCCGAATGCGGGCCAGCCCATCTGGCTGCCGGGGTGGCTGTCAGGTGCGCCCAGTGAGGCGCCGCCCAGGTCTGTGCTGAAGCCGCTGTGGGTGGGTGCACCCAGGGAGCCAAAGGCAAAGGCGTCCACGGAGCCCAGCCCGCCGCTGGCCTCATCCACGCTGCCGCCGCCGCTGCTGGAGGAGCCCTGCCACCAGGGGCTGCCGGCAAAGGGGTGGCCCTGCTGCGCCTGCGTCTGCAGCGCCTGCGCCGCCGGGGCCGCGGGGTGCAGGCCCCGCGCCCAGGCAGAATTGGCAAACACATTGTCTGCGGCCGCAGTTGGCGCAATGCCAGCGGCGGCGTGGTAGGGCGCCGCGGCGCTGCCGCTGCTGCCGCCGCCGCTGGCGCTGCCGCCGCCGCTGCCGGCCGCGCCCCAGCTGAGGCCGTTTGAGTGGGCAACGCTGGCGGCGGCTGGGAAGCCAGAGTCGTCTGCGGCGCTGGTGGCGCCGCTGGCCACGGCTGCGGGGCGGCCTGCGGCCCAGGCCGAGCCTGCGAACAGGCCTCCATGGTCGCTGGTGCCGCCCTGGGAAGAGGAGCTGCCTGCGTACCAGCCGCTGCTGCCTGCGCTGGGCCCGCTGCCGCCCAGCGCAGCACCCACAGACATGCCCTCATATCCGGCATGGGGCGCTGCGGCCGGCCCGCTGGCCTGGCTGCTGCGCCCGCTGCCGCGCGGCAGGCTGCGCAGCGAGGCCGTGGCGCTGCTGTCGTCGGCCTGGCTGCCGCCGGCCGGGCTGCTGCCGGCGCCCCACACGGAGGCGCCAATGCTGCCCTCGGCGGCGCCCCGCAGGGAGGAGGTATCGGAGGGGGCTCCGCTAGTGGAGCCACCATGCCCGCTGCTGGACCCCAGTCCTCCATCTGAGGAAGAGCTGGTGCCGCGCCTGAAGGCCGAGGTGTCGCTGCCGGTCTGGGAGGGNCCGGTGAGCCCCGCNAGCTGGCCGGCCAGAGAGGAACCGGGGCTNGGATGTGGAGGAGGGGTCGCTGTGGCCGCTGAGGTGGCGGCCCTGGTGGGAGCCAGAGGGGCCGGAGCCGGGGCTGCCGCCGCTTGAAGAGCGCGCCTTCTCGGCCTGTGGGGGTGATCAAATAAGTTAGGGACAGTGAGGCGTGGGGTTATGGACGTGTGGCGTCACGAGCAGGCAGCACAGGAGGAGCGGGCGGCAAGAGCGTCTGGGCGCGAAGCGAGGGCACAGGGGCGGGAGCACACCGGCAAGCGAGCAGGCACATGGCTTCAGCTGCCTCTGTTGCAGCGCATGCAAAGATCATATTGTTTCACCTGCAGCGCGGCGATGATGTCCTCCATCGCGGGGCGCTTGGCGGGGTCGACGTCCAGGCAGGCGCGCACCAGGTCGGCCACCAGCTGGGGAGCTTCGCCGGGGATGCTGCACACAGCAAATTGCAGCAATTACAGGTTGTGTCACAAGCCGCTGGTGTGCAGAGGTGCAGCGTAGGGTGGATGAGTTGCAAGGGGGGCTGGCCACCAGCTGGGAGGGTTGGCAGAGCGCCAATGGTTTGCCTGACGGCCTTGACACCTCATAACACTGCAGTCAACTGCACACAAGCTTGCCCACCCCCCTTTCTGCGCACCGGATGTCGCGGATCTGGCCGCGCACGGGCACCTCGCGCGTGCAAATCTCCCACAGCACTGCGCGGCAGAGCGTGGACAGGCACAGCATGTGAGATGTGAGCAGGCTGTGGGGCACGCTGTCACCCGTGCGCCGCACGAGGCGGTCAGCTGGAGAGAGGCCCAGCAGGCTGTTGCAGTTCAAGGTACAGTTAGCAATCTGGCAGATGCGGCAGCTGAAAAGCATCCACCCCACCAGCTCACCCAGGCCGTACGAGTAGACGTCTGCCTTGGCCGTGCACTTGAGGCCAATCAGCTGTTCCGGCGCCTGTTGGTGGGAAGCAGGGTAGCGTGGGCTGTGAGAGATTTGGGTTTGAACGAGAAAAGGGCGTTGTACCAGACAACAGCTGGCGTGCATGCACTGGCGAGCTGGCAGATTGAAAGCTGCACAGCTTGAGCCGCCTGTATGCGGTGCCTGCTCGCCCTGTGCCACGCAGCAGGCACGCACCGCCCAGTTGAAGGTGCCGCCGTCTCCAGTGATGTACGAGTGGTACAGGATCTGCACAGGGCAAGAGCAGGGTAGGCAGGGGGGTGCTTGGTGGCTGCAGCAGCAGACTGATCACGCATGCTACTGCACAAGCACTGCCCACTGTGCAGGCAACAACAGGTACATCCAGCCCTTCGGGCACAGCCGCCCTGCCCGCACCTGGGCCCAGCCGACGTCTGCCAGCTTTGCTTGGTTGGTGGTGCTGCAGAGAGAAGGGGGATTGCAAGCCAGGGCTAGTTGCGACTCCTCTAGCCCAAGCACACACCAGCCAGCAACCAGCGCACTTATTGCGCAACCCCAGCCCCTTTCTGCCCCGCCTCTGGTATGCACAAACCAACAAACCTGAGCAGGATGTTGGGCGACTTGCAGTCGAAGTGGATGATGTTGCGGGTGTGGAGGAAGTGGAGGGCGCGCGCCACATCCAGCGCAATGTCCAGCCCGTGCTTGTACCATGACACGCGCCGGCACTGCATGTGTGGGGCAGGTGATGCGGGGTGGGGAGGGGCGGGGTTGACGGGCTTTGCAGGCTGCAGGCTTCGCTGCTGCTGCTCAAGGGTGCCAGCAAACAAGCAGAAAACGTCTGTGTGCCGCCCAGGCCACGCACCAGCATGCGCAACACAGCACCCGGCGGCAGCTGTTCCATGCCGGCACACATGGCGGGCAGTTAGCAGCTGTTTCTGCGCAGCAAACTGTACCGCACCTGCAGGGCGCGGTACAGGTCTGTGTCCATGAGCTCGGTGACCATCATGGTGGTGTCTCCGTCAACACATGTGCCCTGGATTTAGGATGGATGAGGAAGGCGGCCATGTACGGTGTCACACGTGAGAGAGCGGCGGGTCATGTGCCCAACCCAAAGTGAAGACGGCAGCTCTCACTGCCTGCAAGCAACCGCGTCAAACTCCTGCCACTTCCACGCGATGGCGATAAAACAACGCGAGGCTGGCCAGCCCTCTTCAGCTCACCTTGAACTGCACGATGTTGTCGTGGCGGCAGGTGCGCAGGATGGAGATCTCCCGCCAGAAGTCCTCAGCTGGCATGTCGTCCTGTGGGAGGGGGTGAAGAGGCAGCTCTGGTGCAGGTTGGGCGGGAGATTCGTCGTATGTGCTTGCCATGGAAACCACGGGCATCAGCAAGCTGCCCAACCCTCATGTATCAACAACAGCATAGCAGCGGGGCAGGACACCCAAGGACACCCCAAAACAGGCAGGCAAGTGCTCGCCCATCCACCTACCCACCCACCCACCCACCTGGGTTTGGAAGACCTTGACCGCCACGGGGTGCAGGCCGTGCAGGAAGGCCTTGTACACCTGGCCATAGGCTCCTGCACCGAGCTGCACCAGGTTGCCATCCTGCCCGCGGCAGAACATGATGTCGGCCTGAAAAGAGGGGGAGGCGGGTGGGCGGGGTAAACGTTTAGAGTGAGGCATGGGTTTTGAGGGGAGAATGGAGGCAGCAAGATGTGGCAGGCTGGGGCCAAGCAAGGCAGAAGGGTGGCAGCAGGCAGCCTGTGGATGGTGCCAGCACACAGCACGCTCTCCAGCCACATGCAGCACACCGTGCCCTGCTTGAAGCAGCAAGCGCTTGCCTGGTCGATGGCGCACTCCTTGAGCAGCTTCTGTGCCAGGGCAGAGTGGCCGGACCGCTTGCGGGCAGCGGCAGCCGCCACCAGGCCGGCAACAGAGTCCTTGCCGTCGCGCTGCAGTGGCAGAGGCGGGTGGTGGGGAGGGCATGGGCTGGTGGGTCGCTTGCATTAGGAGGCAGCCCTGGGTAAGTGAGGCAGCCGGCACAGAGCAGGCAAGTACGCAGCCCTGCTAGAGCAGCCGAAAATCAGGCTCACATTACAATGGCTCAGTCAAACAACAATCCACCACTCCCCCTGTGGGCCCCCTCACCAGCGCGAGCTCAGCGTCCAGCCCCTTGAGCGTCTGCCAGCGGCGCTGCTCGCGCCAGCGCAGCACCANGCACGGCGGCGAGGGCGGTGCAGGCGGCCAGCAGGCACACGCCCGCCACGATCAGCCCGATCTGCAGGCCGGTCAGGCCTCCTGGGCCGGCGCGCGGCGGCTTGTAGGGCACCCAGCCCGGCAGGTCGGAGGAGCAGTTGGAGCGCAGCTGAGAGGAGGGGCAGGGAGGCAAGTGGAGGTACCGGTGAGCCAGGGAGATCAGTAGCATGACTTGGAGGATTGCTGAAGTGCGGCGCGATGCCGCCCAGATGCTCGAAGCGGATGCCGGATCGTGGGAAGCATGGAGTGCACCTGATGGGCGCCTCAGTGCCCACAACCTTTCCAGAAACATTAATGTGTGCTTGCCTGCACGGGCTCCTGGCAGGAGGAGCCGCCCTCCGCATAGCATGTCACGTACTGGCCGACGTACGGCAGCACGCGGCACACGGTGGGGTTGCCGGGCGCCAGCACGCTGCAGCAGGTGGGAGGGGTAAAAGTTGGGCNGGCAGGGGTGGGAGGGGTTGGGAGTGTAGGGAGAGCACCACAAGCACGAGCTGGCAGGTGCACAGCGCTAGAGAGCCAGGAAGCTGGTGGCTGCCGCAGGCACTGCGTGCAGCTCAAATAAACAGCTCAACAGAGCGGCTCACAGGTAGTGCAGGTCCTGGAGCAGGCCCCAGTTGGGCGGGATTTCCCCCGTGAAGTTGTTGCCTGCGAGGGAAACAAAAGCAAGTGGCACTCGTCAGCAAACTGATGGGATGGGCATGGCAGCTGGGGGTACGAGCCTGGGTGTGGGCGACTTGACCCACCTGGCACGCACACCATGCCCGCACCCCGGTACACACCAGACCCATGCCTCACCGGCGATGACCAGGGATGTCAGGGAGGAGAGGGCGTAGCGGCGCGTGCCCCAGCTCTTGGGCAGCGTACCGCTCAGCTGGTTGAAGCCCAGGTCGAGCATGTACAGGGCCGCCAGCGAGTTCTCCTCAGKGCCCCAGGCCTCGGGCAGGCTGCCGCTGAKGTTGTTGTGGGCCAGCGACCTGCACAGCAGGCGGGTGGGGTGTGAGGGTGGGGAATGAGGAGGTGGGTGGGTGGGGCAACCCTGTGTGTGGGGCAACCSTGMGTGCGGCGGCCAAGCTGCTGAATTGCTGGTGCCACGTTTGCACGCACACACTCCACCGCCGAATGCGCCACCCACACGTCTGCCACCCAAATCCCTCAACCCATCTGTGCACGCACCAGGAGAAGAGCTGCTGCATGGTGGCGTTGAACGACCAGGCCGTGGGCAGCGGGCCCGACAGGCCATTGCGCTCCAGGTGCAGCACCCGCAGGCGGGGGAAGGAGTTGGGGGCGCCCCATGCGTCCGGCAGGCCGCCTGTCAGGTTGTTGCGGCTCACATCCAGCCATGCCAGGGCGGGCAGGGCGTCGGGGCTGCCCCACTTGGCCGGCAGGCTGCCCCCCAGCTGGTTGCCGGGCAGGGACAGCGTGGCCAGCTGCGGCAGCGCGCCGCGCTTGGCCCAGGAGGCAGGCAGCTCGCCCGACAGGCTGTTGTTGGTGGCGTCCAGCGTGCGCAGCATGGCCAGCGCGGCCCAGCTGTCGGGCAGCGCCCCGCTCAGCTGGTTGTTCAGCACGTTGCTGCAGGGCGGGGCAGGAGGGAGGGAGGGAGGGAGGGCGGTTAAGCCGCAGTGTGGCAAAGCACAAACCACGAAGGCCTGGGAGCATGAGCAGCAGATAGAGGTGGTGGGCAGAGGTCGGTGCAGTGGGAGTCGGCAGGCGCTGGCCGATGGAACGCAGACCGAATGCGAGCGTCCACTCAGGCAAGGCAACAAGCAAGCTGTACTTTAAGTCAATGTATGCACCACCGGTTGAGGCACTCACAGCTCCTGCAGGGCCTTGAGGCAGTCCTTGCAGCCCCATGCGCTGGGCAGCGAGCCAGAGAGCTTGTTGCCGCGCAGCTCACTGCATCAGGAGGGCAGGCATGGGGGAGCGTGGGGATGAGAGGCAGAGTGGAGAGTGGCCACAAGTGCTGCGATGCCGAGCAGCGAGTGAGCAGCGTGCCTGAATGCCGTGCAAGCAAGGCGCTCAGCGTGCAAATGCAGGGCGTTGCAACACAGGGATGTCCACTTTCCAACGAGCAGGCCCGGGACCCCGCACTCACAGCTTGACCAGCTTGGGGAAGCGGTCGGGGCTGGCCCAGTCGTCAGGCAGTGGCCCCTCCAGCCCGTTGCGAGCCAGCGCCAGCTCAACCAGCGCTCCAAAGCCACCCTCAGCGCCCCAGCTAGCAGGCAGCTGTCCGCCCGCGCCGCTGCCCGACAGGGCAAGCAGGGAGAGGGCGGGGAAGGCGGGGCGCTGGCCCCAGTTGTCCGGCAGGCTGCCACTCAGCCGATTGTCCTCGATCACCCTGTGCATGGGCGGCAAGCGGGCAGGTGCGCGGTTCATGCAGGGTGCAGGTTGGATCATGGCGGCGCAGCAAGGCAAGGCACTGCCTCGGGTGCCGTAGAGCACAGTCCATCCCCCCACACGCCACACTGCGCCGGCCACTCACAGCTGCTCCAGGACAGGGAAAGCGCCCGCGCTGCCCCAAGCGGGGGGCAGGTCGCCCTGCAGCTCATTCCGGTCCAGCAGCAGCTTTTGCAGTGCGGGCCAGGCGCCGGAGCGGCCCCAGCTGGCAGGCAGCGTGCCGTTCAGGCCCCCAGCAGACAGGCTCAGCTGCTGCAGACGGGGGAAGGCGCCGGGCGCGGCCCATGCGTCGGGCAGGTCGCCGCGCAGCCGGTTGCCAGAGAGGTGCCTGTTGATGAGGCAAGGGGGCGTAAGGCTGGCAGGTCAGGCATGGCTGCGGCGTGGACATTGGAGCTTGCGCATATGGAGCCAAGCACTGTGTCGACAGGGCCAGTAAAACCACTGATGCCTCTGGCCAAGCAAGGGACTGCTGCAGGAGGCCAGCCCCGGCAGAACAGCCCTGGCTTGACGAGTGCGGTCCCGGGCCCCACCCAACCCCAGCTACAAGCTGCCCTCCCAGCACTGCTCACAGCTCCTCCAGGTATTCCAGCTTGGCAAAGTCATCAAACAGGGGCATTTCGGAGGGCAGGCAGCGCATGAAGTCCCAGCACTCCATGTTGCTGCGCCGGGGCATGGGCGGGAGGGGGGCGAAGCGGCGCATTAGGGCACCGGACACATGGCGCTGCCCGGGGGCACGCGGGGTGGCGTGCGCGCCTTTATTGGCTGAAGGCAAGGCCGCTCTCACAAGCGGTTGTACGCATCTTCCCGCCCCTGTGCTGCACACTGGCAGAGCGGGGTGGGCTCACATGACGCGAACGCGCTGGTGGAAGTCCAGGATCACGCCGCTCCACAGGTAGGTGGGCGTGGCATCGTCCCAGCCCTCCAGGTGGCCCTCCGCCTTGACCGCCGCCCAATTGGGGATGCTGTCCCTGAACCTGACCAGGATGTCGCCTGCGGGGGGTGGTGGGAGGGCCGGATTGCGCGGGGTGGGGCAAGGGCGCGAGGGGTGGCGGGCACCCCGGCTCCTCATGTGGCCCCTGGCCCCCGCCCACCGCCCGCCGGGCCGTGGGTGCTTGCAATGCACGAGGCCGCTACTCACGATCTTGTTCCGGCGACCCCTTGCCCGCGGCAGTGCAGCACAGGGCCGCGAGCAGGGCGCTCAGCGCCCACAGACGCCCCGTCGTCATGGCCGACAACTGCTACGCTCCAATCATGGCTGCAAGAACTGAGGGGGCGCCGAAGGCAGGGACGGGAGGCCTGGACGGGCGGGCAGGGTGACGACTCGAAGGCCCGAACGCCGGGCGCTCTCAAAGGGTCGGCACGAAGGGGCGGCACAGGATTGCGCCCCAACGGGCCCCAGCTCTCCACCGGCACACTTGCATGCAAGTTCATGGGAGCGAGCGGCAGGAAGTGGGGCTCTAGCGGCTGTGCAGGCATTGATCGGCGCTCCGATCGCACCCCCGAGTTCTGGCAGACAGCGGGCAGGCCATCAGCCGCCCCGAGCGTGCCGTCGAACTTGCGCAGGGCTTGGTGAACCTCCAGCGCCATGCTGGGCTCGCTGTGGGAGCGCGGCAAGCTCAAGCTGGCTGTGGACAGCGCCACGTCCACCGCCGACGAGCCCACGCCGAGTGAGCCCGCCGCTCCGCACCGCTCGCTCCCGCGCCGCCATCGGTCAACCTCCCGCTACGTGTTCGGGTGCTCCACCCGCATCATGCCCACGCCTTGCCCCTCCCCATTGCAGTCTACGTGCTGGATGAGCTGGTGCAGGAGCTGGGGGCGGGCGACAGCCGGGCAGGTGTGGACGCCGTCTGCGCCCGCCTCGCCCACCGCTCGCCGGTCGTCAAGCAGAAGGTGGGTGGGCGCAACTGCCGCTATNGTTTGCTGCTGCTATNGGTTGAGAGAAGAATTGATGATGGTGTGAGTAATGGCTGCATGCTTGCGGATGCTATGCAGATGCTTGTTCCTCCCGAAGCCGTGGGCAACCACCAAACTCATCACCCTGCGCTACTGTCGCTCGCTGGCACGCTGCCCCCAGAAAGCCTGCCCGCTTCCCAACCCTTCCTGACCCTGGAACACTGCCTGTATGCTCACTGTACCACCACAGGCGCTCAAGGTGGTGGCGCACATCGGCCGCAAGGGCAGCGCCGACCTGCGCCGCCTGATGGCGCGGCACAGCGGCGCTGTGCGCGACCTGCTGCACTTCCGCTGCGAGCCCGACCCGTTCAAGGGCGACACGGTGTGGAAGCGCGTGCAGGCAAGTGCAGTGCACAGTGTGGACTGCATGGATTTGTGCTGCTTCTTTGAAACTTTCTAGAATGCTGCCGTGCCTGCTGCTAGTCTGCTGCCGTGCTCACATCGCGGCGCAGTCGCTGCAGAGCGGCGGTGCTGCTTGCCTGCGACACCTGCCCCCCGGCGATGCCAACGCATCGAGGGTTGCGCAAACGTGCTGTTTCCCCTCCAGATTACCCCATGCTCCGCCACCACCTGCAGGAGTATGCCCAAGAAGCGCTGAATGCCATTCATGGCGAGCCCGAGGCCGCGGCGCCCAGCAGCAGCGGCCTGCGGGTAGGAAGGGGTGTGGCACGGGCTGTCCAGCACCTGCCATGCAGAATGGAGTTGCTGAAGTGCACTCCAGCTGTACACGGCATGCCAACGCTGTGCTACGTCCCACCGTGTGTACCCCAGCTCGCATCCATCCACACCCTTCTGTCATTCTTCTGCTGCAGGGTCGCATCCAGGGTTTTGGCAGCGAAGCCGCTGGCGGCTACAGCGGCGGCAGCGGCGGCGGCATGCTGGGTTTTGGCAGCGAGTCGGCGGGTGGATATGGCGGCAGCGGCGGCGGCAGCAGCGGCCGCATGGTGGGCTTTGGCAGCGCGGACGTGATGCAGTCAGGCATGCAGGCCATCANGCAGCGGCATGCGCACCCTNGAGCNGCGGSNGCTATGATGATTACAGCGGCGCCCAGCTGGACGGCGGCAGCTATTCMGGTGGATACAGCGGCGGCAGCGGCGGCAGCAGCAGGGCGGGNCGCTGCCGGCTTGACGNCAGGGCCCCATTGTTCNAGGCCGGCGCAGTNGACCCCGCCGTCTGCACCTGCCGGCAGCAGCGNCTACAGCAGGCACCGGCAGCAGSGGCGGTGGTGCGGAGCAGCGAGCCGTGGAGCGTATCTGCACGCCAGCTGGGCTGNCGCACGGCGCCCAGCCGCGAAGACCTGNCGTGCANTTTGTGGACGCCATTGCCTCTCTGGACGGCACGGCAGTGGCGCAGCTGCTGCAGCGCAAGCTGGTGCGCTGCAAGGGGGAGTGCAAGCATCAAATGCCAGCGCTGTGTCATGATTTGTAGGGTGCCATGCTGGCCATGCCCATTTGCAGTGACTTGGTTCATAGCCTTGGTTGNCCCCTTGTGATTGCAGGAGGCGGGGCCGTGGCAGGCCTCGCTGCGTGCGCTGTGCGCCATCGAAGCAGCGCTGGAAAGCAGCAGGCAGGCAGCCTGCGGCCAGGTGGCGGCGCACTTCAAGGCGCGCCCCGAAGCTGTGCGCGCTGCTGCGGACAGCCCGCAGGCCAGCGTGCGGCAGCGTGCGCAAAAGCTGCTGGGTGCGCTGGGTGGCGGCGCTGCCGCTCCTGCACCGCCCGGCAGCGACAGCGCGGCCGCCAGCCAGCAGCCGCTGTTCACAGAGGACTTGCTGGGGGAGGCAGAGGGCAGCATCGGTGCAGGAAGCACATCGGCAGCTGGGCTGGCAAACCTGCTTGGAGAGGCGGCGGCCCCAGCCAGCAGCACTGCCGCGCCTGCAGCTGACCTTCTGGCTGGGCTGGATGTGCCGGCCGCTGCAGCCGCCTCCACCCAGCCACCCGCCCAGCCCAGCGCAGCAGCTCCGGCGGCAGCAGGGGAGGACCTCTTTGGAGGCATGCTGCTGGACAGCCAGCCTGCTGCCAGCTCAGCGCCACCTGTCATGGCAGCGCCTGCGGTGGTGCCAGTCACAGCCAGCACCTCTCCGCTGGATCTGCTGGGCGGCCTGAGCCTCGGCGGCCCTGGCAGCAGTGCCGCTGCCCCCACATCAGCGGCTGCAGCACCGCCTGTTGCCAGCGCGGCACCTGGTTTTGATGACTTGCTCGGCGGGCTGTCCCTGGGCAATACGTCGTCAGCACCTGCCATGGGCACAGCGCGCGCCAACGGCGCTGCCAGCGGCATCCCGCTGCAGCCTGCTGCCGGTATGGCAGGCCCGTCACTCGGCAATGGCAGCATGGGCTGGGGCGGTGCGCCAATGGGCGGTGCAGCACAGCCTCTGGGCGGGGCGCTGGCTGATTCGCTGCAGCAGGGTGCGGGGTTGGGCGGCTTGAACAGCCATGGGCCCTTCCACCAGTCGGGCCCAGCCGGTGTGGGCGGCCTGCAGGGGCTGCAGTTTAGTCAGCAGCCGGCACAGCAGCCTGTGCGCCTGCCGTCCCTCGGTTCCCTGGGCAGTGGTAAGCACCATGGTTGTGGGGTTGGAAAGCTGTTGCAGAATCATTGATTGCTGTGGGGCGGCTTGCTTGAGCATGGCCACCCACCCAACTTACTGCCCATCCGTTCCGACTGGCGCCCCTTATGCAGGCCCGCTGCCGTCTGGCGTGCTGGCGCACAGCGGCATACTGGACTCGAGCCGGGACAATGCCTTCAATTTTGTGCACGATGCACTGGCGGCAGCAAAGCGCAAGCAGTAGCGGGCGCGCACAGCAGCAACTGTTAGGCAGCCTACAGGTTTCATGTGCATGTCCTGTTGCATTGAGTACGTGTAAGCAATGAAGCAAGTTGCCAGTGCTCGCTGCATGCAGTGGAATGTGCAGCAGCGGCGAGCACCAGCAGCGGCTCGGCGGCGGGTGGGGCAGGGGAGCCTGGCCCGCGTGCATGCCGTTGCAACACCTTCAGCTTCACTTCTGCCGATTGGTAACGGCCTTTTTGGCTGCAAAAGAAGCGGGTGCCGGCCCTTGCATGGGTGCATGGGCTAGCTGTGGCTTAGAGCACCGGCCATCGGCGTTGTGGGCGTGAGCACGGAGAGGAGCAGGGCTCGTGGTCTTTGTGGTGTGCTCGCCAGGCGGTGCAAGGAGACGCGAGCAGCAGCAGCAGCCATGTCGCTGTCCCTGCAGTTCAGCAAGCTCTCACTGAGCAGCAGCAAGCAGGTAAGCGGACTGGTCATGCAATGGGCGTGGCTGCAAGGCTGGCGGGCGGGCCGCACCCCGGGCGCGCCCGCCCCGGCCGCCTCCCGGCCTGCAGCAGCCGCCACAGGCTTTGTGGAGGCCGTGGCTGACCATGGCACGCCCGCGAGTGGCGGCTCGCTGGTGGCAGCAGCGTCCCCTGCGGCGGCCGACGAGCGGCGGGCAGCCTTGCTCCGCCGACAGGCCAGCAGCTCAGTGCGTCCGTCTGCCCCCATGCCGCCACCTGCCCACCTGCAGATCTCCAGCACGGCGTCCTTCAAGGCGCCGTCGGCAGCCGCCAAGCCGCTGCAGGCAGCCTTCCGCCGCACGCCGCTGCGCATCCAGGCGGCGCGTATCGGCGGTGTGGAGGTGCCCAACCAGAAGTGAGTGCGGCCCCACACTGCCGCACTGCCATGGCATGCCTGCCTGCTGCGACTGCTGTCTGCAGGGGGGTCGTGCTGGGATGCATGCAAAGGACGATGCAGCGGCGGCTNGTTGCTGCCGGCCACACGTGCAGNNCCCCCCTGCAACCACGCATGCTTCTGGTGCGATGTTGCTCGCCTTGTGCGCTGCCCTCATTTATTTCCAGGTACGTGGAGTTCAGCCTGCAGTACATCTTCGGCATCGGCCACACCACCGCCAAGGCCATCCTGGCGTCCACGGGCGTGGAGAACAAGCGCACCAAGGTGGGGACAGAATGGGGCTGCCTTGCTTTACTATGCACACACGCGGGTTTCGGCAGGAGGAAGGGCATGAGCAGCCGCAGATGGACCACCAGCGCAGCAGAGTGCGGGAGCAGGGTGCCACGCGCACATGCAGGCGCATGTGCATGCACTGCCTGCATTGCATGCACGGCGCCATGAGGAAGGGCCAGGCGGTGTGCGCAGCGATGCAGCCAGGCGGCGGCAGCCCTGTGCAGCGGCGGCAACGCAGCTGCAGAGGCTGCAAAACCATGGGCAGCGCAGCAGGCTGTGCGGCCAAGCGCCAATGCTGCCCAAGCCAGCCAAGCGGCGGCTGTGCGGGGCGGCGCTCGCCAGCGCTCCCGCCCCGACGCTGCCACAACTGCTCAGCCGTGGACACAGCACTTTTGCCACTTCACCCCTTCCCCTTGCGCTGCCTGCCCACCTCTTCCTCCTGCTTTCCCCGCCGCCCTACCTTCCGCAGGACCTGACTGAGGAGGAGCTGACCACGCTGCGTGAGGAGGTGGACAAGTACACCGTGGAGGGCGACCTGCGCCGCTTCAACTCCCTCAACATCAAGCGGCTGAAAGAGATTGGCTGCTACCGCGGCCGCCGCCACTACAACAACCTGCCGGTGCGCGTGGGCGGGAGGGGGCAGCTCACGGGCAGAGGTGGCGTGGGCGGGGCATTGCAGTGTGCAGGGTTGGTGGGGTGCTTGTGTAGAGTCGTTGAGCTGGCAATGGTGCGGCCTTGGTGGCCGCGCCCCGGCCCAGCTGAATGGCAGTGCTCCCCGCCGGTCATTGGATCAATGTGCCGCAGCTGCAGCAGTCAGGGAGGCGTTGTGAAACATCTGAAGTTGTGCTGTTTGGCAGGACCACTCCGTGGGCGATCGACCGTCCGCATGGCGGCGGTGATGGCCTGCCAGCCCAACCCGCTGCCTGCCCACCACATCATCTTATTTTTGTGCACCGCTGCCATTAAATTATGCAGGTTCGCGGCCAGAGGACGAAGAACAACGCGCGCACAAGGAAGGGGAAGGCTAAGCCCATTGCCGGTGCGTCGGGAAGTGGCGGGGCAACCCAGACAGATTGTTTCGTGCGTTTCGCGCGTTCCTCGAATTTCTTCGCCCATTTGCTCTGTACGGGTGATTAACTGCTTTTCTTCTCCCCCAACTTGTTTATGTGCAGGCAAGAAGATTGGCCGCAAGTGAGCGGGGCGCTGCGGCGGCGCATGACGCGTCACGGGGGCATGCCATTGCAGCCCCCTCCAGCCCCACTCCCTGCCTTTCTTCCTTTCATGTGTTCAGTTTAGCATGCAACAGGCTGTAAGACCATTCTATCAGCAAGTCAGGCCTTGTGAAGTGGGATGTGAGAGCCGGCCCGAGTGCGATGCATGCCACGTGGCGGCTGCGCCATGCCATGCCCGCCCGCATTGAAGGGGCTTTCCGGGCTGCGCAGCGTCCTTGGACCACGTCCGCGCGCACTGCTCCACTCCAGCCACACCTGTGAGCTCTCCCAGGTCATGGGGGGCCGCCAGGCGGGCTGCAGCGCGCGAGCCATGTCCGGCACGCCTCACAGGCCGCCTTTCTGACGCCCCATGGGTGCTGGCGAGGATTGTTTGCCGTCAATGTGCACCCCGTACTGAATGCTTTCACATCAGTCCTCACCATGCATGTGAGCGCCACATGACGAGTGCTGCAAACAGGCTGAAATGTGCAGGGGCAAAGCACATAGCCGGCCTTGCGCCCACGGCTCTCATGTTCATGCATCCCTCGGCTCGCCATGGGACGCCGCTGGTGCAGTCCTGCGTCACCCCAGCAGCTGCCAGTATAGCCTGCTGTCACCACCGTAGCCCACTGTCTGCACTTGGCGGCATTCTGGCAGGCCCGCTTTGGTGACCACGGCCAGCGCTGCGCTGTGACGCCGCCGCCGTCGCTCGCCGCCGCCCTGGGGTGCAGGTAGGGCCTGGCGGGCGTTTTGGCGCGTCGCCTGGCCTCGTGGTCTCTCAGGGCCCGCCAGCCTATGCACGCCGCACCGGCAGCGGGAGCAGCCCTCCGCCGCCTGCACTTCGTCCCTGCCCAGCGCCAGGATGCCCACGGCGTCAGCCCCGCCGATCTCGAGCGCCTGATAAAGCTTAACAGCGAGCCGGCCGAGGTGGGTCGCGGCGGCGCTGCTCGCGGCAGCACGCATGCTCGCTGCGGGGCGGGCAACTGCAGCTGGGCGGCCCGCACGTTGCTGAGAGGTGCCGAACAGCCCCGCCGGAGCGCATGCTGCCGGTCTCCAGACCGCCCTCACCCCCGGCCGCTTCCAGCAGGCCCAGGAGCCCGCCGACGGCGCCATGGCGCGCTCCGGCGACCGTGCGGCCGGCCGCAAGCCGGCGCAGCGGCGGGAGCTGTTCAAGAGCGAGGACCTGAGCCTGCAGTGGCGGGAGATTCGCAAGGCGGTGAGTGCCGCCGCGCAGCCCCACGGCCGCCGATTTGCACTGCAGGCCCTGCCGCTGCATGCCAAGGCTTGTGCCGCCCGCAGGCTGGGTGTCGGTGGGTGGCAGGCCGACCATCGCCGCTCCACAAAGCCGCAGCCAGCTCCGCCGTTGCGTTGGCGTCCGCTGCTCGCCATGTTGCCGGCCGGCCCCTGCCGACCTCCCAACCCTACCCCCATCTGCGCCTTGCCGCCGCAGGGCTCGGGCTTGCAGAACCTGGGCAACACCTGCTTCATGAACAGCGTGCTGCAGTCGCTGGTGCACACAGCACCGCTGGCAGAGCTGCTGCTGTCGCAGAGCGCGGCGCGCCTGCACAACGGCGCGGTGAGTGGGACTGCTCGGGCCGCACCTATGGCTGGCTGAGGGTGTTTGCCAGCTTGCCATTCTGCTGCTGCATAGTGCCAGCCCTGCTGCATGGCACGTTTAGTCCGCACGCCGGCCTGCAGCCGAGGCCCCTTGCCCGCATGTGCACCGCCTCATGCCTGCACCGCTATGCTTCCCCCTCGCAGGTCAACGGCTTCTACCCCATCCAGCTGGCACGTGAGCTGGTGTCCCGCTCGCTGGCGCACCACTCGCGCGGGCCGCACGCGCCCCTCGCCTTTGCCAAGAGCCTGCGCCGCATCAGCCGCAGGTGCGCCGCGGGAGGGGAGGCAGGGGCTGTGGCAGGGTTGGAGTGAGCTGCCTCCAAGAAGCCTGCCAACTCGCTTGTTATGAAGCTACCCATGCTGCTGGATGGGATGCACATTTTTGCACTATGCCCACTGCTGCTGCCTGGCGCTGCCGCTGCCTGCATTGCCTGCACTCTGGGGCGCGTGATAGTACCAAACCGGTGAGCTGCACAGCCCCAGTTCCTCTGGAGGCAGCAGCAAGTGAACCCTTCATAGTTACTTTGATGCCCTCTGTGCCAACCTCGCTGCATCGCCGCCCTGCCCTCCCACCCCGCTCGACTCAGCGCCCCTGCTTTCTTACAGCTAGCACCTTGCTGCCACTCCAACACGCACCCATCTTCTCTGCCCCTTCACTAGCCCACCCGACCACCACTCGCTGCTCACCCACCCGCAATTCCTCCCCTTGCAGCTTCCGGCTGGGCCGCCAGGAGGACGCGCACGAGTTCCTGATCGCCCTGCTGGACGCGATGCACGAGGCCAGCATCGCGCACATGCAGCCCAAGCCGCCGCCCGAGGTGGCTCACACCTCCTTCATCTACCGCATCTTTGGCGGGCGCATGCGCAGCCAGGTGGGCATGCGTGGGGTTGATAGAACCTGCTTTTGGCAGTACGGGGCCTGGCAGGCTGGCCAATCATTTACCAGGCCCCCACCCCATGGTTCAGCCAGTTTCGATGCCTGCCTGTGCAGCCTCACTCCATCATACTCCTACTCTCCCGCTCTTGCCCACCCGCCTGCCTGCTCACCACCCGCCACCACCGCCCGCCCCCCTGCCATGCAGGTCAAGTGCAGCGAGTGCGGGTACGAGAGCAACACGTACGACCCGTGCATCGACCTGTCCCTGGAGATCACGCGGGCGCAAACCGTCAAGCGAGCGCTGGAGCGCTTCACAGCCGGTGGGTGTGCTCGCTTGCTGACCCTCCTTGTGTGAGGGGACAGGCTGGCGTTGGGCGGTGGCGATCGGGGTTGGTCCCCTAGGCTGCTCCGGCGCTGGGCTGGCGGGCATGCTGCTGCRCCGTGCCGCACGTTTGAMGCCAGGSCCCRTCGARCAGGTTGCTCCGCCACTCGCCCACCCGCTCCTCCATTCCTGCTCCCCTGATGCCACCCTGCGCAGGCGAGGCGCTGGACGGCGCCAACAAGTACAAGTGCCCCAAGCAGCAGAAGGCGGTGCGGGCGGTGAAGCGCATGACGGTGGACGCGGCGCCCAACGTGCTCATGATCCAGCTCAAGCGCTTCGAGTTCTCCTTCTCCGGCCACAAGATCAGCAAGAAGGTGGGCGGCCTGTGCCTGACTTTGGGGGCCGAATGGTGTCGGGCCCAGAGTGGCAAGTGGTGCAGGTCGGGCGGTGTCCACCCAGCACTTGTTGTCCCAGCCAAGGTGCCTGCAGGCCAGGTGCATGTGCCACTTATTAAAGTTTCTTTGCCTTACTGTGCCACACTCTTTTCATCTCACCCCGCATTTGCTGCCTTCACGCCGTGAGCCTGTGATTGCCTCCACCCATGCACCCA
>JADXDR010000118.1:245971-260641 GCA_025026875.1 Chlorella ohadii
CGTGCAGCAGCCGCCCGCGGCCGTGGGCAAGCAGCAGGCGGCCGAGGCAGGCGCGCCGCAGCCCGTTTCTGGCAAGGCCGCCAAGGCAGCAGCAGCAGCAGCAGCAGCACCGGCGCCGACAGCAGCAGGCGGCAGCAAGAAGCCGTGGCGCGAAAGCGAGGCGGCAGCAGCAGCGGCAGCGCCCAGCAGCGCAGAGGAGGAGGGGCCGCCGTCAGCCAAGCGGCACCACCCCCTACAGCAGAACGGGCGCATCAGCAAGAAGTCGCGGCTGCGGGCCATGCGCGGCATGGATGAAGAGGCGCACGCGGCTTCGCCCATGAGGTGCGCACAATGTGTTGCTTGGATTGTGTGGCATCGGCAGCGCCTGGCTCAGCCTGCTGCATGTGCAGCTTCTTGCCTGTGCATCCTGCAGCCTCTGCACTTTTGCAGCTCCTTTGCTGCTGCTCTGCTGCACAATGCATGCCTGTGTTTGCACACCTTGCACGGAGGGGTGACGAAACGCACTGGGCACTGACTGTCACAGTGACTGATATGCACTCTGTGGGGCCTCAGAAACCCCCTGACCGACCTCCCTCTGGCTACTTTTTTGCCAATGAAGCTGTATCACTGCATGCTGGTGCATCATCGCACTTCATCTCGATGCTGCCATGTGGGCTGCAACTTGCCTCTGCAAGGCCTCAGTCCCACGCACCGCTCTCCTCTTCTGAATGCAGGCCGCTGCGCCAGTTTGGCGCCATCCTGTCGCCGCTTGTGATGCTCAACCGGCGCGGCGCGCGGCTGGCAGAGGCGGTGAACATTAGCATGAACCCGCTGCGCCGCCTCAGCCGCCGCAAGGCCAAGGCTGCGGCAGCAGCGGCGGCAGCAGCGGCAGCCCCAGGCCTAGCAGCAGCAGCAGGGCAGGAGGATAGCGGCGGCAGCAGTGGGGCGGCAGGCGGCAGTGCAACGACCTCGGTAGTGTCTGCTCCCGACTGGCCGCCCGTGAAGAGGCAGCCAGCTGTTGCCTCGGAGCAGGAGCAGCAGCAGCAGCCCAAGCGGCGGCNGNCGCGGNCGCCAGAGCAGCAGAAGCAGCAGCAGCANGCNAGCAGGGTGAGCAGCGTGAGCAGCAGCCAGAGCGGGCGCCATCAATCCAGCAGGCAGCCCCCAGCAGCAGCGGCAGGGCGTCCGGCGAGGCAGATGTGCGGGCGTTCCTGCGCAAGAGCGGCGGCGGCGCCAAGCTGCCGCTGTCGCCCTGGGAAGACGCCGACGCTGCTGCCAAGCGGCAGCAAGCGCAGCTGCTCCGCCAGGTGGGTGCCCAGGGTGCGCGCTTAATTATGGCAGCCGGCGTGCCTTGCAAGGCTTTCACAGCACGGTCGCCTTGCATGCTGCCCGCTTGCTTGCTCTGGCTGTGCATGCACCCCTCTTGCTTGCTCACCCCCGCCCCTGGTCTGATCTGCCTGCAGGACGCCCCCAAGCGCAAGCGCCTGGATGAGTATGACCTGGAATACGACAAGGGGCGCACCAAGAAGGTGAAGAGCAAGCGGCAGAGCGGCGGCGACGGCGGCGGCGACGGCGTGCAGGGCGCCGACTTTGATGCGGCCTGGCAGCAGAAGCAGCACAGTGGCGTGAAGACGGAGCTGCGCGGCAACCGCAAGCGGCGCAGCCAGGACTTCAAG
Source organism: Chlorella ohadii (assembly GCA_025026875.1). Lineage (NCBI taxonomy): Eukaryota > Viridiplantae > Chlorophyta > Trebouxiophyceae > Chlorellales > Chlorellaceae > Chlorella > Chlorella ohadii. The sequence continues at coordinate 247,624 of JADXDR010000118.1, forward strand.
CGGCAGCAGCAGCAGCAGCAGGGGCGGCGGCACAGCGGTGGCCGCGGGCGGCCGTCCTTTGGCGGCCGCGGAGGGCGGCATGGGCGCGGACGGCGATGAGTGAACCGCTTGCTCCTAGCACCCATGATGATAGTGCAGAGCGCTTGTAAGTTTAGCACAAAAACGTCGTTAGTCCATCTCAAACGTCAGGCTGTGCTTGGCGTGGTTATCATAACGCTGATGCAGAACATTTGCCCCAGCAAGCCCTTCCTTGTGGCAGTATCACGTGCCGACCCACAACGTTTGGGTCCCCTGGAGCAACTTGGGGCATCTGTGCAGCTATGTGGGGCGCGCCCCCAGCCCAGGGCGCGCAAGGCGCGGTCGGCGCCGGCCAGGACGACGGCGGCCTGATTTGGGTGCCGCTGGGCGACGGCCTGGCGCACCCGAGCCAGCAGGCGGGGCAGCAGGCGCGGCCGGCAGCTGMYCSGGAAACTTTGCCCTTCGCCCCGCCGCTGGGCCTGCAGGCCGCAGGGGCGCCAGCAGCCGKGCTCAACGGCTTCCAGCAGCTGGATGCCGCGCTGCTGCAGCCTCTGCCGTCCCTACCCATGCCCAGCGSCGACGCGAGCGCCGGCGGCACCGGACAGCCCGCCGGCGCGAGCTCTGCGGCGACGACCGAGGCAGTGGACAAGCAGGCCGTTGCGCGCGAGAAGAACAGGCTGGCGCAGCGCCGATTCAGGTGTGCTGTGTTCCAAGGAAAGCGTTTGGGTTCAAGGCGCCAGGCGCGCTTGTTCACCGTTCATTTGCCCCTTGCGCTCCTTCGTGCCAATTCTGCACAGCCCACAGTCTGTTTACCCCCCTGGCTCCTCTTTCGCCACATTTTTGCGACAGGGAGAAGGAGCGGCAGAAGGTGGCTGAGGCAGAGGCGCAGGCGGACGCGATGCGGCGCCAGCTGTCGCAGCTGCGCCTGGAGAATGAGCGTCTGCAGCTGGAGCAGACCCTCCTAGAGAAGCTGCTCGTGGTTCGAGATGCCATTTTGTCGGTGGTGGTGCAGCTAGACACGCTGCCGCCGTCYCAGCAGCAGCAGGGGCAGSCGGCGCAGGCGGTGCAGGCGGCGTGGCAGCCGCCGGGACTGGGTGCAAGTGGCAGCACAGCAGCACCAGCCGGGCCCTCTGCTACAGCATTGCTGGAGGACCCTGCAGCTCTGCAGGCCGCCAGCCAGCAGCTTGCAGCAGCGCTGGGCGAGCTGCCCTCCTTGGAACAGATGGAGCAGATGGTTGCTCAGATGGGCGGAGACAGCACCCCAGAGGGCGGAGCCTCCAGCGGCAGCAGCGGCGGCAGCGGAAGCTCGGCGGCAGGCAGCCAGGCTGGCGCAGGTGTGGCGCCGGCTGTTCTGCAGGCGGAGGCGGCCGTCGCGCCGCCGCTGAGCGCTGCGGTTGGTGCGGCGGCGGCCAGCGGTGTGGTGGTGGAGAGGAGCCGGCTGCAGGAGGCTGTGCCACTGCCCAGTGCCGCAGCAGAGCGAGAGGCGGAGGTGGGTGGAGCTTGCCGGACATGCTTGTGCTCACTGCTGTCCGCTGGTCTGGGCGGGGATGGCCTGGTCTGGTTTACACTGCTGCATACATTTTGCACCCTTTGGCACTGCCTGTGGTACCTACCAGAGTCCCTTGCGCGCACACTTGCAGACAGACCCACACCCATTGTCCTCACTCCGCTAGTCATGTCGTTGTTTGCCCAGCATCGTGCACGCATCACCTAGGCATCACACTCGTGGCCATCCTGTGCACTTGCGTTACTGCAGGCCCTGGACCACGTGGAGTGCCTCTACGAGTACTGGCGGCAGTGGCGCCTGCGCCTGGGAGAGGTGTTTGAGGAGGCAAAGGTGGGCTGTGTTCAATACCTCTGTTGTGTCTGCAGGCTCAAGAGGGTTGGCTATGTGAGGAGGCCTGTGCCGGGTGCTGGGCAGCTGCACCAGGAAGCAGCATGTTCCCTGCTGGGTGCTGCTGTGGGCTGGGCCAGGGCAGCGTGCACAGCCGGTGTAGCTGGTGCTGCGCGGGCATGCGCACTGCCACTGCGGCACAGGCCTGCCGTCTGCGCCTGCTTAGGGCAGCCTGCCCTTCTTAGCTCTGTTTGGACCTCGCTGGATTGCCAATGCTCCCCATCGTGCTGCCTGTGTACCGCAGGCCTGCAACTTTTCAGACCCCATTCAGCTGGAAGTGCTGGAGGTGCACATGCGCGAACCGCTGGAGGTGCGCCGGCTGAACCCGCACACAATGCAGTGCGGGCCTTCTTGCATGGTGGCGGCGTGGGTGGGTTGCAGCACAAGGGCGCCCTGTCATCGCCGCTCCTTGCAAGCCGGGTGCCACTGGCCACCCCATCCCACCCCTGCAGGTCATTTGGGCGGCCTGCCACGTGCGCCCCAAGGTGTTCAATCTGTTCCTGGCCCGCTGCTTGCCGCCTCCGCACGTTGACCTGAGCGCGGAATGGACTCGCATCGCTGAGGAGAGCCTGCCGCTGATCAGCGATGGCGAGGTGAGCTTGTGCTCGTGCGCTGGGCAAGCTCGTCAGCTCTAAATGGGCAAGTCCCTGGGCTCCTAGACAATGGCAGTGCAGCGGGCATTGTTGAGCATGCACTGGTTTGCCAGCCGGCGCTCGGGCGCTATTGCTCTGGCTGCCGCGCGAGTGCTGCTGCTGCTGCTGGGCTGTGGGCGCTGCTGCTCAGAAGAAGACGACCGAAACGGCCATGCAGAAGCAGGCGACCGCGACCCACAGGCTCAGCCGCTTGCACACAGTGATTGCACCACGCCCACCACCCCCTGCCCTTGTCCTCCCCGCCCACTCGTTGGCAGATTGCCTTCTTCCGGCGGGCAATCCAGCGGTACACCAAGCAGGCAGCGCTTGCGGCTGTGGGAGTGCGGCCGTGGGTGCAGCGCCTTCAGGTGCGCATGCGCTGCTGCAGGGCAGCTCTCCCTGGGCAGGCAGGGTGGGGGGGTGCATGCTGGCCAGGTGGGTGCTGGCTGCATCCTGCATGTCCGCAAACCTCCCCCACCAACCGCCTCCGCTCCTGTTTCTTCACCATTTCCACTCATCTCTTCCTCTCTCCTCCGCAGTTGCTGGTGGCGGCGCAGCGCAGCGGCGAGGTCAACTTGAGCCGTCTGGCTGAGCAGCACACGCAGGTGGGTGGGCCCGCGTGCTGCGCCGCACTTGCTGCCTGCGTGGGCCGAGATGCCATGGCTCGTTTTGTCAGCCCTTCACTGCACTTGCGTGCATTGCTTGGTTGCAGCACTGCCACACGGCTGCCGCCCCCTGCCACTGACCCCACCTGTGCCCTGCTCCCTGTCACCACTCAGGTGCGGGAGGTGGCGACCCGCCTGCAGCGCGCCTGCACCGAGCAGTATTTAGCCTGCCTGGCGTTCCTGGCGGAAGTGGGCTCCCACAGCCGCACCCCCGTCCGCTGCATGTGGATGTGAGTCGCGCTGGATGGGTCAGGAGGGCTGCTAGCAGCGTTTGGGGCCCAGGCATCATTGCATCCGATTTGCTGCCTGTGGTGCAGCCTGTGCTGTGCGAGGTAGTGGCGTATGCTGTCCTTCCGCACTGCTGTTCGCCCCTGCCCTCCCAGGCGTGCCCTGCTTGCCTGTGCCCGGCCGATCGCTGACTGCCTGCCTCCGCACTTGGCGCCTTGCTTTGCTTCTTGGTGCAGCCTGGCTGGCGGGCCGTACGCCCCAGACCATCTGGCCATCCTCTCTGAAATCGTGCGCCTGCATCAGCAGCGCCAGCGGCGCCAGCTGGCGGCGCCGGCCCAGCCCCCATGCATGGCGGGGCAGCCGGACGCGCAGCCGATGCAGCAGGGTGGGGCCAACCCACCCCACCCCATCTAAACCGCCATGGCGCATGCCTGTCAATGCTGGCAGGCACGGCAGTTGGCCTCCGCATTCACCCTTCTGATGCTCCAACGCACCCAGCACATATAGTGAGCATTTGAGAAACCCATTCTTTCTTGCCCTTTCATGCGCGTCTGTCCCATTGTCGCAAAAGCATCCCCTGTGTTGCGGGCTCGTGTTGACCAACTCAATTTTCGCTCCATCGACTATGCAGTTCAAACCCTGGCTCCCTCTTTTTCTAAGGCGCACGGCTGCCTTTCAGCTGGCCCAGCTATTGCCTGCCTGGCCCTGGTCCCGACCAAACCAAAGCACCCGCCCATCCACCCACTGGCCTGTGGGCCGTAACCTTGTTGTTCGTGTGGTCAGATTTGCCATCAGTCTACGCATGCTCATCCCCTGCTGACACCACTCTCATCATCACCCCACCGCCCACCTGCCTGTGGGCAGGCTGCTTTGCTGGGCGGCTTTCGCCTGGCGGGCGTGCACACCTTCCGCCATCACCCCATTAACACCGCACTAGCACGATGCCACCCCTTTGACAGAACCACCCTGCTTTCCAACGGCCACGTTTGACACATTGCCGCATCCTGCAGGCGTTTTTCATTCAATCTCACCCCGCCCAATTTATTGCCTTTGCTTTTGTCCTCCTGGCACTGTTGCATTCACTTTGATGTGACACCCATTTGAAGAGCGGCGCACGGCTGGGTACACGCCCCAGGGCTCGGCAGGTGCGTTGCAACTCAATGACATCACCGTTGCAAGTGCTTTCTAGCACGCTGATCTTGCCCGGGCAGCAGGGACTTCAGTCAAGACACTTACAGGCAAAAATTCCAGGGCTCAGCTCTCCTCCAAGTGGTCATATTCATACTCCACACCGGCACTCCACGACTGCCCCGCCGCCAGCGTCACCGCGCCGCTGCGCGCCTGCGCCGCCTCCACGCACACAAAGCCGCGCCAGTGCTCCGCCCCCAGGTCTCCCATGCTGGCTGCCTTGGCCTGCAGACACCAAGGGCGTGGGGGCGTCGGTTGTTGATTGGTGGGCCAAACGATGCACCAGCTGTCCGCCAGCGTGCATGCCTGCACTCGTCCTAATGCAAATAGCTAGCGGCACAGTGCTGCACAGCTCATGCAAGGCGCCGCCGCAGCTTGCGCCGAGTGCACTCGCCTCTGCTGGGTTCCACACCACTGCATCCGCAAAGCCGCGCTTGTGCAGCAGAAGCACCGAGTTGCGGCCGCTGTCGCGCAGCTTGATGGCGGCGGGGGCGCCAATGTATGTCCGATCCACCTGTGGGCAACATGCACCAGCAAGATCAATGCCGATGAGCACGCGCGGGAGAGGGGACAGGTTGACATCGAATGCTTGGCAGCTTATATCGCAGAGCAGAAGGCCAGCAGAGCGGCAACGGACAGCTGTGCAGCCTGTGATATTACTGCTGTTAAACAGCAGTGAGGGTTCGCTCACAACCCGGCTTCCTCCCAGGTGCAGCAGCGGCAGGAGGCCCGCCACAGCAGCTGGCAGCGGCTAATGCACATTCTGCCCACCAGGGCTGGCCGCACCTCTCCTGGGAAAGCAACCGCGTCTGCGGCATCGCTGCTGGTGCTGCCGCTGGTGTTGTCCACGAAATGCAGGCCCTTTAGGCCCACCACGCTGGCGTTGGCCACATCTGCAGGGTGTGAATGCCTTGTACGCTCAAGTGGTTGCCCGGGATGGAGATGTCTGTACCTGCCGCTGCTGGTGCGGTGGGTGTGGGGCGGAAGGATGCCAGCAGCTCACCTGCTCCAATGCTACCTGCTACTCTGGCCCGCAGGGAGCCAGTCGCTCACCCGAAACAGTGAAATAGGTGTGCAGGGCAGCCGTGAACTCCATGGCTTGATCGCCGGTGTTGACAACCGTCAGCTCCTGCTGCAGCGCGCCGCCGGCGTGGAGGGACACCTGTGGGGCGGGGCAGGAGCGGGGCAATTCTGGCTATTAGCTTAAGCCCCTGCACTCTGACTCGACACTTCCAACCATAGCCCACAGAGGTGCACTTTGCACCTGCAGCCCACCTGGATGCAGCTCTACCAGTCCATCATGCCAGCTTGAGCAGCAACGGCATCCCTCCGCGCGCACCGTACCCCTGAAACCCCAGCCCCCACTCACTGCCATCTCCAGCCGGAAGGGGTGCGGCCACTGCGCCAGCGTGGCCTCGCTGGACTCCAGCACCAGCCGGCAGCTGGCGGGACCCTCCTCCGCCACCTGCCACACCATGTTGCGCGCAAAGCCGTGCTGCGCCTGCGGGGTGGGCAGGATGGGGAAAGGAGGAGCAGGGTGACAACAGAAGCAAGGCCGCCCGGAGTGGCACTGAAGTGACAGTCCGGCAGGACCATCTGCCACTGCGCATGCAGGGCCATACAGGCTGCTCTGTAGCAGCCCAGCGAGATGTGCATCCGCCAGCATCCCCTCACCTGGAGCGGCCCCAGCATAGCAAACTGCGGGAAGCAGACGGGCACGCCTCCACGGATTGCCTTGGGCGGCGCAAACACGGCCTTGGGCGACACAAACAGCAGCTCCTCGCCGTCGACTTTCCAGCTGGTCAGCGTGGCGCCATGAAGGTAGAGCTCTGCCGACGCGCCGCCGCTGGACAGCACGACCTGAAGTGAAGGCAGCGCAGTGCGGGTTGGCAGAGTGGAGAGAACGGCAAAACAAGCTGGCGATGCTGGGTCGTTGGGAGAGCAGACTTGGCCACCGTCCAGCACACATGTGTGCATGGCCTTCTCTCATGCCCATCAATTACGTAATCTGAGCTCTTCAAGGCTGGCGCTAAGCTGTGCTACAGCCCAGAGCACCCTCAACCAAGCTGCTGCACAGCAGGCGGCACCACCAGCCGCACCTTTGGGAGGCCGCCCTCGCCCGTCACCACCGGCATGGCTGCAGCTGGCGGAGCTCTTTTCAAACGATCGGGGTCACTGCACTGCAGCGTTGATCGCGCTGGGACAGGCAAAGGGGCGGTGTGGACGACCGTGGCACGGGAGGTGGAGAGNCCAGCTGAGCGGACGCTGGTAAGCTGCTCCCACTGCGAGCCTGCTGAGTGATCTGCGCAAGGCGATGCGGTGATCGACAACCTGAAGGCACCTGCCGCGCATGCAAGGACCCTTCCAGCAGCGAAACCGGCAGCGCACCCGCTCATTTCACGATCTGAAGACGGCAGTGTCGAGCCCCACTCATCGCCGCCCGTCGTTTTCCTGCAGACCCAATGGGCAGCCGGCTGCTGAGGGCGGCGTTGGCCGCCCTGCTGGTCGCGCTGGCGATCGGCGTGGCCCAGCAGCAGGGCCTGATAGAGCAGAGGCACCTGCACCAGCTACACCTGCTGCGCGGCCGCCTGCTGCAGCAGCCGGCAGTGGCTGCCGCCGTCGACCGGCTGCGCGCCCTGTTCCCTGGGCTGGGCGCGCTGCTGCCGCGGCCGGGAGAGCCTGGATGCAGCTGTGGGGTGAGTGGCAGGCTGCAGGTGGCACCGTAGGCAGTGTTACCATGCGTTCCCGTCAACCTTTTGCCGCCACCGCCAAACCTATCTGCCCCGTACCCTGCAGCTGCCAACCGTGCCGCTGGTGCCCCTGCCTGTTGCCTGGTTGCTGCAGAATGTGACAGAAGCTGCCAGCGAGGAGGCAGCCTGCAATTTGGAGGGAAATGTCACCGACTGCTGTGAGCAGGGGGATTGCACATCGGTGCAGCACCCACATGTGCCTGCTGCGGCTGTTGCACCCCCCGTGCTTGCTCTGGCGCTGCTCTGCTGTGCCTGCATGCCTGCACACAGTTGCTGCCCTCGAAAACCGACCTGCAGGCTGCACATACGCGGCGGTTGAGCGGGTGAACCGCGACACAGTGAAACCTCTGATTGATGAGCTTGTGAAGACGCCTTTTTTCCGCTACTTCAAGGCAAGCTAGCTGGGAGCTGCCGGTGTGGGTGCTGTGGCTAAGGGCCGGGGTGCTGCTGTCTGTACTGCAAAATAGGCGCCGCTGGGCTTGTTGGCAGGCTGCTGTCTGGTGGAAAGATGTGTTTGCTCCTGGCCTGCCTGGCTCACTCCCGCCGCAGGCGCGTCGCGGGCTGTACAGCCCGACAAAGCTGTACTGCTGCGCCACCTGGGCCATCCCCTTCTGCTGCTGATTCCTACGCACCTTCCTCCCGCCGCCCTGCCTGCCTTGCTCTCCGGGCAGCTGCTGCCTGTTCCACAGCCCAGCCAACCATTCTCTCACATTCTTTGGAACACTGCTGCTGCCCTGCCAGGTGGACCTGTACTGCGAGTGCCCGCTGTGGCCGGATGACGGCATGTGCTCGCTGCGCGACTGCTCGGTGTGCGAGTGCGAGGAGCAGGAGGTGCCGGAGCCGTGGCGCAAGGCCGAGGCGGTGGAGGCCTGCGACAGTGAGTGGGGCTGGTGGCGGGGAGGGCAGGGCCGGCGGCGGGTGCACACAAGAAGCAGGAGCAGGCGGCAGAGTTGAGGGGAGGGGGGGCCTGCGAGCGTGGATTTAGGGCGGCTGCTGTGTGGTGGCGACAGAGAACATCCGGTATGCAAAGTCTCTGCAAAGTGCAGGTGCTAGACGGGATGTGCCGCCACTCTTCCAGTGCATTCGGAGCACGCCTTGCTCACCTAAGGGCTGCACCCTCCCGCCCACCCAACCCACCCCCKGGCGTGGAGCACGAGTCGCAGGTGGACCGAACGCTGTCGCCGCACGTCAAAGCCAGCCTGCTGAGCGTGCGGGACTGGCGCGGATACCGCAACCCCTGGATGCCCGAGGGAGGTGCGGAGCTTGTTTTGGGGTTTAAGGGGCCGATGCTGGGGGCTGCTGGGCTACTGGGCTGGGCTGGGTGTACGAGCTGCATCACCGGTCACGTGCTGTGTGAGTGCTCTATGGCTGGAGTGGAGTGCTTGACCGCCGCGGAGGCATCCAGCAACCAGCGCACCGGTGTCGAAGCCCACACTTCTCTCCTGGGTTCCCTGGATGCCCGCTTGCCACCCGCAGACGACAAGGTTGAGTACTCGTACGTCAACCTGCTGCGCAACGCAGAGCGATACACCGGGTGCGTTTGCAAGCGGGGAAGGGATGCGTGCACATGGGGAAGGGCGCAACTTCTCTGACTGGCAGCAGCGAGGCAGACCCGGCCATGGCAAGCAGGCACTGTGGCACGGCCCTGCTGCCTAGATGCTAGCATTGCCCGCAGCAACGTCATGTGACTTGCCTGCTCAATGCAGTTGTTTGCGCCTCTTCGCACCCTGCAGGTACAAGGGGGAGCATGCTGCCCGCGTGTGGACTGCCATCTACGGGCAGGCAAGTGCAGATGGCAGCCGCAGCGCAAACCAGGGAGGGGGTTGTGAGCCTGCATGCCTGCTTGTCAGGCTTATGCCGCGTGCAGTTCAGGCCGAGCGGTGACAGCCACCATTACGGTTTTACTCCTGAACTATGTTCTGTCATGAGCTGACCAACCCCTCAAAAGTGCCCTGTACCGCAGGACATGTTCAAGGGCATCAACAGCCCCACCACCGCCCCCGAGCAGCGCGTCTTTTACAGGTGCGTGCGCGGCCCAAGCGCGGCCCGCCTGCACAGCAAGCAGCCTGGGCGGTACTCTGGGACCCTGGGGCTGCAATGCTGCGCCCTCGTGCTGTCCGCCCCCAGCTTGGACTAGCTGGCGGTTCCTTGTCTTTGAAAGATCGTTCCCCGCCTGCTATGTCCAACGTGCAGGCTGATCAGCGGCATGCACTCCTCCATCACCGCCCACATCTGCGGCGACTACCTCATCGACGAGGCCACACAAACCTGGGGTGCGCGGGTGCACCTGTGCAGCGGTCTCCATGTGTTGCAGTCGTCTGGCTTGGTGGCCGCCCAGCAGCCACTGCATTCACCTGTGCTGCCGGAGTACGCTGGCTGCTCCAGCGGCACGGTGCTGCCCAAGCTCGGCTTGGCGTGGATTGTCACGGCACCTCAGTTGGCAGCCAAGCTTTGCATTTCCTGCCTGCCTTGCCCTCCCCGTAGGCCCCAACCTTGAGATGTTCAAGTGGCGGCTGGGCAACCCCGCGGTGAAGGACCGGTGCGCATTGTTGCTTGGGGGCCTGGCTATCTGGCGAGCAGGGAGTGGCGGCTAGTTGATCTCCCTTGTCCTGCAACGTGCAGCCTGTAGATCCTGTTCTTCTCCTACCTCTTCTCTTCCACATGCTACATGTGCTCTTTGTCGCCTCTGAAGCCCAATTGCTTCCGAGCCTGGTTTACCGTCCCTCCCCACCTGCAGCGTGGAGAACCTCTACTTCTCCTACCTCTTTGTGCTGCGCGCGGCCATGAAGGCGGCGCCGCTGCTGTCCGCCGCCGACTACAACACGGGCAGCCCCGAGGAGGATGCGGGCACGCGCGACCTCATGCGCAAGTGAGGCCAAGAGGCAGGGCTGCTGAGTGGGGTGCTGAGGGGTTGCCAAGGCGGACTCGGGTGCACCCAAGCCCTGGCCAATTGCAAGCGAACCGCAAAGGGGTGCAGGGTCTCCTCTTGTATCCGCCCTCACCTCACCTGCACCCCGCCCTCCTCCTGCCCACCCCACCTACCCGCCCCAGGCTGGTGCACAGCGAGGAGCTGCAGCGCGCCTGCCCCATCCCCTTTGACGAGGGGCGGCTGTGGAAGGGGGAGCACAGCGAGGGGCTGCGCGCGGAGCTGCAGGTGGGCCGCTGGATGTTTTATGCTGTTGGATTGTGGTGGCAGCATGCATGTGGCTGGTTTAGATATGCTTGTATGCAACNAGCGTTTNGAGCTGTGGAAGGGGGAGCACAGCGAGGGCCTGCGCGCGGAGCTGCAGGTGGGTGGGGCACTGCTGAATGCTGTTGGATCGTGGGGGCAGCNATNGCGCGTGGCTGGATCTGTGCNTTGTATNGGGAGCAGTTGAGGAAGGGCACAGCAAGGGTCTGCGTGCGAAGCTGCAGGNCTGGCTGANGATGGAGGCCACATGCATGCGAATGACTANGCCGTATACTGGGGAAGNAAGCAGTCCAGTTGGCCGCAGCATTGCAAAGGCGTAACTATGCACCTGTGTAGCACCGCAGTCGCCAGGTCGCATTGTGAACCCACACCTTGGCTGCACGCTGTTCTTATCTCCCTCTGGACTCAGGCCACCTTCCACAACATCACGCGCATCATGGACTGCGTGGGCTGCGAGAAGTGCAAGATGTGGGCCAAGCTGCAGGTCTGTGGGACAGCATGGGTGCATGGCATGGCTGCAAACAGAGCGGCTGGGGAGAGGGGGTAGGGCTGATGTGGGCCAAGCTGCAGGTCTGTGGGGCGGGCTCGACTGCGTTTGAATGAGCTGCTGGGGAGAGGAGAGGGGGTGGGGTTGAAGCAGGCACAGGTGGGGGCAGCACAAGGATCCCAAGGGGCAAACTCTTGACACACCCCATTACACCTCTGCCCCGTGCGTCCACCCTCCCCACCGCAGCTGCTGGGCATCGCCACCTCCCTCAAAATCCTGTTCTCAGCAGAGAGCTGCGGCAGCGAGGTGGCAAACATCCAGGGCGGCACACCAGGCCTACATGGTGCGCTGCAAGCCTGCCTGCCTGGCAAGGGTTTGGGATGGCAGCTGTGGGATGGCATGGTGCTGGAAGGGTCTACCTATCTTGCTGTTTTCCCATGCCCCGTTTCCCCGATGCTCAGGCCTGGTATTGACAATAAGAGGTGATCGCGCTGTTCAGCAGCCCAGCCGTCTTGGCCTCCCCACCCTTTTATGCACACTCCCCTTTTACAGGCCTGGTGCTGGAGCGCAACGAGGTGATTGCGCTGCCAACTGTGCCTCGAGTTGCTCACCAACCTTGATCTGCATGGATGTGCTGCTCCCACTCCACTCCTTTCAGGCCTGGTGCTGGAGCGCAACGAGGTGATCACTGTCCCACACTGTCCAAAGCATTTACGCTCTTTATGGTGTTCCACTGATGTCCAGGCCTGGTGCTGGAGCGCAACGAGGTGATCGCGCTGTTCAACACGCTGGAGCGGCTGGCGGCGGGCGTGGAGGTGGTGCGGGACCTCTCCCTGCAGCTCAGGTGTGCTGGTGGTGCATGTACTGTGTGGCTGGTGATCCATTTATGAGCCCAGCGTGTGGGGCAGGGAGGAGCACCACGGAGGCAGGGGCGGGACGCGTTAATGCACCATGCGCCGCCAAGAGGGTCTTCGAGTTTGCAGCGTCCTGCCACATGCCCAGAAGCGCAAGCCACTCACCCTGCCGCCTGCCCAAACCCTCCACCCCGCAGCGGCAACGGCGGCGCACACCCGGGCGGCCTGGGCGCGATCCAGGACGTGACGCAGGGCCAGCCGCTACCAGAAAAGCTGAGGAAGCAGGCATGACGCCACAGCTGACCAAACTTGCACAGCAGCAACCTCGCGTGCCCCCGGCGCCGCTGTGTTCAAGCTGCCTTTGACTTGCGCTGTTTTCTGCCCTGTGTGCTTGCTCGTGCCCCCTGCAATTCCTGCTCCGCTGCTTCTTTGCTTAGTTTGTTTAAAATTCACGCCCGCTGTTTGGGAAGGGAAGATGGGAACATGCCACAGGCTGGGCAGCTGCATAGGCATGCGGTACATGCGCTTGGCCTGTGCAGCATGGCTGGCGCAGCACGGCTCACCAGCCGCAGCCGGCCGCTCAGAGCTGCAATCCTAATCAGCCACCCAGCTCAGTCTGCCACTCTAAAGTGGTCCACCAGCGCGGCAAACTCGTCAGCCGTTATCTCCGCCCCGTTTGTGCGCCCTGCGCCGCTGCCCCAGCCCAGCACGCGCTCAGCGGCGTATCGCATCATATTAGAGGCAGCCGGCATGGCCAGGTCCTGGCCTAATGCGCTGGCCACCTGCGGGGTAGGTTGTGGTTGGCGGTTGGTTGGTTGGGGTTGGTTGCGTGGGCGGTTGGGGAGGCATTGCTGCGCAGTGCGCACTCCAGCACTTGTGCCTTGCTGCTGCACAACCCTCACGCTGGTACTCACCGGCTGCCACACCACAGCCTCACCTGCAGAATGCTGTTCACGGTGATGGATCGGCCGCCCGCTGCCAGCACCCGGAAGCTTTCTTCCACGCTGTCCGCCGCTGGGTTATACGACGGCAGCTTGCGCTTGCGCCCCCTGCCGCCGCCGCTGCCCCTGCCGCCGCCGCTGCCGCTGCCGCTGCCACTGCCCCTGCCGCCG